>CP094634.1:480379-803001 GCA_023657505.1 Camelina hispida | reverse complement strand
ATTACAAATAATTCAATAAAATAATTTCAGAATATTTGTTGCCTTTATGGTAATGAATTTAATTCAATGTCATTTTTTAACATCCTAAATTAATTTAAGATCTTCTGGAAAAATAGATATAGTTATTAACCTCGAAAATTGAAAAAAAAAAAAAATATATATATATATATATATATATTAAGTTTGCACTATTATTTTATAATATGTAGGCTACTATCAAGATTTGTAGTTTATTTTCTAATTCATATGATGTTAATAGAAATATGAATATACCTACCATAGTAGCTTATTTACAAACATATGAAACTTGGCAGTACCTATATATATATCTCCTCTATAACACAACAATTTTGTTACAACTTTGTTATATTTTTCTAAACTTAGCTTTTATATAAATTTTTTTATTCAATTCTTAGTCATATGGCGGGACGGTTTGAGTCGGTAATCATAATTTAAAATATTATTAACTTGATGTTATAACACGAATAAATAATTATTTCATTATTTTGTTAACATAATCAACATTAGAATATTTGATATATCTAAAAATTGATTAAATTACGATTATGTAAAAAACATATTGTTCTGCAGTATCCATAACTTAAATCTTAGACAATCAATTTTTAAATGCTAAACAAAATAAACCATATTAACAAAATAATACAACTTAAATCTATACTATTAAAGCTGAAGTACTCACTAGAGTAAAATTGGACCATGACTTTGTTTTGGTAGGTTTTCATTAAAAATGATTAGAGAATCACAAAATTTAATCTAATTAACCTATAGTTTCGATTTCTTAAAATGACCAAAATACCCTTGGGTCGACAACTAAATTACCACCGGGTTGGGACGCGGATCCTGTTTAACCCGGTAATAGAAGAAATAAAACCCGCGGATTTGTTTGTACTCTAGGTTTATAATTTTCGGATCCTGTTTTTGGTTTGGTTCAAGAATAGTTATCTCCGTCACCAAACAAATGTATAATCCCTATAAATAAGGAAACTGGTATCCGAGTCTTTAATTGCTTAGTAATATCAAATATTAACTACTACCATATTTAATTCCTATAATTATTACGAATATTAATAATAATGAGAAATATTTAATACTTATGGATTGTGATTTTGTTGTTTCCAAAATAATCAACAGATTAAATACGAAATTGTATATATATGTAAACTTATTTGATTTGCTTTTATATCGTGAGATATTTACGAAAACAACAAATCAACTTAATACAATTAAATAAAAACAAATCATCATTTAGTTTAGATTTTTCAATATTTCCTTAAAGAAAACAACTATCCAATATTGGGTGTGTCAGTTTCCGTGAAAAACTACATTTTACGAACTACTTACTCTATTAGGATTTCCAATTTACTGTATAACCCCAAATATACAAATAAACACTATATAAACAAATAAAATAAGTCAAAATAAAAAACTACATTACAAAAATACAAATTATAAAAAAGTAACTAACAAAATATATAATCCCGTGCTGTAGCACGGGGTATCACCTAGTTTCATTTTATTTTAGTTAAAAAATTATCCCGTGTGGTATACCGCGGGTTAAAATCTAGTAAGTAAGTAAAATCCGATAATTTTGTTTGTTTACTTCTGCAAAATCAGTGGGCTTTTGGGCCGTTCGTTAACCCTTGGTTTGTTGAATAATATTATAGCCTTGGAAAAATAGACAAAAAAACGGGGGGATATATATGAGGAGGAGGAGGGCATAGTAGGTTACTAGGTTTTAATAGGAGGGCTTCCACACCGGAGGGCGAATTAAGAGGGGAAAAAAGCGAGAAACGTTAGAAGAAAACCTAATGGCTCAGATAGGATCTGAAAAAGATGGATGTCAGATCGGATCAAAAAAAGATGGATGTCAGATCGGATCTAAAACCTCTACCGATGACTGCGGCATCAACGATGAATGGCAGATTAGGGCCTATGGCGGCGTTTTCAGCAAGACTGTTCCGAATGAAACTGAAAAGCCGATTTTGTCTTTTTCCGAAGCCGTGGCAAAGATCGATCCCTCTCATCTTGCAGCTTTCCTCGCCGAAAAGAAGGAAAAGGAGGTAAGTGAATGCAGATTGGCTCGATCCCATTTGTTTAATCGATCGATAACACAACAACACAAATCAATTTTTTTTTTAATATTTTCGTTGGTTGGTTGGTTGTTAACACAGGGTGCTCCCAATCTCTACTTATGGGGATTTTACTATTACCTTAAGGACGCTTTTTCCCAAGTATCATTACCATGGGTCAAGTTGTTAAAGCAATTGCCTTTGTCCAAGCTGATCAATGACCATGTGAGCCCCTTTTTCTTTTTTTACGCTTTTTTTGTTTGTGAGATTTTCAAAGTCTCTAGCTTATTAGAAGCTGATGATTCTCTTAACTAATGATGAACAGCTTTCATTATCTGTTATTCCTATATCTGTCTACGACACATCAGTCAATTGGATCAAGAATCTTCTAAATGATTCAACCTTGAATTTCGTTGCTTGGGCGCTTGATGGTATTCTCACCGATTGGGAATCAGAACAACAAGCACTCGAGTCTAACGCTGTAAAACCGCATTCACTTTTTCCGCGATTGAATGGTCTGTGTATTCAGTTTGTTACCTTTTGTTTCTCTCTAACTACTCCCATTGTGTTACTTGTCAACGATTAGGTGGCCACATTTGTTGGATTAGCCTTGGTATTGCGTAGTAGTAAGCCTGATGTTTTTACTACTGTTTTGCGGATGCTGAGGTGGAAACCTATCTATCAAGGCCAGGACAAGCTTCCGGTTCTAGTTTTGATACTGGCTCAGGTTTTTCCCCGGCCCTTATGTGAACTAGGACCAAGAGTGTCCAAATTTGTGCTTTGTTTTTTTAGTTTTTGAACTGTAAAATTAATGGTGACAGGCCACCCACGGTGATTTATCTGCTGGCTTGTATTCATGGGCTCATGTCTTGTTACCACTAGTCGGCAGTTACAGGCACCGCCACCCTCGCTCTATTGATCTCATCCTGCAATTTGTTGAGATGTGAGTCCAACTACTTATTCTTCTCGTGATACATCTCCTCTCTGCTGTATGTTTATTTTATTTTAGTATGTAACAACCATCTGGTCTTGTTTCTTAATTTTTGTCAGGATTTTGTCAAATCCAGAGGCTCAGAACATACTTGTAAATCGAGCTGTTAGGGAGGGAGAGCGGCTGATTCCACCTTCTTCATTTGAGACCTTGGTGCGGCTTACATTCCCTGCTTCATCCGCTAGAGTAAAGGTAAGCAAGCACTAGCTAGTATTGGAACTTTTATCAAAGGACCAATACTGATCACAAGCTGGTCTCTGTATATTTTGTGCACAGGCAACAAAGAGGTTTGAGGCAATTTATCCCTTGTTGAAAGAAGTTGCCCTTGCACCAGATACTGCAACAGGAGGAAAGGCATTGGAACAGATATTCACTTTTTCTTTGAAATTAGCTGGAGAAGGTGTTGTTGTTACAGCAAATCCTGGTCTTGCCAAGGAAGCTGCAGCTATCGCTATCCGGTCTTTGAGAGAAAACGTTGTTTGCTTTAAGCACTGGGATTTTCTCTACAAGGAGCATTTAGAAGCTAGCGTTGCTCTTCTTAGAAAACTTGCAGAAGAATGGAAGGATCATTCCCCTAAATTATTATCATCACCAGGTGATACTTTCACTGTCAATCGAGCTATGAGTAGCTTCAGGCTCAAGGTATCGCATCTTTTACTCTTCTAAGCTATATATAACCAATTTCACCCTCCGCTCAGTTGTCTTTTCCTGCGATGTTTGTAGAATGAAAAAGCCATCTCTGAAGGAGGAGCCAATTGTTCACTTTACGAAGAAGCTGACGAGTCCTGCAAACTGATCTCGGGAAACTCTCCCGTGCAAGTGGCTGCCTCAAAATTACACCCATTAGGCATGTGGTTCTTGTTTCTGCATGCTGTGCAGGAAGCATTGCAGGAATCATTGCAGGAGCAAGCATAATGAGGGTTTCGTTTTCTATAATCAGAAGTTGGGATCTATAGGGCTGGTCCAACCTTATCGCATAAATTATGATAACTGTTAAACAACATTGTTGCCCAAGACAAATTAATAGAGAAAAAAATGTAATACGGGTGTTGTTTTATGTGTATAACCATGAGAAAAAAATGTAATATGGGTGTTGTTTTATGTATAACTATGAAATATTGGACAAGGTATCTAGAGCTTGACGTCTTTGTTTATGTTTGACATCCATGAAATCAGTGTTATTCCTAACTTCGTTGGTCAACCTTTGTCTTTTTTTCCCGTTCCATCTTTTATATGCACTATTGCTTTTAAACAACCAAGATAATTTTAAGAAAAATATCCTTTTCTTCATTTTTTCCTTTTTCAACCAATCAAATCTTTTTATACTTCATAACTGTCATCGATTGTTTATAATTTCATCTAAATATATCAAATAAACTCATGCCACCGTGCTCAAATTGTTTTTTAGAAAACTGAAATTAAACATTTGGCTACAGTTAAACCTCCATAGATTATTACTCTTTAAATTAATATTTACTATAAATTAATAAATTTTTCTAGTCTTGAGTTGGGCCGGTGTAAAAAATGACACAATTTGATAAAATAATAAGATAATATTTTTGGAAATCCTATGTAAAAAACTCTCAATTGGGGTTTCAACCTATGCAAGGACATTATAAAAAGAAAGAAAATATTTAGGATTTGAGATGTGGTGGAGGAGGATGTGAGAAATGTTATTTATAGGATAAAAAATGATAGAAGTTATATTTCTAAAATAATTAAATTCGAAGAGTTACAATTATAATTAATATTGTGTTTAAATGAAAATGAATGGAGGAAAAAAATCAATTCACAATTTATGTAATTTCAGTTACAATTTAGTAGTAAATAATGAATTTAAAGTATGCATTAATATATATGATTAAATGTGTTGTTTAATTAAAAATAAATATTAAATTTAAAAAAATAAATTTAAATGGGCCAATAAGGAGAGAGTGAAACATTACTTTGATGTATATGATTACAAGGATATGTCATTGAAAACAAGGCAAAATAATAAATTATCATTAAGGATAAAAACCTCAATTATCCATATTTTATTCGGATAAACGCGCGAATATTCATAAGAATGATGTCAGAGGTATTGAGTTCGAATACAGATGGGTTCACTTTACATTTTTCTTCCCAGTTTTAATTAATTAATTTGTTTCCTAATTATTTTCTGTTATTTTTATTTTGTTTTGTTTAAAATAAAATCCATAGTTATTTACAACAGTATGTGGATTTGGATTTTAATGATTTTTAGGGATTCTGAATTATTTGAGGGAATTTTAATACAGAAATCCAAATCTCATGGTTTTAAGTGGAATTTGAAATTTTTTTTGCAATAAATCATATCAACTTCTCTAAAATCATCAAAATCATTTAAAATATCATGAAAACTCAAATCACTTAGAATATTAGATTGAATACACCTCCTTAGTTTTAATCTCTTTCTTTATTTGTTTTTTTTTTTTTTATCATTGCAAACTCGAAAATATTGTTGTTTCTATAAATCTCGATTGTTTACATTAATTGTGATAATCGGAATAACAATTTTCTTAAACTTGGCAACAAATGTTTTGAAAATCTGAAACCTATTTCTTTATTTTTTTATTTATTTTCTAAATATTGTTGTTTTCATAAATCTCAATTGTTTACATTAATTGAAAGATATTTGGAATTTTGGAAACTTTATAGAATATTCCTTTAAATCTGCAATCTTACTTTTTAACCACAATTGCAAAATTTATATTCTATTTCTCTTAAAAATATGGATATTACTAGATTTTAACCCGCGGTACACCGCGGGCCGATTTTTTAAATTATATATTTTAAATTAGTTAAAATTAATAAATTATGAAATATAAAATTAAATAATGTATATTTTTGTGACATACAGATTTTTGTTCTTTGCGTTTATGTATAATGACTTTTAAAGTTTTTTTTTTTCTTTCAGATTCGATCGGATTATCTACAATTTTGGATGATCAAACAATGTTTAATCATAATATTACTGTATAAGTTATAAAATGTATGTTTCTATAACTTATTTTATGTATTACTTGGACACCCTTTGGTTTTTGTAAAAAATCATATTGGGTTTGTAGGCCCATTAATAATGCTGTGGTCGTGTGGTCCAGTTTCCCTCTCCATCAATATTCCGATCCATGAACTTTAATCGTTTTATTCTGGATCGTTTTTTTCCTGGAAAAGAAGAACATATCCAGATGGTTTTTTTCTCACCGGCTGTCTTTTTGTCGGTTGGTTTCTTTCGCCAAAACGATTAAAGTTCATACGGTGTCTAATGAGATAGAAGTGGGTCTGTTTTAGATCTCATAATCACCAGAATTATAAAGTGACGAAGGTATTTCCTGATCGGCCTTGCCTTTTTGGATTTGTTTTTTTAGTCATTCGGTTTGCTACTATTGGAATTTGATACATGCAATTTCCTGTATTACAAAATCGAGTTTTGGTCATTTTGCTTAGGTCGGATTGAATATTGGGTAGCTAATCTAAGTAAATTTGTAAATCACAAAAATTATTACTCCAACTGCGTTCTGTGTTTTAAAAAAAAACTTCAGTATAACTGACGGATTTTTGTCTAATTTGCAGGTTTTATATGTCGATCCTCATTAACAGAGTTCCTTCTCTTGGTTTCAATATTCGTCTGGTCTAAGATAAGTGATTTTGTTATTTTTATTTCCTTTTTAGATGTACTAGGACTCAGACCCCCGCGATGTCGCGGGGAAAGTATTTTAGAAAAAAATAATTTAAATTTAAAATTTAAAATTATACATTATGAAATTATTTGAATGTAATAGAATATTTTGAATACATAAATTGTTAATATAAACACAATCATCAAAATGAAAACTTATAACAAAAAATATTATGTAGAATAGACGCAACTTTGCAAAATATATTGTTTAAAGTATTATAAATATAAGATAATTTTATGAAGAACTATGGTAAAGAGCTAAAATTAAAAAAAAAAATTATTATGACAAAGTGATCTTTACTGAAAATATTGAACTAATGGCTATAATGAGTAATGTAATTTTCTATTAAATAACTATAGTTAAAAATATATTTAATAATGAGTGAAACAGTATCAACGGAAAATTAAAATTAAAATACACAACTCTTAAGAACAAAATAAAATAAATTTTAAATATTAATATAGTTTTTAACAAAAAGTTACGATAAATAAATGCAACTGTAAATTCTATATTCAGTTTTATTAAATTTCTATATTACTATAATCATTTATAAAATTTTAATTAGATGATAGAATAACATTTAATATTAGATAAAAGAAATAAAAAAATAATATTCAAATTTTTTAGATTTAACATAAAATGAAAAATTTGTTTCAACGAACAATGATTTGTTAGTTATTAATGAAGAACAAATTTATAGAGAGTTCAAAAGATATGACTAATTAAATAGACACACCTATTAGAACGAAAAATTGTGATGAAAATTATGAATAAAATATAGTGAAAAGACACAACTCTACAATGAACAAATACAACTGTTTGAGTTTTTTTAAAAAGGACAAATAAAACCAATTTTTTACAAATAAGTACTACGAAAAGTCGCAACTGTTGTTCTCATTTATTCAGATTGTTATTATTATTTTAAAATATTAAAATATTTTTTTTAACGGGAAGTTAAGATAAATAGACACAACTGTAAATTCAATTTTAAGTTGTATAAAATTTCTCTATTGCTATAATTATTTCTAAAATTTTAGTTAGATTATATAATATATTCAATTATCTAAACTCAACATAAAATGGAAAATTTGTTTCAGCGAACTTGTTAGTTAGTGATGAAGAGACAAATATAAAGAGAGTTAAAAAAGCATGACTATTTAAATAGACACACCTATTAGAACGAAAAATTGTGATGAAAAATAGAAATAAAATATAGTTAAAAGACACAACTCTACAATTAACAGATACAACCGTTTGAATTAAAAAAAACAAATAAAAACATATTTTTACGAAAATGTACTACGACAAATTGCAACTGTTGTGTGTGCACTTCATTATACCTACAAACTCATATAAACTGCTTTTAAATAGAAGATATCTTTATTACCATATTCAAAAGTCAAATCAAAAGCTCATTATATAATCCATCTAACTCTTGGAAAAAGACTCTAGGTATAAAATTAACTAAAAGTTGTAAATTAGATTCATCATTCCAAAATTTTTTTGTTAAATCAAGAATTAGATGAATCTATTTACTTTTAAAAGAATGAATGTTAGAGAATAATTTAGAGACCTGTAAAAACCGTTGAGATTGAAATTTTATATTATTTGGTGTAATGGCAAAAAAAATGAAAACAGTTCAAACATACATATATATATATATATATATTTCAAAAGATATGAATATTCGAATAGACACAACTCTATAATGAACAGCTGCAACTTTACAAAAAAAACCGTTACAATGAACAATCACAACTTTGTGTAAAACACACAATTTAAATTTTCTACTGTTTTTTTTTTGAAAATTATCTGAAAAGTACGATTGAAAAAACACAACTTTTGGTGGTATTTATTTGAGATAGATTCATCATTCCAAAAAATCTTTTGCTAAATCAATAATTAGAGGAATTTCTTCATTTTTTAAAGAATAAATGCTAGAAAATAATTTAAAAAAATGAATAAACCGTTGAGATTAAAATTTTAGTTGATTTTGTGTCATGACAAAAAAAAACAGACAAATATATATAGAATTCAAAAGATATGAATGTTCCAATCAATACAACTTTACAGTGAACAGTTATAATTTTTCATAAAAAACCGTTTTAATGATCCATCATGACTTTTCAAAAAATATCCAAAAGGTACGATTGAAAAAACACAACTATTGGTCGCATTTATTCGGTTTGTTATTATTATATAGATTAAGGTCAGTTTGGTTTCCAAAAAAGAAAAATACTGGTAAAACTATAAGTTTAGTATGACCATCTATAGGAACAGTCTTATAATGTTCTAATGAGTATATTGAAAGTAGATTCATATGTCTCTGTCAGGTTTTCGACCTGAATATAAATGATCTAGTAATGTAGAAGATTTGCCAGAGAAGATAAGTAGCTACTCAGTCTTTCTTATAAATTGAATCTAATCATTCTACTTTATATTTCAAAAAACTTACTTTTAAATATTTGTTGTGTAGGTTAAATTCGAAGACAACATGTTGATGAAAAGACATCAAATACGGGACTTGTTTCTACACACCACAAGTCCCTACACACCAATTCATACAAGATAAAGAGGTGTGTTTTTCATGCTCATTGATATATATTGTCTGATGCATGACATAATAGTTAGGACATAAGTATTTAAGTTTTTGACATATTGGATTTTCGATTTAGTTCTGTGTCAAATCAAATAGTAATTTGGATCGAATTAAATTGTTTTTCCTGATAATTTTTAAGATAAATCATATTACCTTTTGTCAGTTGGTGTGAGATGTTCTTATTTTTAACATGCTTGATAATTGAATTTGTCGTCTTAAAATTACAAAGTCAGAATGAAGTAGTTTCATTCTTATTCCAAAAGTATCAAATTTCTGGCATAAGAATACAAAGGAAAATTAAAAGTTTTCTAGGCATGAGTTACGATGGTAACTAACAATAAATTCTTCAACTCAATACTCTTCAGCTAACTCCTTCCAAATTAGCCATCTACAAAAAATATCAATATTTATTTCACCATCCATAAACTTCTTATGGTACTATATTGTGGAGTTCTGAAATGAAAGAGGCTACATACCTTCGAACTCCTTTAGAATTGGGCAATTATAGGGATATTATTCCAAATTCTGAAACACCTCTTTGAAAACCACATTAGTGGTCTGTCTTTCTATCTTGCTTTCTTTGTTGACAATCAAAATCTTCAATCCCTTCTTAGAAGTAACCCTAGATAAAGCAACATATAGCTGACCATAGGAGAACACAGGTTTTGGCAAATAAAGTCCCACCTTCTCTAATGATTGACCTTGACTTTTATTTATAGTCATGGCGAATGCAACAGAAAGTGGAAACTGTCTGCGACGCATTTTGAAAGGCAACTTCGTATCTGATGGAGTCAAATCAATTTTAGGAATTGATATGTATATATTTTACACCTTTTCATCATGCATTTGTCATTCATTTTGTTCTCTTAACTCATTGTTTTGTATTGATTTTAGTCCTTTTTGCATAACATGCATATCTAGGTAGTCTTTGCATGGGTCTTGCACGCATCTTGCATTTTGGAGTTGTTTCAGGTGTTTTAGGAGGTATCCAAACCATCAAATGCAAACAAGGATCAGGAAAGCAGTTAAGCGACTCGATCTACACTACCCAGCGACGCAAGCCTCCACGTCTTTGATCGAGTCGAGTGAAGATTTTGCTTTGAGATTCAGCTTTCGACGTCTTCATCGAAGTTGTAGGGAATTGAGTCATCTTTCCAATGCAGTTTATTTCAAACCAATCGGAGTCGTGGTTCATGAGTTATCTCCGTTTTAGTGGATGCATGTACGTTCAGAAATCCGACTCGACCCGCATGCGAAGGAGAGCTCCCACTCGATCAGATGTTAGCAGCGACTCGACCAAGACGTCCCAGGATGGCTCCCGAGCACCCTCAAGATGCGACTCGATCATCAGCTCCTGAGCACCCTCACGTCGCGACTCGATCTACAGCTCCCGAGCACCCTCAAGATGCGACTCGATCAGCAGCTCCTGAGCACCCTCAAGATGCGA
The DNA here is from genome assembly GCA_023657505.1 of Camelina hispida. Taxonomy (NCBI): domain Eukaryota; kingdom Viridiplantae; phylum Streptophyta; class Magnoliopsida; order Brassicales; family Brassicaceae; genus Camelina; species Camelina hispida. The sequence goes on along the minus strand of CP094634.1, from coordinate 792,173 downwards.
CTCGATCGACAATTTCTGAACACTCTCACGATGCGACTCTATCGACGCTCTGAAACCGATGTCCTGGTTATGTCCCAAAGACGCATCCGAGAAGGATTCCCGAACCGACGTTCTACATTGTCGTTTTATGTTTTAGAGATTTCCATGTTTTTCCTATAAATAGGTTTTGTTAAGTTTTGACTCGGACATCTTAGCTTTTATCTCGTTTTTGTTTTTTCCTTAAGGTTTACCCTAGCCACCTAAAACGCTTGACATTTTGTATCCCGATACCTTTGAATTTATTCAGTATTTTGATTCGATTTCTTATACAAACTTGTTCATCTCATTTTTATCTATCTTAGGATGCTTGACTTAATGTTTTCTGAGTTTGTATCTTTGATGACGATTTTCGGATCTGAGTAGTGTAGTAGTTCTTGAGGATGGGATAGATTAGGTGGAGGATCTTAGGATGTAGAGTGTTTAAGCTTTGATTGTATGATTCCCTTCTGGACTAGAGTTAGAAATACTAGTTTCTCTCTGATCAATTGGAACTGGGTTTTAGACATTTCCGCATCCAAAAGGTGTTCGATGAAATGTCTGACCAACTAGTGCCAGAGACTTATGTTCCTAGCCTAAGAGATTAGTTGTCTAGGATGTCTGTTGACGTGAATGAACTTGATTTTCATGCCATGCTTGATCATGTTTCTCTAGCGAGAGCTAGGTTTGGAAGTGGTTGAGTTTGAGTAGCTTCTGTCAAGAGATTGGATTAGCTAAGTTGTGATGTTCATTGTTTAGGGATAGTTTGCTTGTGGCATGTTAAACACTCTGTAGACTAGGATACTCCACCGACATCAATTACTCCCATCCTTAGGACTTCTATTTTATCTGATTGTTTCTGCATCCTTAAGCTTGTTCTTTATTTCTGTTCCAATAGCTTGCTCATTTGTCTCTGCTCGTTTAGCTTATTTTTGCTCTCTTAAGTTATCGCATTTTAGCTCTTGTTCAGTAAACTCGTTTTGTTCTTGCATCTCGTTCACTCTAGGTTGTTAGACAAAAACTCATTTCGAATCTGGCTTAACTTGTGACTGCTTGATTGCATCTTGATTGTTAGTAAAGTTTCCCATTTGGATTGACACCTTAAGTACTACAACTACATAAGGTTAATTGAGACCTGCTAGGACGCACAAAAATCCTAGTATCAGGAATCAAAACAATATCACCTGCTCTATCACCTGTGATTACTCTAGCTTCCACAACATGATTCCCTTTCTTATTATAAGTGAAGGAAGCTTCCTTATCTGTTCGTTCTAAGGTAAGAAGAAAAACAAATGGAAAATTTGTAGCCGGTAAAATTAGAGAATGGGCCTTGAGGCATTTGTTCATTTTAACCAGATTTTGTTATGTTGATTAATGAAATATAAATATAGAATGAGGTGATTTTGCGTTGAGTAGCGAGCTTATGCTTAATTCGCGTGGAGTGCCCAGGGGCTATTCTACCCTGCCTCGCGCGGGTGAGGAGGGCGATCGGAGTTGAGACAATGCAATTGTTATTGTTATAAGGCGAATTGTAATGAGAAGCTCATGTTTGATTGAAAGCGTTTGGATATCAATTTGGTGAGAATTACGTTAAAAGGTGGCTGCACTCAGGAAGTTGAGTTGCCTACGTACCCCGTAAAGGGATCAAGCCAGTCGTAGTTCGGTTGTTGTCAATACCTACTGGAAGTATTTCTTCAAGTTCATGATGTTCCATGGTCGGAGCTCAGCTTTCCCGTTGCTCTCGTCTTCGAGGCGATAAACGCCATTGCGAATGATCTCGGTGATACGGAAGGGCCCCTCCCACTTGGTCCCCATTTTCCCGGCGTTCTTCTCCTTTCTGTGATCGAACACTTTGCGGAGTACTCGATCTCCGACGACAAAACTTCGAGGTCGGACCTTAGAGTTGTAAAAGCGGGCTATGGTATTTTGGAAGTTTTGAACTCGCACGTAGGCCTGCTCTCTTTTTCGTCAATGATGGTAAGGTTATCAACGGAGATTTCAGCCGGTATTACAACTTCGATCCCGTAAGCCAGGGAGAAGGCGGTTTCACCTGTGCTACCGCGTGGTGTGGTCCGGGTGGCCCATAGGACCCCGTGGAGCTGGGCATCCCAACCGGACTTTGTGGCGCCCAAGCGACGCTTGAGACCATGCAAGATTAGTTTGTTGGCGGCTTCGGCCTGCCCGTTCCCTGGGGGTACCGGGAGTAGACGAAATTAGCCGTATGCTCCAGTCATCGCAAAACTTTTGCACCGCGGAGGACGTCAGGTTTTTTCGTTATCGGTTATAATTTCGTAGGGGATGCTGTGCCGGCACACCACGTTTTCCAGTGGAAATCCTTCACGTGTTAACCGGTGATTGACTGGTAGGACTCGGCTTCGATCCACTTGGTAAAGTAATCAATTACAACCAATAGGTTAGTAACGCGTCGCTTTCGACTGTTCGAGAGGTCCGATGGCGTCCATCGACCACCGCATGAAGGGGTAAGGGGCAGAGACTGAGCTCATCAGTTTGGCAGGCTGGTTGATCATGGGTGCATGACGTTGACATCTGTCGCATTTTTTGGCGTGTGCGTCACAGTCCGCGAGCAAGATTGGCCTGAAGTATCCCTACCGTTTTATTCTGAGGGCCAATGACCACCCTCCGGAATGATTTTTGCAGGGGCCCTCATGAGCTTCTTCCATGATGCTTTGGGTTTCATCCCCGTGGACGCATCTAAGATACGTTCCGGAGATGCATCGCTTATACATATCTTTGCCGATGAGGCAGAACCTCGCGCTTTGTGCTTTGAACTTACGCGCTTGCCATCGGTCCTTGGAGGTGGTTCCATTTACGATGTACTCGTGTATTGGGACCCGCCAGTCCGTTTCTGGTTCTGTTTCGTGCTTGTCGCCAGAGATATGTTCGTCTAGGAGTTCGTCATCTTGGTCGGGTGCCTGCTCGAGTTCTTCCTCGTCGGGGCTGGTGCCGACCTCGACTTGGTGGACGCTCTGGGCTTTGACGGGAATGGAGATACTAGGCTCGTCTATGCCTTCGATGGGTATGACTTGTTTGACCGAACGGTCGGAGGTGGAAGCCAGCGCAGCGAGGGCGTCGGCGGCTGAGTTCTCTCCCCAGGGAATTTTGGTGAGTTCGAACGACGAAAATTGTTCTGCCAGTGACCGAATGATTCAGAGGTATGCGTCCATTCGTTCGCAGTTTGTATCGTAGTTTCCGTGGAACTGACTAGTGACGAGCTGCGAGTCGCTGAGAGCAGGGAGATCCTTGACTCCCACACCTAGTGCTAGCCAGAGTCCGGCTACTAAGGCTTCGTACTTGGCTTCGTTAGTTGAGGCTGCGAACCCGGGCCGCAAGGACTGTTCCTTAATTTCATTGGTCGGGGATATGAGTCGGATTCCGATCCCGCATCCTTGTCTAGATGATGCTCCGTCCGTATACAGCGACCACCTTTGGAGTGGCTCTCGGTGCATTCGTTGGTACTCGATATCATACTCGCTGAGACGTCAGCACCACGATTGTGTGTGACTGGAAATATGGGCGTCCCGATAAAGAAGGACGTCAGCACCATGATTGGCAATCCAAAAGCAGCCTCGAGTACTTGTATAGATGTCCTGGTCGTCATCGCACCCATCATGTAGATTAGAGCACCGGATCGATCCCCTAAAGAGTACAGTAAGTGAAACAGAGTGTTGAACCAATGCAAACACTCTCGAGCTGGTTTTTCAGAGTGGCACAAAGAGCGTCACAGGCATTCATGAACACATCACGCCTGAAGTATACATATGTGGCTTTCGAAATGGCGACTTCTTGAACGTTTTTGAGAACCTGCATTGTCCAAGCAAGGCTTATCACGAGGATGGAGATGAAAAGTATATCTAGACGTGTTCTTGTAGCAGTAGCTCCACCGATTCCAGCAACCATGAAAATGTCACATGAAAAACAAACCCACACACAACTTTGACAAAGAAAAGATTTGTTAAACCTTTCAAAACCTGCTCGAAGATGCCTTGTTCCGTTTCTGACACATATAACATTTCAGTCAGTCTCTGCCATTGAAACATATATACTTGAACCATGAACCCAAAACTGTCTCTTACCATCCCAAAACGGAGGAATGCCACTTAGTAAGATGTATATAATGACTCCAGCACTCCAAACATCACATTCATGACTACAATTCTTCCTTAATACTTCTAGAGCCACATAATAAAGGCTCCCAACTACATCAGTGAATGTTTCTCCTGTAACCACAACAAAGAATCATTGATCCACCTCACTCTGCACAATGTATATGAAACCTATTATAAGTAGCATTGGGTATATTATGTTACACACTGCAGATAAATGTAATGTTTACTCTGCACTAGCTGCAAAACAATTGAACTGAACCAAACTGGCATATTGGTTAAATACAGGGGAGTTATTGGTTTAGGATTTAGAAAGAATTTTAATGACTTTAAAAGTTATGTAAAATATGTGTTATTCAATCTAAGACTTTTTAAAACTCTTTAAAAATTTGGTGTTATTGGTTGTGGATTTGTAAAAAGTCATCTAAAATCTTGATAAATCTAGTGTTATTGGATTAAGAGTCTTATAAAGTCATGAAAAGTTTTATGTTATTCAATTAAAACAAAAGAATCTTGGATTGTTAATGAATTCAAATTTTGTGTTATTGGTTTAGGATTTTATATCATTTCCTTCATAACAAAAGTCATGAAAACTCTTTCATCAAATAGAAAGACTTTGAAAGATTTTACAAGATTAGGAAACACAAATCAGCAAGATTTAAAATAACTTCCTAAACAATCTCTTATAGAATCCTTCATTTTTACTTTCTAAATTTTCTATGATTTTAAAAGTCAGCCAGATTTCTAAAAACACAAAGTCATTAAAATTCTTTCTAAATCCTAAACCAATACCTCCTATGTTCCTTTTATAAAAACTCAGAACAGCTGATTACCATATGAGGTTAATAAAAATAGAGAGCTTGAAACACAAAAGGAGTAGGAACGAAGAAAGAAGGACGAGGGATCAATCACGAACCGTTGGGGTTGTTTTAGCCCGAGGAACCATGGTGTTAGCTTTAAGTGAGATCGAATAGGATTCAGCACACATGGGGAAGAGAAAAATCGAGAATTTGATACTGAACAATGGCAGAAAGGAGGAGAAAGTAAAGAAAAAGAAAAGAAGTGACCACACAATAAATTGAGCCAGCTTTTCTAAATCACTGATCTGATGATCTTTGGAATCAACCTTTGTATAACCTTCAAACCCTCTAATTAACTCAGCTTTAAAACTATGAACAGACCCATTCAAATCCCTATACAAAAACCTCAAGTAAAGACATAGAGACATATACATCTCTACACAACAGATCAATCACAACCCAAACAACGATTCAGCGATATAATCATTGATGAATGAGACTTTCTGATTTCAAAGAAAAACTTGCCGATTACATGAAAGAGTGCCGCCGTTAAGATCTGCCGTCGGTGGAGATGATGAGTTAACGGGTTGAACAGCCGGTGGCCACCAAAAATTGAATCATTCTTCTCTGTTTGCAATCGATTTTTCAGAGTAATCTCTTGATTTTGCAGTCTCTCCGTCGAGAAAGAGAGAGGAGGAAGAGAAATAATCAACAAAAAAATTATTTTGTATTAATGCAACCCCCCAAACAATTATCTAACATGTCGTTGCCTCTTATGGTTTCTTAAACCTCTTAGTGAAGAGGCAATTCTTAGCAATATTCATATTTTTAATTTAATTTTAAATAGCTAAAACCTAAGAATTTGGTCTAAGAAGTCGCGATAAAGAAGGTCTTAGACCTCCAATGGTGTTTGCAAAAAAAAAAAAAAAAAAAAACTCCAATGATAGGTTGTTATTTTTAGCCTCTTTATCATTTTTTAACAATAAATTTTGTACCTTTTTAAAATAAGAACTTTTAAAATTAATTAAAAATATCCTGTTCCAGTGGTGAAACTCTAATTAGGGTTCTTATTGATCAAAAAAATTATTTTCAAAAAATATATATATATATATATATATAAAGTAAAACTTAATTTGCTTAAATGTTTAAACATTTATATTTTATAAAATTGGGAAATTATTGCATTTCATAAATTTTAAAAATTACAAAACATAAAAGAAAATTAAAAATAGAAGTACAAATCATAAATGGGAAAAAGAAAAAAGAAAAAACAGTTGTAATCTTGATTTGCACCAAATGTTTGCTATATTATTCTCAACCAAATCAGCTTTCAATTGTTGATGGCACCATCCTAAACAAACAACAAGTCACTCATTTTAGTTGAATGGATAGTAGTAAGCTAATTCTAGCACATGAAACTATTTCTATCAATACTACAAATAAACAACCACATCAAATAAGACAAACCTTCAAGTGAGCAGCAGCCTTGTCCTTTTCAGCAAAGACACCTGTAGACTCAACAACGTAGTTTGCTCCAGCCTCAGCCCATGGGATATCCTCACGGTTTCGTAAGAGTACAACCGTCACGAAGACCACTGTCACTGACAAGCGTCACCAAGACCATTGCCATAGTAAATAATACACCTAAAATAATCAATGAATCTGTAAATCTCGATTATCAATAATCAAATGAACCCATAAATTGTGGGCTTATAAACTTTGTCTGTGGGCCTTGTTTAGTATATATACACGAGAGAGGATTATTATCGAGAAATAAAGGGATGAAGAAAACAAAAGAAATGAGAAGCGAAAAACGTAAGGAAAACCTAATGGGTCTGATCCGATTTGCTTTGGAAGCTGCAGCGAACGGTACCGGTGCGGAGAGATCTGAAAATCAGAAGGCGGAAAAAACTAAAAAGCCGCCGATAGTGTCTTTGTCAGAAGCTGCGGCAAAGCTTGATCCTTCAGATCTTAGGGCTGTCATCGAAGAAGCACTGGTAAGTAAGTGAATGCGATGCCTAGATCCGTTTGTATAAATTCTCGATAACCCCAGAATTCAAAATATTCAAATTAGTGATGTTGTGGTTCGGTTAACACAGGACGAGTTTTGGTGTGTTCCGGAGGTGCAGATAATGAAATTAAACGCTTTCTATGGGGAGAAACTTTCCCAAGTACCGTTTCCATGGCTCAAGACCTTCAACGAGTCTCCTTTATCCACGCTCATCCATGTGAGTGAGCTATTGTGACCTGATCTGAGCTTTCTTTTTACGTATTTTTTTTTTTTTTTTCGAATCCAAAGTCTCTCATATCTTAATTTGCTTGCTAATTAAAAACAGGTTCCATTATCTCATCTTCCTACATCTCTCTTGGAACCATCAGCCGATTTTATCAACATAGTTCCACTTGTCAAACTCAGTAGCTTTGTACTGTGGTCGTCTGCTTACATTCTCACTGATTGGGTAGCACATTCCAAACAAGGATATGCACAACCAGACGATCCCGCCCATACCCTGGTAATTTTTTTTTTTTTTTGGAACTTTTTAACATATGCGTATGTGTGATTTAATTGAATGAATGGTGTGTTGTTCTTCGGTAACCTTTTTCTTCTCTCTCTAACTCCATTGTATTGTGCTCTAACATGTTTTACTACGATTAGGTCGCACACTTTATTGGATTAGCCGTGGTATTGCGTACTAAGCCCGATGCTTTGACTGCTATTTTGCCTAAGCTGAGGGACAGACCCGTGTATCAAGGCCAGGACAAGCTTCCCCTTATTGTTTGGATGATGGCTCAGGTTACTACTTTCATATGTTTTCTTTTTCCCCTTAATGTGTGTGTGAACTAGAGTGTCAGAGACTTGTGTTTTGCTAAATCTTTTGAACGGTGACAGGCCTCCCTAGGTGATTTATCTGCTGGCCTGTATTCGTGGGTGCATAACTTGTTACCACTAATCGATAATAACAAGTGCTGCAGCCCTCAGTCTATGGATCTCATCCTCCAATTTCTTGAGATGTGAGTCCAACTTACTTACTTATTCTTCTCGTGATCTCCTCTCCTCTATATTTTATTCATCTTATTATGTAACAACCATCTGATCTTGTTTGTTTATGCAATTTTTAATCAGCATGTTGTCAAATCCAGAGGCTCAGGCCATACTTGTAACCTTTGCTGATAGGGACGGAAAGCGGGTGATTCCACCTTCTTCATTTGAGATCTTGCTGCGGCTTACATTCCCTGATTCATCCGCTAGAGTAGAGGTAAGCACTAGTAGTATTGGTATTTATCAAAGGATCTTTTTTTTCTTTTTTCTTTTTCTTTGATGCGTTTGTAGATTCTGATCACAAGCATGGTCTCTGTATATGCGCGCACAACAACAGGCAACAGAGAGGTTTGAGGCAGTTTATCCCTTGTTGAAAGAAGTAGCCCTTGCACCAGAGACTGCAACAGGAGGAAACGCACTGGAACAAATATTCACCTTTTCCTTAAAATTAGCTGGAGAAGGTTCTACTAACAAACGCAACCCTTGAATCCTCAAGTTTTCTGCTTCCCTCTCTCTTGTCCAAATGGAATTCTAATGTACTGTTACTGTTGTTTCAGGAAATCCTGCTCTAGCCAAGGAAGCTGCAGCAATCGCTATCCGGTCTGTGACAGAAAACGTTGATTGCTTTAAGCACTGGGATATTCTCTATAATGATCATTTAGAAGCTAGCGTTTCTCTTCTTAGAAAGCTTGTAGACGAATGGAAGGATCAGGCCCCTACATTATTATCATCACCAGGTGATACTCTAACTGTCAATCGAGCTATGAGTAACTTCAGGCTTAAGGTATCGCATCTCTTTACTCTTCTTAGCCTACTATATACCTCCGCTCAGTTGTATTTTCATTCATCTCTGGACCTGACCAGCGATGCGACGTTTGTAGAATGAAAAAGCCATCACAGAAGGAGGACCCAATTGTTCACTTTACGAAGAAGCTGACAAGTCGTGCAAACTGCTCTCGGGGAGACTCTCCCGTGCAAGTCGCCGCCCCAAAATTACACCCATTACTGCTGTGGTTCTTGTTTCTGCATGCACCTGTGTAGGAAGCCTTGCAGGAGCCGCACTTGCTCTATCTTACTAGCAAGCATAATGAGGGTTTCGTTTTTTATAATCAAAAGTTGGGATCTATAAGGCTGGTCCAACCTTATCGCATCAATTATGATAACCGTTAAACAACATTGTCTCCCAAGACAAATTAATAGAGAAAAAAAAATGTAATATGGGTTTGTAATCGGATTTGAAATATTGGACAAGGTATCTAGAGACATCTTTGTTTATGTTTTTGACATTTTGAACAACAAACTCACACTGTTATTCCAAACTTTGTTGGTAAACTTCCATCTTTTTTTTTTTTCCGTTCCATCTTCGTATGCACTGTTGCTTTCAAACAATTTCTTGTTCAACAAATTCAATCTATTATTATACATACACTTGCAATAGCCCGGGTTTCTTTTGAGAAGATGGAGTCTCCGTCTTCCTCAGAAGCCATTCACATTGGTAGGTTTGTATTTTGGGGGTTCTTAAATTTTTTAACAATAAATTTTGTACTCTTTAAAAATAAGAACATTTATAAAGTTAATTAAAATTATCTCACTCCAATGGTAAAACTGTAAGAGGGGTTCTTATTGATCAAAAAAAATATATATATTTTCAAAATCATTTTTTCCTTACAAACCTTTTGTTGTAAGCTCCCACATGAATAAATCCATATTTGTTTCCGGACAAAATAATATGATTGGCAATCCAAAAGCAGCCTCGAGTACTTGCATAGATGTCCTGGTCGTCATCGCACCCATCATGCAGATTAGAGCACCGGATCGATCCCCTAAAGAGTACAGTAAGTGGAACAGAGTGTTGAACCAATGCAAACACTCCCGAGCTGGTTTTTCAGAGTGGCACAAAGAGCGTCACATGCATTCATGAACACATCACGCCTGAAGTATACATATGTGGCTTTCGAAATGGCGACTTCTTGAACGTTTTTGAGAACCTGCATTGTCCAAGCAAGGCTTATCACGAGGATGGAGATGAAAAGTATATCTAGACGTGTTCTTGTAGCAGTAGCTCCACCGATTCCAGCAACCATGAAAATGTCACATGAAAAACAAACCCACACACAACTTTGACAAAGAAAGGATTTGTTAAACTTTTCAAAACCTGCTCGAAGATGCCTTGTTCCGTTTCTGACACATATAACATTTCAGTCAGTCTCTGCCATTGAAACATATATACTTGAACCATGAACCCAAAACTGTCTCTTACCATCCCAAAACGGAGGAACGCCACTTAGTAAGATGTATATAATGACTCCAGCACTCCAAACATCACATTCATGACTACAATTCTTCCTTAATACTTCTAGAGCCACATAATAAAGGCTCCCAACTACATCAGTGAATGTTTCTCCTGTAACCACAACAAAGAATCATTGATCCACCTCACTCTGCACAATGTATATGAAACCTATTATAAGTAGCATTGGGTATATTATGTTACACACTGCAGATAAATGTAATGTTTACTCTGCACTAGCTGCAAAACAATTGAACTGAACCAAACTGGCATATTGGTTAAATGTAAGGGGAGTTATTGGTTTAGGATTTATAAAGAATTTTAATGACTTTAAAAGTTATGTAAAATATGTGTTATTCAATCTAAGACTTTTTAAAACTCTTTAAAAATTTGGTGTTATTGGTTGTGGATTTGTAAAAAGTCATCTAAAATCTTGATAAATCTAGTGTTATTGGATTAAGAGTCTTATAAAGTCATGAAAAGTTTTATGTTATTCAATTAAAACAAAAGAATCTTGGATTGTTAATGAATTCAAATTTTGTGTTATTGGTTTAGGATTTTATATCATTTCCTTCATAACAAAAGTCATGAAAACTCTTTCATCAAATAGAAAGACTTTGAAAGATTTTACAAGATTAGGAAACACAAATCAGCAAGATTTAAAATAACTTCCTAAACAATCTCTTAGGGGGGTGTATTGAAACAATGATTTTGAAGGATTTTATGGTATTTAGGAAATTTAGAATTTTGATAGATTTTAGGGAAGTTGATATGATTTATGGTAAAATTCTTTCAAATCCCACCTAAAACCATGAGATTTGGATTTATGTATTTTTTAACTAAACAAATCCTCTCAAATCCTCCAGAATCTCACAAATTTATTAAAATCCAAATCCGCAAACTGTTTTGAATAACACTGGATTTTAAAGTAGATTTTTAAATCATCAGTTGAATAACAGTGGATTTCAGGAGACTTTTTAAAATTCATGATTGAATAACAGAGGATTTGTAACTTTTACACAAATAACTTAAAATGTCAAGTTGAATACACCCCCCTTATAGAATCCTTCATTTTTACTTTCTAAATTTTCTATGATTTTAAAAGTCAGCCAGATTTTTAAAAACAGAAAGTCATTAAAATTCTTTCTAAATCCAAAACAATACCTCCTATGTTCCTTTTATCAAAACTCAGAACAGCTGATTACCATATGAGGTTAATAAAAATAGAGAGCTTGAAACACAAAAGGAGAAGGAACGAAGAAAGAAGGACGAGGGATCAATCACGAACCGTTGGGGTTGTTTTAGCCCGAGGAACCATGGTGTTAGCTTTAAGTGAGATCGAATAGGATTCAGCACACATGGGGAAGAGAAAAATCGAGAATTTGATACTGAACAATGGCAGAAAGGAGGAGAAAGTAAAGAAAAAGAAAAAGAAGTGACCACACAATAAATTGAGCCAGCTTTTCTAAATCACTGATCTGATGATCTTTGGAATCAACCTTTGTATAACCTTCAAACCCTCTAATTAACTCAGCTTTAAAACTATGAACAGACCCATTCAAATCCCTATACAAAAACCTCAAGTAAAGACATAGAGACATATACATCTCTACACAACAGATCAATCACAACCCAAACAACGATTCAGCGATATAATCATTGATGAATGAGACTTTCTGATTTCAAAGAAAAACTTGCCGATTACATGAAAGAGTGCCGCCGTTAAGATCTGCCGTCGGTGGAGATGATGAGTTAACGGGGTTGAACAGCCGGTGGCCACCAAAAATTGAATCATTCTTCTCTGTTTGCAATCGATTTTTCAGAGTAATATCTTGATTTTGCAGTCTCTCCGTCGAGAAAGAGAGAGAGGAGGAAGAGAAATAATCAACCAAAAAAATTATTTTGTATTAATGCAACCCCCCCCCCCCCCAAACAATTATCTAACTAACATGTCGTTGCCTCTTATGGTTACTTAAACCTCTTAGTGAAGAGGCAATTCTTAGCAATATTCATATTATGTTGTTTTATGTATAACCATGAAATATTGGACAAGGTATCTAGAGCTTGACATCTGTGTTTTATGTTTGACATTTTGAACAACAAACTCGCAGTGTTATACCAAAGGTTCTGCATCGACAAAATTTTAGCAAGCTGCAATTTAGTCAGAACAAGAAACGTCACGAAGTTCTTAAGGGAAAATATTATGATTTGGTGGACAAAGGATAGTTTTAGACGATTTCAGATTTGGGGTCGAGTCTTTCTAACCGGGAGGGACTGATGCAGCGCATCTTTGCGACGATCACCAATGTCGTGAACGGACCTCTTTATTGTTTCTAGTTTATATTTACGTATGGGTTTTATTTAGTTGTAGGGCTTTAATTGTTAGATTAACTTCTTAATTGTGTTAGGGTTTAGTTTAATGATTCTTCTTATTTAAAGAGCCGTGAGTTTCTATTGTAAAGAATGAATCGGTTATTGAATAAAAGAATTTTAAGAGAGCTTTGCCTAAAGTCTAGAGAGGAGAATTCTCAATTCTAAGAGCTTGTGTTCAAGCCCTCCAAGGAGGACTTGCAAAACCACGTCGATATCGTTCCCGATCTCGGCCCTATCCTTATTGCTTCTTCATCAAGTTATGATGTTCTAAGCAAGATCGGTTTGAGAATCCGAATTCTCCTTGGAGATCTAGCGTCTGTTATTAAGCTTCCGCTCTCTATCAAAGCCGAAGCTCAAAGCATAATAAACTCTGACCCAATTCTAATCACAACAAAATGATGGGAAATTAAATTCAAAAAAGAGAAAAATTAAACCGAAGATTCCAATCACCTTTTATTGATTAATTTCCCTACTTTTCACATTTGAATCACGAATATTAGACTGTGCTGGTTCGTTGAAAATATATATATTACATTTATTCGACATGCATGTTAGACCTCGTGCCAACGAGCTTGCACTATCCCATCGCACCTACCCTCAATCATCTCCTCGAATTTTGTTTTTCTCTTTTTTTCATGAAGAAAAAACATATATCTTTTTTTTTTTTTTTTTTTCGTCTGAAGGATTGCATTTTCATTGATAAGATCCAAGGTAAAATACAAACAGAGCCGGCAAGGAAAAACATTCCTTCCAAAAACTTAAGCCGGCGAGTACAAGAACACTCTCGGAGGCTAATACCAAACAAGGTAAAACTAAGGGGAAAAAAACCCAGACAAAGAAACATCCATTCAACTACTTCCCGGAACAGATTCCAGAAATCCAAAAAAAGAAAGATATAACCTTAACCTTTGAAATTAAGACCAGATCTGAGACAAGAAAAACACACAAACGGGTTATAAAACAAGATTCTCCTTTACCTAGGGTTAAAACCGAATGAGAGTGCCGTGCGTCCTCTTTATGTTGCTCCAAATGAGCTACCAGAGGCGGTAAGACATCAAACAAAGCCTAGAAACTCTTCAAGATGAGTGACTCTTGGAAGGAGGAAAGAGATCTAGATCTACGGTGGTGAAATTTCTTCATCTGAGGCGGTGTAGAAACGGTTGGAGACTGCCTCTGCCTTGAAGACGGCCAGATCCGAAGCTGAACTTGACGAAGAATACAGAGACAAGTAGCTGAACCCACGGTTGAGAAGGTTTAAGGTTAAAGATTTCTAGATCTGAAAATCCAGATCTGAGGCCGTTGAAAAAAAAATTGAGATGGATGAGCCGCAACAGAAAAGAAAGCAACTAATTAAAGAGGAAATGTGGAGAGAAGCGAGAGCGTTTGTGGAGAGAAAGCCACCGGAGCCGGAAGCCCTAAGCGGCGGCGGTTTTGTTTGTGGAGAGAAGCGAGAGCGTTTTTTAGAGAGAGAGAGAAAAAAAGTGAGAACTTACATATATCATCTTAACCATTTTTTTTAAATATATTTCTATTAAATATATATATAGTATATACTCGTTGTTGAAAATTATTAGTCCAAGTTATCATCTTTACGTTGATCGATGTTGGAAATAAATTCTCATTCGGTGCATTTTCACATTAACCATTTAAAAAAGTTTTATGACATGCAGCTTCATGGTTGAATAATTAATTAGTTTGATTTGTTTTATAATCCTCCGATGGTAATTAAAATTTGTGGTTTGATTGCGAAAGCAACTCACTCGAAGGATTATTAGAGGCTGATTGAATTGGCTATCTCTTTCTAATAATGATTTAAGTGTTTTTTTTTCTCCATAATCCTTGTGGGTTTGTTAAAGATAAGATAGATGTATGATTCATGGTGAGAAATTTAGTAAAGGTAAAGAGAGCAAATGGGTGAGCGATATAGGCATCAAAAGACAGTGAACTAAAGAGCATAGACAAAAAATATCTTAATATGACTTGAGAGAATCATCCTCGAAACTCGTTCATGTGAGATAAAGAGAGGGAAAACGATGAAGGACTTTAGGTTAATTTTGTCGGTAAACCCATTCTCGTCGGACTTTCATCTCCTTTGTGAAGCGATTTTAGCTTTTTGTGTTGCCACGATCGGAAAAAGATGGTGTATTATAATCATAATTTGTATGCTAATGTGTTTGCATATACATATATATACATGCATCATGTAAATCACTTTTTTTTTTTTTTTTTTTTTGTCAACGTTTTATATTAAAAGCCCAACACGGGCAAACTTTAAAGTACAAATTTTTAGGCCCAACAAGCCACAATTGCAATATAAAAGATAAACATTGAAAGATAAAACAACACGTGTATAGCAACGTGGTAACTTCTGAAGAATCTGTGTTCCACACCCTGCATCACCACCGACTCAAGACAACTTCTGTCTTCACCGGAAAATCTCACCGCCGGCGGATTCTTCAAACTTCTGCACAGATTTTCTCTTGTAGAAAACCTTCAATTTGTACTGATCACCTTTTGCTAACAATTTTCATAAGTTAATGACTGAAATTACTTTGTTCACCGGAATTTAAACTCGATCGATTGAAACTGAAGTATTCTTCAGAGAACTATCTAACACGACAAGGATGTAAATGCGGATGAGGCAATAATAAAGTGCAGAAAGTAAAGAACACAAGAACTTTGTTAACGAGGTTCGGTTTTTCCTACTCCCCGGGACCACGTCCAGATTTCGATTCCACTAGAACAAGAAAGCAAATACAACCTATTCGCAAACGCGTAAATTAAGCACAACCCTCTTAATTCACCGCTCCGTTCTATAACATGAAATCTTAAGGATAAATCTCTACCCTTAACTAGACTAACACCAAGCCTAGATTCAAACCAAGATAACCTAACCTTGGGCTAAACTCCCCGAGCCTAGACTTCAGATCTTCAACTCTCTTGAGCAACCTTCACACACACGTCACACCGACGAACAAAGAAGCTTGAACAACCCAAGCACCAAACCGCGAAACTAAGCCGCACACTAACAGAAAGCTCTCTAGGGTTCTAACCTTTATGCTTCAGCTCTCTTACTTCTCTAGGACGTGCCCAACACCTCCTTATATACCCATCAAGACTTCCTAATCACAATAGGAGAAGATTTCCAAATCTCATAAGAAAAAGACTTTTTCCTTTTTGCTATTTTCCTTTTCCTTGTAAAACTCCAATTTAATCATCCAAAGAAATAGTAGTTTTCCTCTTCAATTTATCCTCAAACCGTCCTTCAATATTGCCTTCTCAAGTCTTCTAGAAACTTCTCACGCACATAAAACAACAGCAATCTTGTATCACGTCTTGAATCACACAGACACTACTTCAGACAGACCAATACATCTTCATTCTCCCCCTTTTTGACTATGTTTGTGAACTCATCAGTTCAAACACTTAAACAACATCACCAGACACATCTTCATTCTCCCCCTGAATGAGTCACAACATGGTCAAAACTAACAGGAAAACTCTCCCCGCTTTGCAATACGCGGTTGATAGCCTAGTACACCACCTCCATAGAACTCATCTTTTCTAACCCAAATCTTGTTGCGCCTTAGACCTCCATGATTGACTCCTTGAATGAATCTGAAACAATTCCTCTTAAGATGTCCTTGAACTCCACAATGATAACATGTAGGACCATGAAACCTTACATCAAAAGCATTCTCCATGCGACTCCTCTCTCTCAACAATCTGAAACATCTTGGCCTAATATGCCCAACAACACCACAATGATGACAAACAGGTCGAAACACTTGTCTAGGTGCATTCTGCAATTCGGAGATTTTTGTACCACGTTCTTTCACAAATATCGTCTCTGAAGCAGCCTCTGTAGCAGTCTCTGAAATACGCTTTGAAGCAGACGTGATTTTTCCACTTGAAACAAACACTGGATCTGAATTTGAAACTTTTCCTTCATATCCAAGGCCACACTTATCTGTCTTGCCAATAGTCAGAATATGATCCAGCTTCTCTGTACCATTATTAAGCATCCTCAAATTCTTTTGAGTTTCTTCAAGTTGCACTTTAGCTTGTAATGCTTCTTCCTCTTTTTCTGATGCAAGTTTCTCTGCTTCAACAACTTTAGCCTCTAACTTGAGCTTCTCCTTAATCAAAACTGAATTTTCATCAACTACCTTAAGCCAATGTGCATACAACTTCTCGTAACTCTTACCAAGTTCTTCATAGCTCATATCCTCTGAATCACTATCACTCTCAGACTCATGCTCTGTTGCAGTTGCAGGTTTTGCTGCAGATTCAGAAGTAGTTGCAGACACTGTTGCAGACGCTGATTCAGAACTATCTTCAAAAGTTGTAAACGCCACAAAATTCTTCAGCTCTTCTTCTTCATCTGAATCAGTTTCAGAATCACTAGTGACAACATTCATAGCCTTCTTCTTATGCTTTTGTAGATTGGCACACTCAGACCGTACATGACCATATCCTTTGCATTCAAAACATTGAACATTCTTTGATGAATTCTTCATCTCTTCACCCATTCTACTTTTCTTCTCTTCGCCCTTACGCTTCAGAAATTTAGCAAATTGTCTTGATAACATGGCCATTGAATCTTCACAAGATGATACCTTAAGAGCTACTCCAATGTCAACTTCCTTCTTTATTGCTTCCTTAACTTGATCATCTTTCTTCTTTACTCCTTCAGCTTCATATGCTTTGCTTAATTCAAAAGCCTTAAGAATTCCAACAAACTCATCAAAAGCCATCTCATCTAAATTATGAGCTTCTTCAACTGCAGAAATTTTTGACTCAAATTTTGCAGGCACCGATCGCTTCAGCTTCTTCACAAGCTTTTTGTCTTTGTACTGCTTTCCAAGAGCAAAAGCCTCATTAGATATATCACATAGCTTAGCACTGAACTCAGCCACAGTTTCTTTTTCTTCCATCCTTAGATTCTCAAATTGTGAAGCCAGCATATCCAACTTAGTTCTCTTAACACTTGAAGTACCCTCAAACATATTCTCCAATGACTTCCACGCTTTTTGAGCTGATACACATTGAGAAATCAACTTGAAGTGGCTTGAATCAATAGCATTGTAAATCGCAGTCTTGGCTGTAGAATTACAACTTGATAGCTTTTTCTCTGCAGCAGTCCACTTATCTCTTGGCTTAAGACACTCAACTCCTTTATCATCCACGAATTTAGGGGGCTCCCAACCAAGCTCAATCGAATTCCAACAATCTTCATCAAGGTTACTAATAAACGCTTGCATACGAACCTTCCAATATCCGTAATTCGTTGAATCAAGCAACGGTGGTCTTGACATAGACGTGCCTTCTCTGTATGAATTCATCACAACTGATTCAAAGCTCTTCCTTACTTCCTGAACTACCCTCACCCTTGATCTACCCGAAACAAGACTGAATCTCTATCGAGAACCCGCTCTGATACCACTTGTAAATGCGGATGAGGCAATAATAAAGTGCAGAAAGTAAAGAACACAAGAACTTTGTTAACGAGGTTCGGTTTTTCCTACTCCCCGGGACCACGTCCAGATTTCGATTCCACTAGAACAAGAAAGCAAATACAACCTATTCGCAAACGCGTAAATTAAGCACAACCCTCTTAATTCACCGCTCCGTTCTATAACATGAAATCTTAAGGATAAATCTCTACCCTTAACTAGACTAACACCAAGCCTAGATTCAAACCAAGATAACCTAACCTTGGGCTAAACTCCCCCTGAGCCTAGACTTCAGATCTTCAACTCTCTTGAGCAACCTTCACACACACGTCACACCGACGAACAAAGAAGCTTGAACAACCCAAGCACCAAACCGCGAAACTAAGCCGCACACTAACAGAAAGCTCTCTAGGGTTCTAACCTTTATGCTTCAGCTCTCTTACTTCTCTAGGACGTGCCCAACACCTCCTTATATACCCATCAAGACTTCCTAATCACAATAGGAGAAGATTTCCAAATCTCATAAGAAAAAGACTTTTTCCTTTTTGCTATTTTCCTTTTCCTTGTAAAACTCCAATTTAATCATCCAAAGAAATAGTAGTTTTCCTCTTCAATTTATCCTCAAACCGTCCTTCAATATTGCCTTCTCAAGTCTTCTAGAAACTTCTCACGCACATAAAACAACAGCAATCTTGTATCACGTCTTGAATCACACAGACACTACTTCAGACAGACCAATACATCTTCAAAGGACTCCAAATCTTCATACTCCACTTCTCCCAATCGCAGCAACTTGAATCAACACGGCCAAAGAGAACCTTCACTCAATAGAACTCGTCTATGGTTGAATGAGGATATTACCAATTTACCATCAATTGGACGAAGACTCAAGCACAGCACAACAAAGATCAGTCAAATAACTTTCTGATTTCAACACTTCCTCAATATGAAAGCGCTAATCTGAAGAGCGAGCAAAAGGTTTTAAACAAAAAGATCTAATTCCGAAACAAATTCGGAAAATAAAACCGACAAAACGTCGGAACTAGATCCGGACAAAGCCGGAAAACCTAAGACAAAAAAACTAAACCGACATATAATCGGAAGATCTCCGATGTTAATCGGCTAAACAAAATATACAAAGCTTTCTCTCTCTGAAGGATCCGAGAGAGTTAAGAGAGAGAAGCTCTTAGTAATAGGTTAATTTCTGGTATTAAAAATGTCACATAGTCAACAATGCATCATGTAAATCACTTACTTTCGATAGTTTTAGTTATTTACACAGAGTCGACACCACTTTTTTTTTGTTTTAACAACCAATTTAACGGACGTACGTCTATATGTAATATAGTCGTATAGACATAATTAATGCGAGTACCTTCATACCTTGGACACGTGCATGGTATTTTTCGATTCCATGAGATCAAATTTTTATTTTTATTTTTTTTCAGCAAAAATGATTTATATTGATGAATTGTGAAAAGTCATTATACAAATACCTTGTAAGCCAAGTTAGAGGAGTAAATTGTTCAAAATAAAAACTATTAGGGCATCCTTAATGGCACAACTGATCTTAAAATATTTATAATAATATTATAATGAGATAACAATATTATAATAAGGTAAAAGAGAGCAAGAGAGAAAAATATCAAGATCAATGCTCAAGAACAGATTTTGCTCAAGATCAGATCTCTGCTTGTTCCTCTACTGTTTGAGTTTTTTCTATTTTTTTATACCCAAGATCAGTGTAAAAGATGTCCCATTAAAGATGGCCTTAGATGTACAATCATGTTTTGCTAAAATATGAGCAACTGAATTACAATCTCTAGCTGAGTAGACAAATTGACAACTCTGTATCTGTGAGGCCCAATACTTGATGTCGAGAGTGATGCTTTCTATAGATTGATCAAAAGACTTATTGTTTAGAATTTTTGTAAGCTTGTCATTGTCTCCTTCAAATATCATTGAGTTGAAACCTCGAATCCATGTTTGTTGGAGTGCAACTAATAAGGCTAGTGCTTCCGCTTGTAAAGGAGACATAATGTATCCAATAAAGGTAGCTCCCCATCCATGAGTAACTCCATGATGATCCCGTAAAACCCATCCACATTTAGTTTGATGTGTAATAGGATCAAAAGCTGCATCATAATTACATTTCATAAGGCTAGAGGGTGGTCTTGTCCATGTTTTCCTTCTTCTCTGTATTCCATCTTGTATTTGTTTGTCAGAAAATTGATGTACTTGCTGACTCCATTCACGCATATCCGATCGTGCTCGTATGACAACCGTATTTGGAGTTTCCTGTGATCCTTCAAAAATGAACTTGTTTCGAGATTTCCAAAGATGCCATAAAATCCAAAATGGAAGGAACTTGAGGTTAGATGGCGTATTTATGTTCTCATGAAAATCAAAAATAGAATCCAATAGAGTGTCAGTGTCTAAGTTAGAGTAGTATAAAAAAATCAGCCTGTATATTGGCTTGTTGCCAGATAGAGGCAGCATAAGGGCACAAAACCAAGATGTGTTCTATCGTTTCATCACTTTGGAAGCACCTCGGACATATTGGATCTAAATATACTCCTCTGGTTGTTAACTTTGTCAATGATGGTAAAGCTTTCGATATAGCTCTCCATAGAAAGTGCTTCAGTTTAGGCATAATATTAAGATGCCATATCTTTTGTTTCAATGATATTGATCCATGCGGTCTTGGAGGCAGATTGTTTGGTTCGGTTAGATTGTGCTTTGCTAGCCAGTAACCCGATCTCACTGTATACTCACCTGTCTTTGTATAATGCCAAACAATTTTGTCTAGAGGGTCATTAAGGGGTAGATAGATTTTATTGATGTGTTCCTGATCTTCCTCTGTGAGATGAACACTTATTTTTTCTGTGTCCCAACAATTGTATGTTCCCCGTGATATCATTAGGTCCCTTACACAGGCATTGCTGTCAATAGATGCACTATGAATTGGCATTGGTGGGTTCGTGATAGTAACATTGTCTAGATTAATGCGGGCAGATTCCCCATTTCCAATCTGATATCTGTAACCAGTTTTTATGAGTTTGAGTCCTTCTAAAATTGAGGCCCAGCCGTAGGATTGGTTGGCTCTCTGTTTAGCATCAACGATACAATCATCTTTGTAATATCTTGACTTAAAAATGAGGGCAAACAAGGAATTGGGATGTTGTATTAATCGCCATGCTTGTTTTGCAAGTAAAGCATCATTGAATTTTGCCAAGTCTTTAAATCCTAGACCACCTTCTTTTTTAGTGCGTTGCAGACGCTTCCATGCTATCCATGAGATGCCTCTATCCTGATTTTCTTTCTCCCACCAGAATTTTTGTAATATTGATTCAATCTCACTAATAATTCCCATAGGTAGTTTAAAATAGGACATAGAAAAAACAGGTAGAGCTAAGGCAACAGATTTGATCAAAATCTCCTTTCCAGCTTGTGAGAGATATCGACCGCGCCAAGAGGATGTTCTTTCTCGTACTTTGTCTACAATGTATTGGAACATCTCATTATTTCTTTTGTCAAATTGTTCCGGTAATCCTAAACACTTACCTCCACCACCATGGTTTGGTATTTGAAGGATAGATTTCAATCTATTTTGAAGTTGTCCTGGAACTCGAGATCCGAACGTGATTAACGATTTACTGGTGTTTATTTTCTGGCCAGAATAGTATTCATAGACTTCAAAAGCCTCTTTGATTGCTCTGCAATTCTGTGCATTTGCTTGACAAAAATAAAGAGAGTCATCCGCAAACTGTAAGTGTGTGATTGGTGGTACTCCATTTCCTATGCGTACACCTCTGATGTCTCCATCCGCTACTCTTGTTTTGATTAGATGACTCATAATATCAGCACAAAGAATGAATAAATATGGCGATAGAGGGTCTCCCTGTCGTATGCCTCTCTCTGGAACAATCATGCCACATGGGGTTCCATTAACAAGAACAGAATAACTAACTGATCGTACGGAAGCCATTATCCAGTCAATCCATTTGGTTGAGAAGCCAAATAAGTGCATTGTTACTTCTAAAAAAATTCACTCAACCCTGTCATAAGCTTTAGTGACATCAGTCTTGATTGCCATGTAATTTTGTGAGACCCGCTTCCTAGTCTTTAAAGAATGCATCACCTCATGGGCGATCATGATATTATCTGTTACTAATCTTCCAGGAATTAAAGCTGCTTGTGTATCAGAGACTATGGTGTTTAAATGTTTTTTGAGCCTGTTTACTAGACATTTGGAGATGATTTTGTAAAGAACATTGCAGAGAGCAATAGGCCTGTACTCCGAAAGAGTTTTGGGTTCAGTAATCTTGGGGATTAAGCATATATTAGTATGGTTTATTCCTGTTTTCATGTAAGAAGTCTCGAAGAAGTCTTTAACTTCTGCACATACATCCGGACCAATGATGTTCCAGTAATGTTTATAAAATCTAGCTGTAAGTCCATCTGGACCAGGAGCTCGATCATCACCAATATAAGAGACTGCGTCGTATATTTCTTCATTTGTGAAATCCCGTGTCAGATCATCATTTATCTCTTGTGTGACAGTTGAAGGGAAGTCACCAAAATCAATAGGTGAAACCGGTATTCGACTTGAGGTGTAAACCTCAGAAAAATATTTCTGTGCATGATCTCTGATGTCTTTATCCCCTTCATAAGTATTATTTTGCAAATCTTCTAGTCGGGAGATATAGTTTTTGGCGTACCTAGCTTTTGTACTGGCATGAAAATAACTTGTATTGCGATCACCACAGTGTAACCAACGGTTCCTGCTTTTCGTATGCCAATAGAGTTCTTTATCTTGGTAAGCTTTAGTTAAAGCATCTTGCAATCGTGGTATATGGCTTCTGTGACCTCTGTTTGTGCTCTCCATGGCTAAATTTAGCTCTTTTTGCAAGGTTTCAATCCGTTTCGCTGAGTTTATGTTTGCTCTATGTTTCCCTTTTGACATTGATCGATGACAGCTTGATATTTGGTCACAGATTGTATAATGATTATTTGTTTTACATGAGTTCCAACCTCTTTCCACTATATTAGCAAAATCTTTAACCTTTGTTAGTCGTTTATCAAAGCGGAAGGGTTTGGTTGGCATTCGGTGTAGTGGCCTGATTGTTGTAAGTATTGGTTTATGGTCTGAACCATTAAATTCTAAAAATTCAGCCTCTGCATTGGGATATAGTGAAGTCCACTCTGACTTCACCATAGCTCTATCTAAACAGCATTTGACCGTGTACTGATGTCTCTCACTTACCCATGAGAGCCTATCACCTTTATGCTTTAAATCAGTTAAGTCACAAACTGATAACATGTGATTGAATCTCCTGAAAGTCCAGTCTTCTCGAGGAGGGCCTCCAATCTTCTGCCTGTTGTTAGTTATTTCATTGAAATCACCAGACAATAACCAAGGGCCATCTCTAGTTGTGCCTATAGATTCTAGAAGGCGCCATAAATGATGTCTCTGAATTGGAACATGGTGACATAGACTCCAGAAAAATAAAAATCGTTATTATTATGTTTGATGTGAGTATCAATGATACGATCATCCTGGTACAAAGTAGATAAAGCAACATTATCTACCCACATCATAGCTAAACCTCCACTCCAACCACGGGGGTTGAGTTACAACATTATTAAATCCTAATACATAAGCAAAATTATAAACAATAGAACAAGCATTCAGAGTTTCACACAAGAAAAGGACATGAGATTTTAAAATATGACATAAACGTTTTAATCTAATGTTTTGAGATCAAATTTTTATTATGTAACTATAACTTAGGCAAAATGTGAAGGTTCACACCCAACACAAAAGTGATGACGTGGAATATTTTATATGGCTTTTTTGAGTCGTACGTAGTTGAAATTCTTACGTCCTTATAATGTCTTTTACTATAGTTAGGAATCCTTCGAATTTTAATCAATGACATGTTTATGTGAATTAATTATGGCGTTAATTAAGGATGAATTGTCAAATTTGCGGGAAGGCATACTTGGGATAATTGATCTCTTGACCGATGCGGCCATACCTCAAACATTATACGAGGAAAAAGGGAACTTTCATATATCCGAATGTCGGGTTAAGTTGTAATCTGACGTGTAGAAGAAGAAGTTCTTATTACAGATAAATAAATTAAATTTTTACACTATTTTTTTATAAATATTTTGTAATCTGACGTGTAGAAAAAAAAGAAGTTCCCCATACATATTTTGTTTCCTTATTTTATAAGCAAATTCTTAAATGCATTCTAATATGTCAGATTTTCATTGGTTAAAATAAGAAGAGGTGAACTTAGTTTAGGAGTGAATCCCTAGTTTCACCTTAATGAACCCAAAAATTGTTATTTTCAGTTTGAGAAACCTCACTTAAGGCATGTTCATGAAATTTGAAGAAAAAATGTTATTCAAAGGTTTTTAAAAGAGAATTCAACCAAAAAAAACCCAAACCTTCTAGAATTTACCAAAAAAAACATCAATTTTTGGTCTAGCCAAATAAATACTTTTGTTTACTTTCAAATATAATAACAAATTTTTCATTGACTTGCCAAATTAACACACCGTTTATAAAGTTAACAAAAAATAAAAACGTCATTAATAACACATTTACTGTTGAGGTTAAATCATACGACGTCGTTTTGAATTTCTTAGTTTAAAAAAAAAAATGCATTACCAAAGCTTGAACCCGGGTTCTCAGAGTGCATAAAGAAGGGTTTTACCACTGAACCAGAGACAACTTTCAAACACTAATGCAATATACTTTTTTTTATTATATGAGTACACAGAATTAAAAAAAAAAAAATCAGATTTTATCGACTTTACCCTAAATCAGACATTCTCGTCGTCGAGAGAAGAAGACCGTGAGGTTGATTTTTTTTTCTTTTCAACTTTCAATTCACAGACTACACATATCTACTCGATTGATTTTTCCGTTGAAACTAATTTCTCTCGATTTGTACTCTTTTCCAGATTGAAGGATTTTTTTTCTATGGCTAAGACAAGGAGTAACGTTGTTGAATGGAATCCTCCTGGTCGGAATTTGTGTCCATCGAATTTGCGTCCGTCGAAGAAGAGAGTAGGTGAATTGAAACGGTCTTCTCAGAAGTGTTCGACGAAAAATAAGCTAATGGTGGATTCAGAGACAGTTGATATGAATCATTTTAGTGACAGAGATGAGATGGATCCTCCTGGTGACAGAGAAGAGCTAGATTATCCAAGTGACAACGATGATGATGGTTATGGTGGCATTGCGGAAGAAACATGTTGAGATTTAAGTGTGTTTTTCGGAGAGGATGGTAGGAACGATGATTGTGAAGTTGACGAAGACATTGGGGATGTATATGCCTGGGATGAGGAGAAAATCTTGGATCCTTTGTCATCAGACGAGGAGAATGAAGAGGAAATGAGACATTCATAAGTTTACAGAGAAGATGTTGATCCAGAGGAGCTGCTTCAATTGGGAAAGACATTCTTTGATCCTGCTGATTTCAAAGATACTTGCCTTAGATACACATTGAAAACCAGGTAAAATCTTATATCTTATGTCTGTTTTGCCTTAGATGTTTGTATAAGTAATGGTCTAAAGTTTTTTTATTGCCATCTTCAAAGAATTCAAAATCGTGAGCTATATAATAGAAGAAACTGTATATGTTTTGTTTCTCTTTGCAGGTACAACATCAAGTTCTATCGTTGCAATAGTTTAAAGATGGGTGAAAAGTGTGTTGCGACAATGAGAGAAGAAGAGGCTCCATGCCCTTGGAAGATCTACTATTCTTATGAGAAGAGTAAACAGAAATTACAGATCAAGACATATGTGAATGTCCATCGGTGTGAGATATCAGGTGAGTCCAAGATGTTGAATCGTTCAGCTATTGCAGATCTGTTCTCAGAGAGGTTGAGGCTGAATCCAAAACTCAAACCATTGGAGATTCAAGCAGAGATCCTGAGGGAGTATCACTTGGAAGCAAAGGAAAATTCATGTATCAAAGCAAAGACAAAGGTGATGAAAGAAAGAAGAAAAACCCATGAAGCTCACTTTGATCGAATATGGGATTATCAAGCAGAAGTTTTGAAGAAAAACCCAGGCTCCACTTTTGAAATTGAGACAATTCCAGAAACTACAGTTGGAAGCAAGGAGAGGTTCTATAGGCTTTATATATGCTTCCATGCACAGAAAGAATCTTGGAAAAAGACTTGTAGGCCAGTGATATGATTAGATGGAGCTTTTCTAAAATGGGATATAAAGGGACAGTTGTTGGCTGCGGTTGGGAGAGATGGAAACAATAGGAATGTTCCTATTGCTTGGGCAGTTGTAGAGGTAGAGAATGATATCAACTGGGATTGGTTTGTCAAACATTTAACAGCTGATTTGGACTTAGGATATGGGAAGGGCTATGTTCTTACCTCTGACAAACAAAAGGTGAACTGTTTACCGCTTGACAAACATTTAGAAGTGTTTACCTATTGTTTCTAATATGTCCATAATATGTTTGTTTATGTACTTGTAGGGTTTGGTGAAAGCAATAACCACAGTTCTTCCAGAAGCAGAGCATATGCAGTGTTGTAGACACATATATGAGAACTGGAGGAAAGGTGGGAAGGATCTGAGGTTACAGAAACTATTTTGGTACATTGCAAAGAGCTACACACCAGATCAGTATAATCACTACATGGGCGCACTGAAGGAATAAGACCCAGGTTCATTTGACTCTCTTGTTCTCACCAAACCGGAGACATGGTCTAGAGCATTCTTCAGGTTAGGCTCTTATTGCAATGATAATCTCAATAATCTGTGTGAGTCCTTCAATAAGACCATCAGAGAAGTTAGGAAGAAACCTTTGCTAGACATGTTAGAAGATATTAGGCAAAAATGCATGATCAGAAATTATAGTAGGTCTAAGTTAGCAAAGGATTTGAAGAAAAGGTTTACCAAGAAGACACACAAGGAGTTAGATAGAGTTGAGAAGAAGTCAAAACCATGCCGCTTGCGATGGGTAATAGGGCCAGAGACAGAAGTTGAGTACAAAGATAATACATATGATGTGAATATGGAAGAACAAACATGTGCTTGTCGAAGATGGCAAATGAATGGAATTCCTTGTATTCATGCTGCTAAGATCATCCTTGGACTGAGGAAGAAGCTGTCTGAATATGTTGCTGATTGTTAGACAACAATCAGGTTCGTGTCTTCTGTTTTTAGTTTTCTCAATGCGTCTTCTTTTAATATTTATTCTAATTGTGTCTTTTGCAATCAGGTGGCGTGAGACTTACATTGTTGGCATCAAACCTATGAATGGGATAATGGAGTGGCCTCAAACCAATAGATTAGGTGTGATTCCACCACCTAATAAAATTGGTAATCCTGGTAGGCCTAGAAACTATGATAGGATGAAGTCTAAGCATGAAACAGGCTCTAAGACCAAGTTAAGCCGTGCAAACAGAATCATCACATGCTCAAACTGCAAAGAGGAAGGGCATAACAAGACAACTTGTTCGAATTAAACTGATGAAATTCCACCTAAAAAACAAAAGGAAGGCCAAAGAAGATCAGGTTAGTGTATGAGTTTCATAGCTATTTGATTGTGTTTGTTGTTTCATAGTTATTTAATTGTGTTTGTTGTTTCATTTTGTTTCAGGGATTTATATTTGATGCGTCACAATTCTCTTTTCCACAAGATCAGTCCTCCCAAGCTCAGTCCTCACAAGCTCAATCCGCACATTCCTCAAGATGGGACCAAAGTTCACAATACCAAGCCTCACAAGCAAGCGAATGGGGTAGTTGGTTTTCCTAGAAGGCATAAGCTCAATCCTGTTTTATGTTTTGTTGTTTAGTCCATTTCAAGTTGCAGTTTTTTGTTAGTTAATTTTCAGATTTTGGAACTAAATTGCAGGTTTGGTTTGAACAATTCTAAGTTTTGGTTTTGTAAGTGAATATAAATTGCAGTTTATTTTAGTTTAGTTGGACAAAAATCAATCGAGTATATCTGTATAATCTGTGAATTGAAGGTTGAAAAGAAAAAATAATCGACCTCACGGTCTTCTTCTCTCGACAACGAGAATGTCTGATTTTGGGTAAAGCCGATAAAATCTGATTTTAAAAAAAAAAAAATCCGTGTACTCATATAATAAAAACAAGTATATTGCATTAATGTTTGAAAGTTGATACTCTGTTTCTTGACTCTTGAGGAAAGTCAATGTTGCGTGCTTTGTTTGCTTTAGGTCTAACAGAGACACTTGGAGGAACTTCTTTGTGTAACCCTGACGACATGAGTATGCTTGGGACGGCCGGAATTCCAGCAGTTTACAATGAGATACGGCTTGAGGAGGTGCGGGAGATGGGCTATGACCCATTGGGAGAAAATCCTTCAGGGGATATCTGAATAAGAGGAAAATGTCTGTTCTCTGGGTATTACAAGAACCCTGAACTCACTAAAGAAGTCATGAAAGACGGATGGTTCCATACAGGTGACTGATTCAAACAAAGTTGAGATTTTGATTGTTTTGATTTTGGTTTTAATTTGAATTGTTCTTGGTGTTTTCAACAGGAGACATAGGTGAAATTCTTCCAAACGGAGTACTAAAGGTCATTGATCGTAAGAAGAATCTGATCAAACTCTCTCAAGGAGAATATGTAGCTCTCGAGCATTTGGAAAACATCTACGGACAAAACCCCATAGTCCAAGATGTAAGGGCATCATTAATGGGGGAACTAATTTTGGTGTTCTTAGAATAAAGATATAGTGAAAATAATGTAAGATCAGTAGTTAAGATCTTTTGTTAAAAAGTTAGTTATCGGAAAAACATGTTTAAGATCATAAGATTTAATAATATAATATTTTTAAACATTTTACAATTATAAAAACTTTTAAAATAACATTTAAATTGCAAACTTATAAACTTTTACTAAAATTCAAAATACAATACCAAATTTTTATGAAACAAAAAATATATTTCATACATAAAGCTTCAAGAATCTGATTTTATTTCATACATAAAGTAGTCAGTTGGGTTTTTGTTCATTTACACCAGCCGGTGGTTTTGTTGGTTGTGAAACCAGATCCAAAATAAGACTGAGGAGGTTCCTGCTGTCCACAAAGATCACCCAACCGTCCAAGAACTTTGCATTCATTTCTTTCTTGGCCTTCTCTGCATCTTCTATTGTTGCATATGTCACAAATCTGAAACCCTTTGATCTCCCTGTTTCTCTGTCTGTGATCACTCTCACTGCAACAACCAAACATAATCGAAACCTGTGAATTTAAGGCTCTCTACGATGGATAAAAGGAGAGAGTAGCATTACCATCCACAAGCTCCCCAAAAGAAGCAAATGCATCCTGAAGCTTTTCATTTGTTGTGAGTCTAGATAGACCTATTCACCAAAGATACAAGAGTACATGTAATGAGAACATTTTTGATCTTCAGGCCTAGAGGAGTAACAGTGCCTCACTAACAACTAAATTCAATTATCAACAAATGGCAAATTGGCAAGTAGATCTCAACCTTCATGTTGATTCCAGACACAAGATAAAATCTGATAAGAACAAAGATCCTAATTCTCTCCCTAAGCAAAAAGGCTCTCACTTTACGAAATGGTCAAAGACCCTTTCACAAAATACTTATCATCTTGTAAGAGAACATGACTAGAATCATCCAAGCTCGACATCATCTATAGCTATAGCACAACTCCAGAAAAGCTGAAATTCATCTTTGATTAAAATTGAAGACAATACAAGAAAGAAATTTACCACTAACGAAGAGCTTGGGAGACGTAAGAGTTGAGCAGTGGCGAACGCATGAGGATGACGAAGACAAGAGGCTATCGTTGGATCCGGCAATGAGACGGCGAAAGCAGAGAACGCCATCGTAGCAAAATCGATTAATGTTCATCAGTATAAGGTTGATGAACATTAATCGGAGAAGATGGTGACCAGAAGATCTCGATTTTGGTGTTTTAATGGCCGGAAAACACACCTTAATCAGAGAAAATGGTGACTAGGAAGCTATCGCCGTTTTGGAGAGGAAGAGAAAAATTTTCGATCAAAACGAGAGAAATGAAATTTTTCTTTCTTTGCAAAAAACTCGCCCAATCACGTGATGTCACACTGAGAACTGGGCTTTAGATCAGTTCTATCTCAAGACCAAATTTTTTGATCTAAGCCCACTATTCTTTTTTTTATTAATAAAATCCGGCTTAGAACACATATTTTGCCGTTAATGATGGCCTAAGGGTTTCAACTCTTTCTTGTCCACAAAGCAATCGCTCTATAGTTTTCACTTGAGTTATCTTTAAACCCGTCTGATTATTATCATTTTGGTCATATTTTTCTTCTCAGATATGGGTTTACGAAGACAGCTTCAAATCTATGCTTGTCGCTGTGATTATTCCCAATCCAGAAACCCTAAACCGGTGGGCAAAAGATCTTGGTTTGACTAAACCATTCGAATAATTCTGTTCTCTCGGAGATACAAGAACACATAATTTCAGAATTGAAGTTCACGGCAGAGAAGAACAAGGTTTGTATGATTTTTTTATCAAAAGTTCCTCTATAAATTTTCTTGAAAAAATAACTAAGCAGGTTTGAGTACATAAAGGCGGTGACAGTTGTGTTGTTCTCTCTCGGAGATACAAGAACACATAATTTCAGAATTGAAGTTCACGCACGGCAGAGAAGAACAAGGTTTGTATGATTTTTTTTATCAAAAATTCCTCTATAAATTTTCTTGAAAAAATAACTAAGGCGGTGACGGTTGATACAAAGCCTTTTGATATAGAAAAAGACTTAGTGACTGCGACGCTAAAGAAAGAGACACAATCTTCTCAAGTATTATAAGGTTTCCACTATCTAAATTATATATTTTTTAATTTGTATAGATAAGTAATGCTGAATCCAAATTTTTGCAATTATTCAATCCGTTAACGTTCCATTATATATACTAATACCGTATCAGTCGACGAAATGTACAGAAAATTGGAGCCAAAAAGAAGCTGAAAGTGTTGTGATATGTGTGCTATTATCCCTCCTATTAATCATAAACACACTTTTGAAATAAACATTACATTTGTAAAAAAAAATATACATCAAAATGCCATTGGAAACAAGGCAAAATAATAACATTCACGAGCACAACTCGGCTGAATCCAGCAACCATTTTTAATTTCATCACCTTCCAACTCGGTCTGTGATCAAATGATGTAGGAATACGACAGTGCAAATTAGATTAGACCTCTAAACCGGAAACCAAATATCAAATGATGTAGGAATTTTCACTCTTAGGGTAATTAATGAAAGTACCGTTCCATCATCTTCAAACTTGAGAGTCTCTAGTCGAGGGGAATGTTGGAGCAAATTTACAAGCAAATCCCACCATTTGTTACAAGAACTCCAAACGCACAAGCTGAGAGAAAATGGTACCAATATGATACTGGGCCTATAAATGAAAAAGATATAATGACAAATCAAAAGTCACATATGGTTTGCAAAGTGTGTTAGAACCAAATCAAACGAGACAAGTGTGAATTACCTTAGAACCAAATTGTGATAGAGAAAGACGTTTGACAGAGGTGAGAGACTTCAAAACATTCCCTTTGCTGTGAAAAGTCTTAAGACTTGCCTTGACAAGCTCGGGCATATCACCACCAATAAATTTAACTTCACCATAGTCATTTTCAATATCCAACTCAAGAAAGAGAATGTACCACAAACAGCCTGTAATTGTCATCATATTTCCAAATGGTTAAACTCTGAAGGGAAGGCACATTAATGGTAAAAGTCTCAACATTGTCGTCCTCAAAACTCCCCACAAGCAAATTTTTAAGAACAGGGGAACTAGATATAAGCCTGACGAAAGATTCCTCGTCTGCGTACCTAACAGCAACAAGGCCCAACGTTTTAAGGGATTTAAAACTAACCCGAGAAGGAACTTCCAAAAGAATGAGATTTCGGAGGTTCAAGGTCTCGAGTGTTTCACATCTAAACAGCCTACTCGGCAATCTTACACCGAAATTTTCAGAGAACCCTATACTGAGATCAGGCACGAAACGATCAACTGCAAATCTGACCCATAACTCAATCTGCGAAGCGCTGCACTCGCAATCTCTTTTGAGATGAAAACTTTCCAGAACTGGTGACTTATTCAACATCAACGTCCAAAAGATAAAATCTGACGACAAATTGCGCTGCATACGGTCCAGCTTGTTATCTATAAAGTTAAGCCTAGGCAACATTGTCCAAAGAGACTGCCATCTTTTAGACAAAATGCTTGTAGTCACGGCATCTTTGATTGGCGCAAAGGACAATATTCTGATGAGCAAATCATCAGTTAACCGACTAAATCTGTCGTTCATATAATATATATATATTAACTAAGAACTCCAATTACCAAACTTGTAAACGAAGAATCAAGAGTAACCCTAACTTTTAGAACCGGAGAAATTCCTGTAGAATCGCTCATTTCTCACACTCTATCGCAAGCAATTTCTGGTTCCAAAACTAATTAAAAATTAACAATAATGTATGTAGCGTACAACCTCCAATTCCAAACTTCTAAACCAAGAATTGATAGGAACCCTAACCTCCAATTCCAAACTTGTAAAGGAAGGAGAAGGCTCCTCGCATCTTATATACAATCTCTCGAGCACTTTGCTTTGATGGGCCTAAGCCCAAAATTGTTATGTTTCAATTTGTCAACTTCTTAAAAGTCAACAAAATTCATAATTCCAATACATTACCAAAATGTTTGTAGTACTCTTCTACTTGCAACTTTAAACAATTAAACACTTGATTGAAGATCGGCTAATGGGTGCTACTTATTAAACCGGAACTAAACCGGTTTATCTAGCTCGGACTTGTCAATTTCTGGTATTAACCAGCCACATCGAACATCTTCAAGACTTCAATAATAAAGTATTCTTGTCCCATTCATAGTCGTCAATACATACATGTCCTTTTCAAACAATTCGCCATCTCACCCCTTATGCAAGCCCATCAAAATAATACTAATAAACAAACAGCTTAATCAACCAACTGAACCGAAATTGACAACAATTTAGACCACGAAGGAACGGACGGTTCAGGATTGTCTCTGATGAGCATCGTAATAATCAAAAAGAATCAGTTCTGGTGGGCTTTTTAAGTTGGGCTTCGTGAAATTAAGGAGTGGTGGACTCTAGTAGATATACAAGGAGTTGTATTTAAAAGTTAACATATGCTTCCAGAAGGGAACGATCATAGTTCTTCTAGAAAGTTCATAATTAAATTTTGTTTTTCCCTAATTTTCCTTTAATTTCTGTAACGTATAGAAATAGAAAAATGTAAAATTTCCATATTTCCATATCAGATATTTATTGGAAAAAATGTCGTTAAAATCCCCAAGTCTACATTTTCGTTGATTTAAAGCCCAAACTCTGCTTTTGGAGGAAAAAAACACCAATTATTTGTTGACTTCCAAATAAATCGCAAACTCTCGTTGACTTAGCCTTTTGAGGCACAACGTTAAGTTAAGTGGTCAAACGGAGAAATTAAACAGGGTTAATTATCCGTTAACGATATCCGTTAATAGCAAAACGATACTGTTTATAACACCCTAAAACCCCCAAATTAAGAAATCGATTCTCAATTTCCCCAATTCACAAACCCTAATCGATCTCAATTTATCTTTTCTTGTTCAATTTATCTTTTCTTCTTCGATTTCTCTCTTCTTCTTCGAGTTGACGAGATGAGTTCTAGCTCAGAGACATCGGTGGTAGCTTCGTTCGACCGTGGAGTGCCATTGAAGTTTGTTTGTGGAGCCGGTGTAACGATCTTTACATCGAGAACTGAAGAGAACCTTGGTCAACCGTTCTTCTAGTGTATAACAAAAAGAGATCTGAAATCTTCTCGTCATCAAAGATATCATGTTTGATTAGGGTTAGATCGATTAGGGTTTGTGAATTGGGGAAATTAAAAATCAATTTCTCAATTTGAGAGTTTTAGGGTGTTATAAACAGCATCGTTTTGCTATTAATGGATCTCGTTAACGGATAATTAACCCCATTTAATTTCCCCATTTGATCACTTAAAGTTGTGCCTCAAAAAGTTAAGTCAACGAAAGTTTGCGATTTATTTGGAAGTCAACAAATAATTGGTGTTTTTTTCCTCCAAAAGCAGAGTTTGGGCTTTAAATCAACGAAAATATAGACTTGGGGATTTTAATGACATTTTTCGCGATATTTATTTCTTATAAATATTTCAACAATACTCTTCTTCAGTCTTCTTCAACAAATAGAAAAAAAAAAAAAAAAAAAAAATTGAGCGAGCCAGAGAGAGAGAGTGAGAGTGAGAGAGAGAGCGTTCTCTAGCTAACAGCGTTGGGTCTCCCTCATCATCAAGCGCTCTCGTCGATGATGATTTTTGAAGAAGGAGGAAGAACACAAATTAGGGTTAGGGTTGATGATGACACAAATTAGGGTTGATGTAATTCATACTTTGGGGATTTTTATTTTAGGGTTTACATAATATTATTTTGGTTTGGGGATTTTTTTTTTTTTTAGGGTTTGTATTTTTCAGACTCTTGTAAACACTAACGAACGATGATGGTTTCTAACTGTATGTTGTGCAGGTCTGCCATGGTTTGAACTTTGAAGGTGAAAGACGAAGAAGAAGACTCTGACTCCTTGAGGTGGTTTCTTTCGCTTCAACAAAATCCTTTTTGTTTCTTCTTATATTGTTTGCAATCTTTTTGGATTGGATTGGATGGAATTTGCTTATTGACTCTGTTTTGTTTGCTCTACTAAGCAGCTACTGATCTATTCTCTTCTTTCTTGCAGGAACAAACCCGTCAGCTCACACAGAGACATCGTCTAAACAGGTATTCAGATTCTTTTCACCCTTGGGGATTTACGTACTTTGTCTCTTATCTCTCCAATACTAACGATGGTTCTTCTGATAACCAAGCCAGATCACAGAGACATATGGGCTAACCAAGCCAGATCACACAGAGACATCTTCTATTGCTTTAACGAAACAAGTGTTTTAAGCAGGTATCAACCTTCTTTATGAATTTCTCATTGATGTTGTAGTTTAAATTCAGACTTGATTACTAACAATGGTTTCTCCTACTTTTTATATGTGCAGATCGGAGATGGTTTGATGAACAGACTGCTTCTGGTTAACTTTCGTCCCATTATTACTACGGATGATGATCCCTTGTGATTCTTACTTCCCTTCAAAATTGATTCATAGCTTATTGACTCTGTTTTATTTTATCACTTGCAACTGATCTTTCTTTTTCCTTTTTCTCTCTTGCAGGAACAATGGCAAGGGATAAGCTGTCAGCTCACACAGAGACATCTTCACAGAGAGACATCGTATAAGCAGGTACGAAGCTTTTTTTCACCCTTGGGATTTAAGTTTTGAACTTTGTCTCTTATCTCAAACACTAACGATTGTTCTTCTGATTCAATGAGCAGATCTGAGAGAGATATGGACAAATCCTTTATCATTGACATGTACGTTTTCTTTATTTGTTCCATTTCTTTCGAGTTTATTTTTTATCCCCTAACCAATTCGTTCTGTGGTAATTGATGTAGATTTTGGCTGCTCCACCTTTGCCTGCAACACAACAAACAACTACACCACATCTGCTAGCTAGAATTTCAGGTCAGTACCATCCATCTATCACATATTATATATCATCACTTTAATGATTATGTTTTATTGATCTACGAGCAAATCATCTTTTATCTTCTTCTCTTTTTCTCTTTTGCAGGAACAATGGCAAGGGCTAACCAAGCCAGATCACACAGAGACGTCTTCTATTTCTTTAACGAAAAGAAGTGTTTAAGCAGGTATCAGCCTTCTTTATGAATTTCTTATTGATGTTTTTGTTTAAATTCAGACTTGATAACTAACGATGTTTTCTCCTAATTCATATATGTGCAGATCGGAGATGGTTTGATGAATGATGAAGGATAATCATACTGCTTAAGGTTTTCTTAAGTGGATGCTAATGTATGGTGGTTATGATAATTACTCAATACTGCTTAAGGTTTTCTTTCTATCATCAACACCACAATCCATAAGTGAAGACCGAGAGAATTGTTCACTTTCTTCCCATTATTACTACGATGATGATTCATTTTTTGAGTCTTACTTCAAGTCAGAAGAGAGTCATAGCTTGCGTTTTGAATCTGTTTTATTTAGTCTACTTGCAACTGATCTTTTTTTTCCCTTCTTCTCTCTTGCAGGAACAATGGAAAGGGATAACCCGTCAGCTCACACAGAGACATCGTCCTAGCAGGTATGAAGCTTCTTTTCACCCATGGGATTTTGTTTTTGCACTTAGTCTCTCATCACAAATACTAACGATGGTTCTTCTGTTTCACTGAGCAGATCAGAGTGATATGGGCAAATCCTATATCATTGACATGTAAGTTTTCTTTTTTTCTTTTGTTCTGTTTCTTTGTAGTTTATTATCTACTAGTAACTGATCTTTTTCTTTTTTTCTTATTCGGTCTTCACGAGCAAATCATAGCGTAATCATCTGTTGTCTGAAATCAAAACGGATTAGATGAGTGAGGGGACTCCGTTGGTAATGATAAGAGGTACCTTCTTGTTCTTCTTCCTTCCATTTCTAATTCCATGATTCTTTGTTTGTGACTAAGTTTTAATATGTTTCTGTAAGGTATGGAGAATTAGATGTCTCTTTTATGATTCCAATTACTCGGTAAGGGTTTGATGATTTTCTTCGTTCTCGCTCTCTCTCTCTCTCTCTCTCTCTCTCTCTCTCAGGTGGTGACTTGCAAGTGTATTGGTTTACTAGGAAGCAGCTGGATTCACATCCTGTTCGCACAAGGTTTGTGACTTCTCCTCTTTATCTTGGCTTTCTTCTATCGTTTCTCTTTTCTAGGGTTATTCATCTGTTGCTAACATATAATTTACCCTTATATTACAGCCACTTTCTCTTGAGCTTGGACCAGAATTTTTGGGAATTTATCTTAGATGATTTGTTCAGGTTCAGTTGGATTTTATTTGCTTGCCTGACATGAACGTTTATGATTTGTTTTACCATTACAAACTGCAGACTGTGCGTGGCTTCTCACGATTCTTTTGTTTCATATCTCACAGGATGCCTTTGAAGAACTTTTGCGAGAATATCACAGGATGCTTCTCACAATATATATAAGAGCTTCTCACGATTCTTTTGTTTCACGAATGTCGCAGTATGTTCCTTGACGTCAAAATGGGTGTGAGCTTTTTCTGTCACTGTGATACGTTTTGCTGATAGAAATATATTTGATAGATTATAGAACTGGAATTACAAAAGGAACTGAGGATTTTATTAATGGAGCTCCTCCCACTCCCCCTAAAATACCTCACCAAATACCCGATAGATTTCTCATACTTTCTTAGACAACTTATATAAGTGGAAACTCATGAGAACCCTAACCAAACCATAGTTACTTTACACTACCTAGACTCAACCCTAGTTAATTGATAAAGCTTAGCAACTACTAAGAAACTCTTGGACCTTAAAGCCCACTGATTGTATCCTCAAAGCCCACTGAATGTATCATTACCCCTGCCTTTGAAAACAACCTTGTCCTTAAGGTTGAAATAAGCAAGCTGTTTAGCCAACTCCTCTTTTGAGCTCCCAAGGATATCCATATTCTGGCAGCACGTCCCACTTCACCAAAAACTCTTCATGCCCTGTCCTAAGATTGTCCTTGGCCACAACAAGCAGTTTTGATTCAACTTGGAGATATCCCTTAAGTTGTTTCAGCCTTTTGTCTCTTACTTGTCCCTGACATCTCTCATATATCAGCGTATCTTCAATTTCTCTCTGTGTATACTGCTCTGCAAATGACAACACTGAGCTAGACAATAAGATAAACTGTTCAAGGCTCAACTTTTCATGTGGAAACCACAGCTCTAATTCCCAAGGTTTTCCCTCATCACGAAGATTTGCCAAAGCCTCTCCATTCTTTTCTTTATCCCTTTCGGCCATAGTGATTAGATACACAGCACGAAAACCCATCCCAACTAGTCTTACGGTCTGGTTATGTTTTGTTGAGACTTCCATTTCAGCAGCAATGTTCAAAGAAGAATGATCCCTCATCATTTTTAACACGCCCATGAAACCAACAGTAAGAACCAATGCAACTATTTCCAAGCTAACACCATGTCTCCCATATAATGCTTTCATGTTGTCAACCCTCCCATAACCTTCATCCTTACTCCCAAGCAATCTGATTTTTGTATTTTTCTGCCACATG
The DNA here is from genome assembly GCA_023657505.1 of Camelina hispida. Taxonomy (NCBI): domain Eukaryota; kingdom Viridiplantae; phylum Streptophyta; class Magnoliopsida; order Brassicales; family Brassicaceae; genus Camelina; species Camelina hispida. Next base: position 753,815 of record CP094634.1, on the reverse strand, counting down.
TGCTCGATCTCTGTTGATTTAGGAGGTTTCTTCCATCCCTTTAATCTGATTTTCGTATGATCAACCATAAATCCCTTCCACTGAATCTTCTTAAAGCAGAGAAAGATGTTCTTTCTAAACTTGGCTCTCTTCCCGCTTGTCATGGAGTGCTTCTTATCAACTGTCATCATTCTCAATACCAGCTTTACACCAATCAATGCATAGGCACAATTGTTGAACTTAGTAAGGTTTCGGTTACACTTCAGCCTTGTTCTCTTCATCACTCTGAAAATCTGCTCAACAAAAGCTTTCTTTGTGTGAAAAGTAAAGAACAACATTAGCCTCTTCTTTTGCTTCTGCCCAAATTTGTGTCTCTTTCTGCTAGACCAACTCATCATCTCTTTAGCTGTCCTGACTCCCACTTTCAGCACGTCCAAGATCATTTGATGCATTTGTTTGTTATGCTCTTTTAAATACACCACAACCCAGCTTATCAACCCTATTTTGTCAGTCATTTCGCCAACTGTCATGTACGTCAGGTCCAGGCTCTGCGATCCTCTCTCTATCCCCATTCTTTCACGTATGAACATGTTCAATCTTTGAAGCCAAATTAGCTTTGTCCAGTCCAGCTTCACAGTTTTGCACTTGACCCTATGTGGCTTGGTATAGTCTATCTTCCTCTCTACCTCAACATGTTCTCCTTTCCACGACTCTTTCTTACACCATTCCTGGATGCGTTTCTCATAATACTTGAACTTGAGTATAAAGTTCAATGTAAAGACAACCTGATTTCTAGAGAACCTCTCTTTATTCTTCTTCTCATGCTTGTTGCGTTTTTGCTTGAATTTGTGTTTCCTCCAGTTGGCGAGCTTCTTCAAAACTGTTAGATATTTCAACGACAGCTTTTCATACACCCATTGATGAACATATAGGTAGTGCGTGATACCCTTGTTCGCATACTCCATCTTCATCATGTTTTTCTTCTTTTGTAACAGCCACAACAACTTTTTGTTGAACGTTCGGTGGTGCATCTTCATCTTGACACATGTCTTCTTATTCCCCATCTCAACCAAATCTTTCAACAGACCACAGTTCCACCATCTCGCAACAATTTTCAGCATCACTCTTTCACTTTTCACACATCCCTCTGCCACTCCATATGGGTTATAGTTATTTGAATGATTCTTCCATCGCTTCTTCTTTTTCTTTCTCGTGACTCTATTATCTCCCCTCAACCTCTTGTTAAATACTTGGCTGGCGGATAGCAAATGATAGTTTTTTCCAGCATAGACCAATATAGTTGTGTCTGGTCTGTCATGTATGTTCTTCATCTGGATTCGAGAGATCCCCAATTTCACTATTCCAGCTTTGTATTTAAACCCCTTAGCCTGTGTGAACTTCTTCCGAATTCTCTTCGTGGTGGTCTTTTTCCCTCTTTGAGACAATTCCTCGAACACCTGGTAGGCATGATTTGGCTTAGCTGCTTGTTCCCTATGGTTTCGATGTTCCTCTAACACCTGCGAAACATAGAAGTTCATATGTTCTTCTATTCTCTTTGTGAATAGCTCCACAAAGTCTCTATCTCCTTTGAATTTGAAACCACTTTCAGACCCATCAATCGTTGAAACCGTTTTCCATCTCTTCTTCTTTTTCTTCTTCGTGTCCCCTTTTCTTCCCATAGGCATTTGATCGAACACTTGGCGGACAGGTTCACTCTTCTCAAAATCTAACTCTTTTTGCACACCCATTTGTCCTTTTTGGAAGATATTAGCCACCGATACCAACACATCTTCTTCTTCTGCGACTGTTTGACATACCACCACTTCTGCTGCTGCAGTCTTCTTCTTCTCTTCAGCACTTGGTTTTTCAAAACACTCCTCAGTCTCTAGGAGATATTTCTCTAGCTTGTCCAAACAGCTCGTCCATCTGCTCATCTTAGAGTCGAACTCATCACTCTGCGCTAGATCAGCCACAACACTCTCTTTTCCTTTGCTGAATCGTTGAAGCAGACCAATCTTGATCTCATTCCAGCTGGTAAAAGCAGCATGTGACTCTTGGAACCACAATAGAGCAACACCTTCCATAAATCCATATGCAAAAGAAATCTTCGTCTCTTCCGTGAATCCATGGTCCGTGAAGTAATCTTCAACCCATGAAATCCACATCGCTGGATCTTCATCGCCATAAAAAACAGGAACCTCGACAGAACCATCACACTCTCCCATTGGAACGAACTGCTCTGATACCAATTTGATACGTTTTGCTGATAGAAATTTATTTGATAGATTATAGAACTGGAATTACAAAAGGAACTGAGGATTTTATTAATGGAGCTCCTCCCACTCCCCCTAAAATACCTCACCAAATACCCGATAGATTCCTCATACTTTCTTAGACAACTTATATAAGTGGAAACTCATGAGAACCCTAACCAAACCATAGTTACTTTACACTACCTAGACTCAACCCTAGTTAATTGATAAAGCTTAGCAACTACTAAGAAACTCTTGGACCTTAAAGCCCACTGATTGTATCCTCAAAGCCCACTGAATGTATCACACTGTACTCTTAAGGCTTCTTGAAATATGTTTTTTACAATTTAAAACATATTAAAGGATTTTTCTTTAATGATTCAGGTGGGTGAGGCTGAAAAGCTAGTTAAAACGCTGTTTCAAGCTGCAATATGCAGGCAAACTTCTGTGATATTAATGGTGTGACTTCTAGTCATTGGTATGATTCCTGCTGATCTAGTCTTTTATCAAACCGAATCTTCACTCTGTGTGCATCTATAATTATCAGTAGACTTACACCCGCTTCTGAATTTTATTATCGGCTAATCATCTTATTCTCTTCTCCATTCATTGACTAACTATAACCTGATGATTTTGTTCGTTCTTGCTCTCTCTCAGGTTCCAAGCTAGCCAACACTGCAGCCAAGCAAGCAATATATGTCGAAAAATTACTTACGATAGGCCTACACTGCGATTTCAAGGTTTGTGATAGAACTACATAGCCAACACTGCGATTTCAAGGTCCAAACACTGTTCGTGTTTCCCTTGTTTACACTGAGAATTTTTTTTGTTTTTTTGCCACCTTTTTGATAATCAAATGTATAACTCTTGAATGAATACAGACCTTCTTTGATAATCAAATGCAGACCTTCTTTGAGAACACTTTGATGAATAGTACTTGCATTGCTCCTGCTGGTTATCACGCAAGTGAGGATGGGAGGACCTTGTTGTTTCCATTGGCGTGTAACTCTCTTTTAACTCTCGTCTTCTGATTATTTAATTTCACTGTTTTTTATTTAATCCCATGTGTTGATTGATTGTCTTATTGACTGCAGGGGAAACACCGCTGCTACCTAGCTTTACCAATCTCCTTCACGAGTATCAAGGTCAAATCTAGATGACTCCAACTACGTTTGGACCATCCGGTGAAGTAGAGTACACAAAAACAAGCACTTTACAATATGTTTCTGCAAAAAAGCCGAGAGAGGATAGATAAGAATACTCTGAGGCATCGAAGGCTAGATCTTCATTGGACTCAGGGGAGATTGAAGATAAAAGTAAACCAGAATGTCATAAGCAGCCTTCTGCAACAGCTGAGACTGAGGGTTCAGATGAAGCAGGAGACAGAAAACAAGTTGACCGGTCTTCGTGTGGTTCAAACACTCCGTCGAGTAGTGATGATGGCGAAGCGGATGCATCAGAGAGGCAAGAGAATGACACCAACGGAGAGGTGAAAGAAATGAATGAAGACACTAATATTCCTCAAACTTCAGAGTCCAATGCACGCCGTGGTAGAACTAGCTCCAACTTAGTGTCTGACGAGGTACTTGGACTAAAGATTAACTTCCTTCATTCAAATCCTATATTCTCATACTAGTTTTGTTGAAACCAAATACTTGTACATTCAGGGTCGAATTGCCTTTCAAGCTCTCTTCTCCAGAGAGGTGTTACCGCAAAGTTTTACATATCGAGAAGAACACAGAGAGGAGGAGGAACAACAACAACATAGATATCCAATGGCACTTGATCTTAACTTCGCAGCTCAGTTAACTCCAGTTGATGATCAAGAGGAGAAGAGAAACACAGGATTTCTCATAATCGGATTGGGAGCTTCAAAGCTGATAAGTAGAGGAAGAACAGGTTTCAAACCTTATAAAAGATGTTCCATGGAAGCCATAGAAGGTAGAATCCACAACACCAATCCTATCATTCATGTGGAACAGAAAGACCCCAAACGGATTCGGTTGGACACTCAAGCTTTGACATGAAACTCTATTTTTGTCTGTTTATACTTTTGTTATAAAGTTTTCAAGATCACTGTTACGTTTTCTTTATCTGTTATGCCTTTTGTATTTATTTGGAAAAAATGATTGCCAGCTACTTGAATTATACACCAACATATAGTCACACATACAAACAATATAAATGTCTTGATAACTACGTGAACTATTGTCATCACATAAGGACATCCATAAACAAACATATGTTATGTCTACAACACCATAAACATTCGAGGTTAGCCGGAATCCAACGTTGACCGGTATTGACCGACGTTGACCAATATTTACCGGCGTTGACCGGCGTTGACCGCTGTTGACCAGAAAAAAATATTTCTTTTCCTAATACTAATAATTTTTTATTTTTATGTATTTTTTAAAATACAAAATTAAAAATGATATTTAAATAGAAAGAGTATAAATTTGTTATTGTTTAGGAAAAAATATACTACACATCAAATTTTGGTGGTATAGTTTTATTATATTATTTTTGGTATATTTTTTGTATTAAGAAAGAAAACAGACAATTTGTGGGTTCACCCTTATGGGCGAACCTCTATTATTCATCCCCTTTAAATTAAGGAAACAAATCTAAAGAAACAAAATATGTTGAGCAATCAATTTTAAAATTGTTAATTTTAATATTATATTACAGTTTTTAATTATCACATCTAAAACCCTAACAATTTATTATAAACTCAAACCGACATATAATTTTCTTTAATTATAAAATCTAAACCATAAACAATCTTTTATAAATCCAAATAGGCATATAATTTTATTTAATAGTAAAATTTAAACTCTAACCACTCTTTTGTAAACCCAAACAGACATATAATTTTGTTTAACTGTAAAATGTATCCCCTAACCACTCTTTTGTAAACCTAAACTTATTAATAAAAGATCTCTTTTTAAAAATATGATATGACATGCCATATTATTGTATTCTGATTTGTTAATTAAAAGGGATGAATGAGAGTTGTTCACTTACCTTAACAAAATTAGTTACTTTATATACCACAAATTTTGTTTTTCATATTATTTTTATTTTTATTTTGGTAAATAATTTTTTGTAATTTTTTTGTTGTTATATATTGTTTTTGTAGATTATACAAATTATTTATCTTTTTTTATTTATTTATCAAAAATACATAAAAACAAATCATTCTTATTTTTAGAAAAAAAAATATTTTTTTGAATATTTTTTTTCTGGTCAACGCCGGTCAATACTGGTCAACGTCGGTCAACTCTGGTCAACGCTGGATTCTGGCCGACCTCGAATGTTTATGGTGTTGCACACATAACCTATGTTTGTTTATGGATGTCCTTATGTGATGACAATAGTTCACGTAGTTAACAAGACATTTATATTGTTTGTATGTGTGGCTATGTGTTGGCGTATACTTCAAGTAGCTGGCAATCATTTTCCTTGTCCATAGTCTTCCTGTAACATTTGACTCTGTATTATCAACAAATCATAAATTGTCTAACCTTCCTTTAACATTTTACTCTGTAAAAGGCACTTGTTTTCAATTGTTAATGCTGAAAACAACCAAAAAAAATCACCACTCACAAGTTATAAATCCACATTAAACAAACTCCAAAAAGATAAGCAAGGAGAAGAAGCTATAATGGTTTCTGATGTAAGCACAACTCGGCTGAATCCAGCAACCCTTGTCATCTTCCAACTCGTTCTGTGATCAAATGATGTAGGAATACAATAGTGCAATTAGATTAGACCAGTAGAACGGAAACCAAATATCAAATAAGCCTCTCGATGTAGGAATTTTTCACTTTTAGGGTAATTAATGAAAGTACCTCTCCATCATCTTTTCAAACTTGAGAATCTCTAGTCTAGGGGAATGTTGGAGCAAATTTACAAGCAAATCCCACCAGTTGTTACAAAATCCGCGGAAGTCCAAACACACAAGCTGATAGAAAATGGTACCAATATGATACTCGGCCTATAAATGACAAATCAAAAGTCACAGACGGTTTGGTAAGTGTGTTATAACCAAATCAAACGAGGGACAAGTGTGAATTACCTTAGAACCAAAGTGTGTTAGAGAAAGACGTTTGACAAAGGTAAGAGACTTCAGAACATTATTCCCTTTGCTTTCAAAAGTCTTAAGACTTGCCTTAACAAGCTCAGGCATATCACCAATCAATTTAACTTCACCATACTCATTTTCAAAGAATGAGAATGTATCACAAACAGCCTGTAATATTCCTCATTTGTCCAAATGGTTAAACTCTGAAGGGAAGGCACACTAATGGTAAAAGTCTTTACAATGTCGTCCTCACAACTCCCCACAACCAAATTTTTAAGAACAGGGGAACTAGATATAAGTCTGAGGAAAAATTCTTCGTCTGCGTACTTGACAGCTACAAGACGCAACGTTTTAAGGGATTTAAAACTAACCCGAGAAGGAACTTCCAAAAGAATGAGATTTCGGAGGTTCAAGGTCTCGAGTGTTTCACATCTAAACAGCCTACTCGGCAATCTTAAACCGAAATTTTCAGAGAACCCTATACTGAGATCAGGCACGAAACGATCAACTGCAAATCTGACCCATAACTCAATCTGCGAAGCGCTGCACTCGCAATCTCTTTTGAGATGAAAACTTTCCAGAACTGGTGACTTATTCAACATCAACGTCCAAAAGATAAAATCTGACGACAAATTGCGCTGCATACGGTCCAGCTTGTTATCTATAAAGTTAAGCCTAGGCAACATTGTCCAAAGAGACTGCCATCTTTTAGACAAAATGCTTGTAGTCACGGCATCTTTGATTGGCGCAAAGGACAATATTCTGATGAGCAAATCATCAGTTAACCGACTAAATCTGTCGTTCATATATATATATTAACTAAGAACTCCAATTACCAAACTTGTAAACGAAGAATCAAGAGTAACCCTAACTTTTAGAACCGGAGAAATTCCTGTAGAATCGCTCACTTCTCACACTCTATCGCAAGCAATTTCTGGTTCCAAAACTAATTAAAAATTAACAATAATGTATGTAGCGTACAACCTCCAATTCCAAACTTCTAAACCAAGAATTGATAGGAACCCTAACCTCCAATTCCAAACTTGTAAAGGAAGGAGAAGGCTCCTCGCATCTTATATATATAAAATCTCTCGAGCACTTTGCTTTGATGGGCCTAAGCCCAAAATTGTTATGTTTCAATTTGTCAACTTCTTAAAAGTCAACAAAAATCATAATTCCAATACATTACCAAAATGTTTGTAGTACTCTTCTACTTGCAACTTTAAACAATTAAACACTTGATTGAAGATCGGCTAATGGGTGCTACTTATTAAACCGGAACTAAACTGGTTTCTCTAGGTCGGACTTCTCAATTTCTGGTATTAACCAGCCACATCGCATCTTTAACAATAGTCGTCAATACATCTTTTTCAAACAATGCGCCATCTCTTCTCTATCAAGATAATACTAATAAGTAGCCAATTATGATGATGCAGACTTTGTTATTCTCTTGTCTTTTATTGAGTTTACTTTCCTATGATTATTGCTTTCTCAAGTGACTAGAGAAACTCCAATCCAAAATACTCAGTCTATTAGCTAATCAAGCAATCCATTCATCATTCCAATACAATTACAATCTAACCATATACTAACATACTCTTTAAGAATATTCGGATTCCATATAGTAAAAGCATCGTGTCACAAATTCTCTTAAGAACCACTCTCCAGTTTCACCTTCTATTACCAGACTAGACTACAACCGCCTCTTGAATCAATCAATTTCCCCATCTTCCTCCGCTGCTAAGTTTCCATAAACACAAAACCTCCTGTGAGTTGAGTTATACAACAACAACAACATCAACAACATGACCACATGAGGAAAAACTACACTTTTGATAAATGAGTAATGACCTGATAATGGTGAGTCAGATTCTGTTGCAATGCATCACGTAAACTGCTTTTCCCATCACATATGATCATATGGAATCGTTTGAAATTCCTTTAAAGCATCTTCAATCGCTTTTTTGGAGACGGACCAAAAATAAAGATGGGAGAGTGAATCCTCGGCACTCGGACTAACAATTTATGAAAAAAATATTAGTGTCATGATCACCCGATCGAGGAGATAAACGTCATTTTACTTTCCTTCATAATTGTTCTTGTTTTTTTTTGTTCCGGAGCAAATAGTTTCAAATTACTTGAATTTCAATGAGAGAAATGGAGGCCAGTAAATAAAAATTGAACCAAAATTGAGCCTAATAGGATTGATATTAAATTATCTAGTTGACTCATATATAGTTGAGCCAATAATAATAAAAAAAGTTAAATCCATTGAATTTGATTTTGTTTTTAACAAAAAAATATATATTTGTTTGGATTCTTTAAATGTTAAAATTGTACTATTTAATTGATTGCTAAACCACATTTTAGAAAATATCCAACCATTATTAATAAATGATTGATAGATTAGTTAGTAAATCATTTTTTACTGAATTCAAATCTAACCAAATTTACCGTTTTCTATATAGTATCATCATTTATCTTATAAAGTACAAGTCATTGTTAACGATAAATCAATAACGCAACCAAATGAAAACGATTTGATAAAAGAAACGATAAACGATTACAACGTTCAAAACAAACGCAAAAACGTCATCTCACCAGCAAGAATCTCAGAAAGAGAAACCGGCTAAACGATGAGGAAGGTTCCAGAATGTCTAACAAACTCAGATATTTTGCATAAAAGAAATGTTGAGCTAAACATGTGCTCATATACTCTACTAACGTCGGTTAACAAACAGAATGTAGCCGCCTTATTCTTCCGTGACGTTGACAGCTCATTCCTTAACGTTCTCCTTGCTTTAGCCTCACGTGCCTCTTTCTTCACTCTTCATCTCCACTGTACACGTGCAGGCTCACGATTCCCTACATCACAGCTCCCCTGTTCGGAGAACCTTGTCCACAAGGTTCAAATGCAGGATACTTGCATTGCAAGTCAAACAAGAACTCCCAGGTTGCCTCTTCAACGGATTCGTTAGACCACTGCACAAGAACCTTGGTAGCTGCGCGACCTCCCCGTTTCACCATCTTGCGGTCCAAAATAAGCACAGGCTCTCGAACGAACACATCAGAAATCACCGATGGCAATTGAGTCGAAGTGTGCACGTTTCCAACTGCTGCTTTCAACTGGGAAACATGAAAGACCGGATGAATAAGAGATCCGTCAGGGAGCAGCAGTTTATACGCGACCTTACCACAACGATCAATAACCTTGTACGGTCCATAGTACTTAGGAGCCAGCTTCTGATTAACACGAACCACCACTGAACCTTGACGATACGGCTGCAGCTTCAAATACACAAAGTCACCAATCTCGAATGTCCTGTCAGTACGATGTGCATCCGCATGCTGCTTCATTCGGTGTTGTGCTCGCAGCAGGTGAAACTTTAAAACCAGTAACATCTCTTCCCTCTCCTGCAAACTACGCGCCACAACAGCCACTTTAGACTCACCAGGTAGATAAGGAAGGTGGATTGGCGGTGCTTGACCATACACTGCTTCAAACGGACTCATTTGCGTTGTAGAGTGGAAGTTGGTGTTGTACCAGAACTCGGCAAGGGGCAACCAATTACTCCAAAGGTGCGGCTTATCATTACACATACAACGCAAGTAAGTCTCCAAACACCTGTTGACAACTTCTGTTTGGCCGTCACTTTGAGGATGATAAGCGCTAGAAAACCTCAGCTCAACGCCTTGCAAGGAGAATAACTCGTTCCAGAATTGACTAAGGAACACCGTGTCTTTATCACTGACAATCGACTTAGGACACCCATGTAAACGAAAGACTGTATCCATGAAATGGGCTGCTTTAGTGAGTCTATCCACAACAACAAAGATTACCGTCTTCCCTGCAGATACCGGCAGTCCGTCAATGAAATCCATAGAAAGATCTGTCCAAATTGTGTCAGGGATAGGCAAGGGTTGGAGCAATCCAGGATAGGCAGCTGTGTCATACTTGCATTGCTGACACACAGAGCAACTGCGAATATAATTCTGAATGTCTATCGCCATACCCTTCCAGTAGAACAACCCTTTCACCTTATGGTAAGTAGCATCACGGCCTGAGTGACGACCAGTACCGGAACAATGCATCCACTGAAGTATAGAGTTGCGCAAAGCAGTGTCCTGAGGCACAACAATCTTACTCTTCCTTCTCAAAACTGACTGCACCCAAGAGTAATGTTTTTTAGCTCCTGGATCCGCTTCCAAATCCGTAATGATCTTCTTTAGTATAGCATCCTTTTCATAATGAGATTGTATGTTCTTGAGTAGGTCACATTCAAGGACTGACATTGCCATGTGCAACACCTCTGCTCCTTCAACCCGAGATAGCGCGTCTGCAGCGACGTTGTCCTTACCTTGTCGGTATTGGATCTCGTAATCGAACTCCAGAAGTTTAGGCAGCCATTGTTGTTGCAAGGGAGTGTTCAGGCGTTGCTCCAACAGGTATTTAAGACTCCTTTGGTCCGTTTTAATAATGAAGTGGTTTGGAAGCAGATAATGTCGCCATTTCTGCACTGCAAATACTACCGCCAAGAGTTCCTTCTCATAGATCGACAGTTGTAACTGTTTTCCCTTGAGATGGCGACTGATAAATGCTAAGGGATGTCCTTTCTGCATTAGTACGGCCCCAATCCAAGTAGTGCATGCATCAGTCTCCACTAGAAATGGTTCATCAAATAGGGGTAGAGCTAATACAGGAGCTTGACAAAGTGCTTCTTTAAGACTGACAAATGCAGCCTGTGCATCCTCTGACCAAGCAAAAGAATCCTTCTTAGTCAACAGCGTCAAGGGTCTTGCGATAGTCCCAAAATTTTTTACGAAGCGCCTGTAATAACCCGCTAAGCCCAAGAAACCTCTTAGCTGCTTAATACCCGTCGGAACCGGCCAGTCTGCTACTGCTTTCACCTTGTTAGGATCAGTGGAAACCCCTCCCGCTTCAATGTAATGCCCCAAGTATTCGACCTTGGAAGAAGCAAAATCACATTTGCTCTCTTTAGCAAACAGCTTGTTACTCCTCATTAACTGAAACACCTGCTCCAAATGAACCACATGATCCTCCATAGAGAGACTATAGACCAATATGTCGTCAAAGAAAATCAGAACGAACTTCCGCAGAAAATCCTTGAACACCGAGTTCATCAATCCTTGAAAAGTAGCAGGGGCGTTTGTTAGTCCAAAGGGCATGACCAGGTACTCGAAATGGCCACTATGAGTTTTGAAAGCAGTCTTAGGCACATTCTCTGGTGCCATTCTGACCTGGTGATATCCTGCTCTCAGGTCAATCTTCGAGAACACAGTAGAACCGCCTAGTTCGTCCATGAGATCTTCAATCAAAGGAATAGGAAACCGGTTCTTAACTGTCTTACCATTCAATGCCCTGTATTCTACACACAACCTCCACGTATCATCTTTCTTTTTGACCAACACCACCGGTGAAGAGAAGGGGCTTGAGCTCACTCGGATGGTGCCTGCGGTTAGTAACTCCTCCACAATTCTATCTATTTCATTTTTTTGGTACACTGCATAGCGGTATGGCCTCTGATTGACAGGGTCAGAACCAGACTGCAACACGATTTGATGATCATGATTCCTCCTGAATGGTGGTAGCTCGGTAGGCTCTTCAAAGATATCAGCATATTCTGTTTTTAACTGCAGAATTGCCGCATTGTCATCATTTGTTCTGCGACTCAACTCTACTGCGTATAATGTCAAGTCTTCTTCCTCAACCACTTCTTGAGCACATAACATCGACACTTGTACTTCATCTTCGTCATACTTGTTAAACTTCTTGGCTTTAATCGTTCTAACTGCACCAGGTTTGATACCGTGAAGCAGAATCCTCTGTTTATTCCACCAAAATCCCATCTCCAATTTTTGGAAGTTCCAAGTGGTGTCTCCCAAAGGTGCTAACCACTGCACTCCTAGCACCATGTCACAACCACCAAGAGGAATGAGCATGAAGTTATCTTGGAAAGGGGTCCCCTGAAACTCCCACTGAAACTGTGAAACTCTCCCCTGAACCCTCAGTTTACTTCCATCTGCAACAGCCACCCGAGAAATCCCTGCAGATTGTATTGACAACCCCAACTTTTGTGCTCTCCTAGGGTCCATGAAATTATGTGTTGACCCCGTGTCAAGTAGAATAAACATCACCTTCTTCTTGCGGACCCCCCTTACTTTCAAGGTATGGTAATCGGTGATCCCTGCAACAGCACTAATTGACACTCGTGGCATATCCTTTTCCTCTGCTACAAGCTCTACGCTCTCCTCTTGTTCCCAAATTTCCTCTTCTCCCCCTACTTCAATCATATACACCTGTGTTTTCTTATGCTTCAAGTAGTGATCCGGCGTATACTTCTCATCGCACTGAAAACACAACCCCTTGGCCCTTCTCTCACTCATCTCCTCCTGCGACAAGTACTTCCTAGCTTGTTTTGGTAACGCAGTGCCCACAACCTCCTGTCCAACATCCTTTCGGTGTGACATACTTTGTTTAGCTACGAAAGTTGTGTTACCATTATTGATGAACTTAGCAGTTGTTCCCCCTTGCTGAGCCCCCTTAGCCACCGGATGAGCTGTCTCATAAAGACGCCCCAACACCAAACACTGGCGAACAGTCTGTGGCTGAAACATCCTGATGTGTACTTGAGTGTCAAGCCGGAGTCCTGCAAGGTAAGCACGCACAAGATAGTCCTCCGAGAGTGAAACTCTTGCCCTGATTGCTTCGAACTTCTGATGATACTCAACAATCCCTGCCGTCTCCCGCAAGTTTTTGAGATCTGCAATCGGGTCCTCCAACGCATCCACAAACCTCTCTCTCATCAAAAGTTTGTACGAGATCCAATCGTTTAGCAGACTCTAACCAAAAGGTGTTTGGACGAGAGCGTGATGCCACACCGACGCATGGCTGTCAAAATGCATGGAAGCCATTCGTACCTTCGAGCTATCTGGTGTAGCATCCAAAACAAAGTAATCCTCCACCTTACAAACCCACTCTGAGAACCGCTCACCATCAAACCGTGGAAAGTCCACCCTTCCCAAACGCGTAACACCTGGATAATGGCCAGGACTAGATCCACCTCCACGATGATAATCAAAACTTCCTCCATACGAATCTGGAGACCCTGAATCTGTCATCGGGCTCTTGTCCTTTGGCTGACAACTCGACGAAGCTTGTTGGCCGGGAATCAGCTTAATCATCTGTATCATATCCGCGATGTTCCTGTCCATCTTCTTGTCTTGCTCCGCAAGCGCCTTTTCTATCGCCTGAGTACGATCGAGTAAGCTCCGTGTATCTCCGATCGTCTCTGTTTCACCTTCCCGAGCTCCATCGCTTCCCAGATCTTGTCTGTTCACCTGAGATCTTGTCTCAACCGCCATAGTTTTCCGAGGTACGCCTTGCTCTGATACCAATGTTAACGATAAATCAATAACGCAACCAAATGAAAACGATTTGATAAAAGAAACGATAAACGATTACAACGTTCAAAACAAACGCAGCAACGTCATCTCACCAGCAAGAATCTCAGAGAGAGAAACCGGCTAAACGATGAGGAAGGTTCCAGAATGTCTAAAAAACTCAGATATTTTGCATAAAAGAAATGTTGAGCTAAACATGTGCTCATATACTCTACTAACGTCGGTTAACAAACAGAATGTAGCCGCCTTATTCTTCCGTGACGTTGACAGCTCATTCCTTAACGTTCTCCTTGCTTTAGCCTCACGTGCCTCTTTCTTCACTCTTCATCTCCACTGTACACGTGCAGGCTCACGATTCCCTACATCAGTCATCAAACCAATTAAATTTTGACGAATCAGCAAAAACAAATTATATTTAAATATAATTGTAAAATACAGATGGATAGCATGGCAAATAAATTAAAACATAATTAAATTAAACATAAGCTAGCTATCATGAAAAATAATTAATTTTTAAAATACATTTAAACAGAAAATATATTGTGGTAGTTCAGTTTTTTAATTAGTTTTGAGTTTTTAACGAGTAAAACAATCTATTTTTTTTTTATAAACAATCTATATTCTCATATTTATTATTTTTTAAAAACAATCCAAAAGTTAGTTATAACGTTTGGCCGTAATTAGGGTAATCTATATATATAAAGTTAACTTTGCTCACTTCTCCTTCCTCCACATCAGCATCCACCTAATCAATTTTTTTTCTTTTTGCATAAAAATATTATTTTAATATTTATTCATTGCATATTTATTACTTATAATTAATAATATTAAAATAAATAAATAACAAATTAACTAAAATTAATGAAATTTTAAGATAGTATAAACAATAATATATTTTTTAGTAAATAATAAATAATAACTATCTAAAAATGAATTAAGTAAAATAAATGAAAATTTTAAAATAGTAAAAATAATACTATAAATTTGTTTTAGTAATAATGTTATTATTAAAATTATAACCAAAAAATGATTACATTCCAAAATTTAGAATGGGTAAATGAGTTTTAGAATGTAAGTAAGATTTTAATGCATGGTGGAGTAAAAAAACAAGTTATGTAATTGTATTTATAAAAATCTAAACGTGAAAAAAAAATTGAAGTGAAACATTAGTTTCTAAGAAACATATACCATAAAGATTTATTATTAAATTTTACTTATAAGAAAAAAAAGATTAATTACTTAACTTAACTTAAAAGTTTTGATTTAAAATAAAGACATTGTGCACGCTTTGTTTTGGGAAAACTATGAAAAAGAATTTTGAAAAAATAATCTATCTAAAAAACAAAATCAATGGTCAGGAAATATATAAAAAAATAATATGTAAGCCGTTACAAAAAGTAGCATATGATTTGTGTAGCATATCTCATAAGGTATTATCAACTGGAGCTACAATTTTATGACATGATATAAAACATATATAAAAAAATATAATATATATATATATATATTATCAAATGCTTTTAAACCAAAACATTGGCAAAAACAACATATTTATAGTACACTATGTTTTTTTTGAGAAGACGAAGCTGGGGTTTCATCACAAAATTAATATCTGCAAATAACATATGAGATTTTAGAAAAATATGTAACTTGAATTAGTGAAGAGATATTCATTGTGAGGTTTAAACGTTTCATCATTTAAGCATTCTTGACTTAGTCGAAAATTCTGTTATGGCAGATGATGCATTTGGACAACCTCATTGTAGCCACATTGCACTAAAATTGTTCATGAAACTTTGTATATTCGTATTAAATGTATGATATTGATATGTTTAAATGGTCTCTATGATTAGGTTAACGATCGATATTGATGTTAGGACTTTTAAAATTATGTTTTTATGGGATATGAATATGGAATGAACTCTTTTAAAGATAAAGGGTTAGAAGATTCTCGACCATATTATTGCGACATATATTCATATTCAATGATTCTTATTGATAAAAAATTTAAGTAAAATCCCACTTAAAATTGCAAATAGATATAACAAAGAAATATTATCTTCAAAAATATATATGTTGTATATCGTGAGTAAAGTAAGTTTAATTTTTATCTAGATTTATGCTCAAAAGTTAGAATGATTATATTTAAGCTCAACAATTTCTATTGATAAGAAATATTTTAAATTAAAATCCCGCGCGTGCGCGGGTACAAATTCTAGTAGAACTATATAGTACAATAATTTTTTAAAAATTGATCAAAACAAGAGATTAGCGTTTTGGAGTAAAAATAGGAGAGCTCGAGGTCCGATGGTGCAAAGTGTTAGCTATTCAACGGACCATTAGTCTCCTATTCCCCAACTTCTATAATCTATCTCCGCCCTCCATTTTTCCATTATACCTCTTAGGATCTCAACACGTGGCATCTTTCTTTCGCGCTCTTTTACTCTTTATGTCCAAAATCCAATTTATATCTTTTAATAACCCCAAAAATAGTTAGGAAACCAAGTGATTTCTTCTAACAAAAACAACTGTGCACACACGCTAGTCGATATTTCAATTTTTATTTTTTTTTGTCACAATTCCCAAATAAATAAATACTAGTAAAATTCATAATTCCAAGTCCCACGAATGTAGCTTTTGATGCATATTGATCTTAAATATTCTTTTTAAACATTTATACAAAACATCTTTTTTACTCATTGATTGTTCTTGCCCAAAACCTGAAATGCCTCCTCTGTTTCTTCCTTCTTCTTCTTCTTCATCTGCTCTGTTTCTACTTCTTCTCCTCCTCTTAACTCTCCAAACCCTAACCTCAATCTCTCTCTCTCAGCCGGACACTCTCCGTTCACCGGAAAAGTGCGGAAACTTCTCAGTATCCTTCCCTTTCCACCTCTTATCCTCCTCCTCGTCCGTCGCTTTTCGACTCTCCTGTACAAACTCCTCCACTCTATATCTTCACATAAACCACCAAAGTTACCGGATCATCGAGTTCTTCACAGACGGTCTCCTCGTAGACTTCCCTTCATCTCCTTCTTGTCGCCAATTCAACGACTTACGCTCTTTCCCTTTCTCCGCAAATCAGTTCTTCTCCATCTCTTTAGAAAACGTGATCGGTCTTTACGACTGTGAAGATTCTTCTCTCTGTAAAGCCGGCTGCGAAACCAACGATCTCATTGGTTGTGACGGAAGAGAAGAAGACGAAACCTCCGGTGGAGATATCGGTTGTTGCTACCCTCTGTCTGATCACAGCGCGTGGCGTGCAGGTGATGATTTCTCTGTTTTTAGTAAGTATGGATGCAGAGGATTCTCTTCGTGGGTTGTTCCAAGAGGGACCAATAGAGGTAAACGTGGAGTTAAATTAGAGTGGGGGATTCCGAGAAACTCTTCCGAGGCTACTTGCGATCGTGAGGCTCGAACTGTTAACGCTACGGCTATTGAAGGAAGTGTTCGATGTGTGTGCCGTGATGGCTTCGTTGGCGATGGCTTCGTCCATGGAACCGGTTGCTTAAAATGTAAGCTTTTTTCTTCTCCTTTTTCATGTTTTACGTGTATGATACAGTACTTTTTAAGTAACCTTATTTCACTATTCTAAACAACAAATTAATAGATTTGTTACTCTATGAATTATAGTAATTCATTAGGTTTGGTTTGGTTCGGTTCGCTCAGTAACTCAGTTTGCCCTAGTTTGAACAGACGAGTGTTTCTTGAATCACAAGCAACTCACTTGATTTACTATTATTGCAGCTTGTTACAAAGACGGGAAGGAATTGTATGGAGACAAATGTGAGATCAAGAAACACAAGGGGAAGAAACTCACCGTTTTAGCCGGTAGTTACGATACCCTCCTCATCTGAATCAATACAAAATTTCTTTGAACCAAACTTCTTGCTGACATCATTAGTCATATATATATGCAGGAGTTTTAGCTCCTCTGTTCATACTGGGATCACTGTTAGCACTCTTCTGCCTCTTTAAACGTCCTGTAACAACTCATACAGATCAACAGTTTGATATCTCTACAGCAACTACAACTACTAGTGTTTCCTTCCGCAAAGGTTACAACAAGACTCGTCTCTTCACATACCGTGAGCTAGAAGAAGCCACTAAAGGGTTTCAAGATTCACATAAAATCACACAAGGCAAAACCGGAACTATCTACTCAGGGAATCTAACAAACGGCACACGAGTGATCGTCCACAAGGTTCTCTGCGAAAACCAGATTGAGTTCATGGAGATTTCGTCTCAGATAGATCATCTGTCCGCGGTTTTGCATAGAAACCTCGCGAGAATCATAGGGTTCTGTATGGATATTGGATATAACCCACTCGTTGTTTACGAGTATCCCGTAAACGGATTGCTTGGAGACCGGTTACATCTAGGGCTTGATTGGTGCAAGAGAGTTAACATTGTAGCTGAAGTAGCTGGTTTACTCGCTTTACTTCAATACGAGAACTATCCACCGATCCTACACAACAACATTGCCTCTGGATACATCTTCCTAGACGAAGATTTCCAAGCTAAAGTCACAGGTTTTGGTTTACAGAGGAAACAGAGGATTGATACTAGTATGTACGATTTCGCGGTTTTGCTCCTAGAGATCGTGACTGGTTCAAAGCAGAGAGAAGAGACAGTGACTCAAGCGTTACAGAGGATTAGAAGCGGTAAGCTTGAAGAGATCGTGGATCCTTCAATGTATTTTCATGAGCAGCCTGTGGCGTTTAGAGAACAGATTGGTTTAGTAGCTGATATCGCGACTCGGTGCGTTTTGTTTGGTGGTGATGGTAAATTTGGAATGGTTGATGCAGCTAGAGAGCTTTTGCAGATCGCTGGAAACAGCGGTTGCGATAAGAAAAGAGATGGAATTGAGGAAACGTTTTCGAATTCGAGTTTGCTTCAGATGATTTCTATGTCTCCTGATTCTATCTATCTCCCTAAGACCTAATTTTGAAAGTATGTAAAATTTTAAAACGTTTTGCTTGAGAGTAAAGAAACGTTTTTTATTTATTTTCAATTAAGTGATCGTGTTCTGCAAAAAAATTAATCGTGACTAGGATTGGTACTCACGATTATAACAACGTGCAGGCAAAAGAGTAAGAAGAAAACACCAAAAACAAGTACAATGTTATGTTTTGTTTTGTTTTTCCCATTTTTAAAGAAATTATATAATCGAGTTTTTTGAGAAAAGAATACAAAAAGAAATTGAAAGGTTGAGAAAGAATATCTCTGGAATCATTAAATTCGATTTTGACTAAATCTTGATGCTATTATTAAACTCTGGTTTCTCCTGTATATATATATATACGTAACTCTGTTTTTTGGCAGAAACTTACATTTGTTTTTGTCCCTTTGAAGATCTAAAGGTAATCTCTGATTGTTTCCAAATGCTCTGTTTTGTCTTGACGACCATTTTAAGTAATTGTTAAATTTATGCGATCGATGTGATCACAGATGAGTGAAGAAACGTATGAAGAGACTCAGGAATCAAGTCAATCTCCTCGTCCTGTTCCAAAACTGAACGAGAGGATTCTCTCAACTCTATCCAGGAGATCTGTAGCTGCACATCCATGGCACGACCTTGAGATTGGTCCTGATGCTCCATTAGTCTTCAATGTGGTATGTTTCTCACCTTACATAACTCGGATAAGAGTCTCTTTCTCTATATTGGTCTGTTAACGTGAGAGCCATCTCTGGTCAGGTGGTTGAGATCACAAAAGGAAGCAAAGTGAAATATGAACTCGACAAAAAGACTGGTCTTATCAAGGTATAATGTGAATTCCTCATCAGAATGTGATCTTCTTTTCTCTTAAGTGTTGTGATTGATGACATTGAATTCGATCTCAGGTTGACCGGATCTTGTACTCGTCAGTTGTCTATCCACACAACTACGGATTCATCCCCCGGACATTGTGTGAAGACAACGATCCTCTTGATGTTCTTGTCCTTATGCAGGTAAAGTGTGTGTTTATCACAACCAAACACAAATTTTCATTAAGTACCACATTGTGTTTTGACCTGATCTAGCTTCTGATACGTGTAGGAACCAGTGCTTCCAGGTTGTTTTCTCCGTGCTAGAGCCATTGGATTAATGCCCATGATTGATCAGGTATCTCCTCTCAATTCCCCCACCCATTGCATAGATCTTTCTTATTTCTCACAAATACATTAGACAGAGATCATCTAAAAGTGAAAAACCTTTTAGAATCATAAAACTTGCAATCCAAGAAATCCAAATTTCCAAAATCAGAGCTTTGATCTAAAAGTTAAACCTGCTGATAATTTTCAGGGTGAGAAAGATGACAAGATCATTGCAGTGTGTGCTGATGATCCAGAGTACAAACATTTCACAGACATCAAACAACTGGCTCCTCATCGTCTCTCTGAAATCCGCCGTTTCTTTGAAGACTGTAAGATCCTCCTTCTTCGATGATCACATCTCCAATTAAATCAAATAATTAGGAGAAAATTAACTAAAGAACCTTTAATAAAATCACGTTTGGTTATTATAAATAGATAAGAAGAACGAGAACAAGAAGGTGGCTGTGAACGATTTCTTGCCATCAGAGACTGCACATGAAGCAATCCAGTACTCCATGTAAGACTTTCACCAAACCATAAAACCCTAATAAAGTCACAAACTTCGTTTGAAAAAATTTGAGTAACTAAACGTATCTGCATTGTTTGTGAAACTACAGGGATCTATACGCTGAGTATATTCTCCACACCTTGAGGAGATGAACAACAACAACAAAAAAAACATTGTTTTTGTTTACACGGAAGAGATAATTATTATTATTGGCTTGGCAGCATCCGCATATACATATTTTATTATTTCACATATTCATCATGATCATATGATCGGCTTTTGCAGTTTTGTTTTTGTTTGATTTTCTTTTTTGTACCTTGTGATGTTGCAATTTTGTTCAATTGTATAATTTAAAACGGATATATAATGCAGTTTTGCCTAATCTCTTTAACTCGTCAACTAAATGGCCTTAAGAGGCTATATACAATGAATCGACACGTGCTAGAATCGATGTATTTCTTATTTAAAACCAAAAACCAAAAAAAAAAAAAAAAAAAAATCCTAAGGAAAGATCTCTGAACGCTAGATTAAAGTACAGTGAATAGAGAGATACAGGTTAAGCAAAATATTGTGATAGTGTGGATCCAAATAGAGAAAGCGACTAAACATGAGTAGCACATATTTAGACAGAGAATGGGCTTTTTGGATTTTATCATATCTATGTAACTTATTTATTTTGGGCCTCACTTTTTGTTTTTCTTCTTCTTTTCTAAGGGGACCACACTACTCTACAGTCTACTACTAATGAGTAAATATGTGCTCCAATTTATTCCCTTATTTTAAAAAAATTTAACTGTAATCAACTAAATGATTCTGTAAGATATGGTCCGACATGTGTACGTATGAATACTTATATATAATAAAATAAATATAGAAAAATAGATGCAAAATAGAGAGTTATGAAGATTTAAGAGTGTGAACAGTAAAATGAATGTGAATATATAAGAGCTGCAGGGGAAGCTGACTTTTCCTGCTAACATCGCAGAGCAGAGCCCTTTATAGTTAGTTCCAGAGATGGATGGAGTCAATTTAATATTACATTATGATATTTTCTTCTTTCTTTTTTTTTTTTTTTTTTTGTTTGGGAAATCAATATTATCTATGTAAGTGTAATAGTATAAAGTTACAATTTATATAAGATATAAAGGTCACGAAGAATCCCAAGTTTTGAAAACAAAAACCTCCGATCAAAATCAAAATGGTGTCTTTGGCTTTCAGAGTTGAGACAACCTCAGCCTGAGAGGGTTGACATGAATAAGATTCCTTTGTATCCACCCTCCCACACAACCGGACCCCACCTCATATATTTTGCATTTATATTTCAACTCAAATCGATAATTTGTTATTATTATCGGATTATCACTATTTGTTTCTTTCGTTTTTTAGTTCTAATATAGGCCAAGTGACACCATTTTCTACACTTAATAAAATAAAATAAAAAAGAAGTAAACCACACTAACTACGGACAAAAACCGAAAATGTGAAATTATGTTTGAAAATGTATGGTTCCTTGTTGAAAATAATAAATATATATTCATTCTATTTTACAAAAAATGTCACTGTAGATTATTTTTGTTTCACAAAAAAAATCATTTTATATTTTCAATGCGTCATTTTACATTTGCAATGCATTTTTTACGTTAGATTTTCTAATTTTACTTTAATCTATAACTAAATTAATTCATTAATTACTTATTAAATAAGAATATATATGTATATTTTAATGTTTTTTTAATTTATGTGAAGTATGTTAAGATTATACTTTTTATGAAACAAACATAATATCAAACAATATTAAACTACTAGTTCAATATTAAACAAGTAAAAATTTTAGCAACTTCTTTTTTTCCATAGTACTTTATATTATAAACAAAAGTTTTTGATAATTAATAATCTTCATAATATGTGATATATATAGATTGAATCCATCTTATATATATATACTAGATAAGGGCCCGCACGATGTGCGGGTTTAAAAATTGTTTGAAAAAATAAATCCTAAATCTAAAACAAATTTTCAAAAATATATAAAGAAATTTTTTTTTCTAAAGTAAATATATGACTAATTCAAGTCAGAGAATATTTGTATTTACCTTCATACATTTATTTATATTTCTATATTTTTAAAATATTATAACAATTATTATAATAATTCAAAGCTAAATTATATCCCACTAAAACTTTTGCCAAATATTCATCATTACAAATATTATTATTGTCAAATTTCAAAAACATTTCACAGCTTATTCACAAAATATTTTACATGCAACAAATTCATCAAAGCAACATCAAATAATTAACCACATACAATTTTACTCTATGTTTTACCATTAAAAATATGTTCTTACACCCAAAATTATTTTATTGTTAAAGTATGCTCTTTATCACCACCTATAAACTGTCTTCTAAACAATTAAACAAATTTTATGTTGCTTTAATTTCATTTTGGCATAATTATAGTTCTTATAATTACTAAAATTGTTTTGTGACATAATTTCTTTAACCATGAAGTTTTTTTACTCCAAATATATTGGATAAACAACTGGTGAAAATTATCTACTCAATTACAATGATTTTATGACTAACCCAATAAATATTGAGAAATTGAAAGAAATTTAATATAATATAATAAAAATAAAAATTTGAAAATTATAATCATGATGGTATATATAAGTCTTAGATAATTCATATATACAAAATATAAACTTTATATACAATCCAAAACATGACATATGTCATAATCACGTTAAGGATCAACGACCTATTTACTCTTCAGAAGTATCCAATTGTACCAAAACAACTTAAATTTATGACCTCGTCTCAAATATTTTTGAATCATAAATTTTCAACTTATTTTTATCCGAATCAAAAGTAGGGTGACGATATCCTAGAGAGGGGGTAATTTATTAATTATTTTCAACTTATTCTCAACTTATTCTTTTGACATAATTTATTAATAATAATATACATGCTTAGTGAATTACTTTTTTGTTTATACATGTCAAAATCTTATTGAGAAAACATGTATAACATAAGTAGCTTACAATGGAAATATATTAGTTTTGTTAATTTTCCTTTTTGATTTAGAATTTTGTTTTAGATAAATATGTAAATTTTATTTATATTTAATGTTATTTTTTTAATTAGTTGTTTTGAAAATTAATAATTTTGGACACGTGTCAACATTTCATCAGTATATTTGACATGTGGCTAATTTGAAAATGTAATTTTAAATAATAAGATTTTTAATAGAATAAAAATATTAGTTCAAGCTTTTTTCCGAAGAATGCCAATCGGTTGTCCATGATCTTTGTTTTCTTCGCATGTGCCTTCACAAATCTTGTTGCAGTACTCAGTGTCCGAAATTGACTAACCATAGAGACATAATTTTTTCTTTTTTTGTGCAAACAAAGACATAAAATTTAATGTGCTAGGTTATATAGTATAATTATACGACCAAATATGGATGACACATAGTATATTTACTTTACCATGTAGTGGTTAAGAATCTTTGTAACAATGAAACTTTGATATGGATGGCACATAGTATATTTATTTCAGTTGTTTTGTTTTTAATATAATAAGATTACAATTATATTATGCTTTGTTTTACCAAGCTTGAAAACTGTATTTTTTTAATCGTGAAAAATGACATATGTCACAATCTGATGAGTTACTAACTTTGATCTCTAATCGTTAAAATTGACACGTGTCATAATCTGGTGAGTATTTAACTTTGATCTCTAATCGTTAAAAGTAAAACGTGTCACGATCTGGTGAGTTACTAACTTTTTAAAATTGGCATGTGTCACGATCTGATGAGTTACTAACTTTGATCTTTGATCGTTAAAATTGACACATCTCATAATCTGGTGAGTTTTTAACTTTGATCTCTGATCGTTAAAATTAACACGTGTCACGATCTGGTGAGTTACTAATTTTGAGAACCAAGGTTTATATAATAAGATATATAAAATAGTACTTTTGAAAAAATGATATTTTTGGCTATACGAATCTAAATTTTTAAGAATTTGATAAACTTTTCTTCCTTTTATTATTATTATTATTTTTATTTATTACACATGAACTTTCAAAATGCATGCTTAAAGGCTACAGTAATTATGTTTTTTAAAAAATAATTAAAGGAGAGGGTTGGCTAGTGAGAGAGGAGATGGAGAGAGTCCTACACTCTGGGGCAAATTGACAACTGGAGCATGTTGTTGCCATTATCGCACCACCGATTCTACATTTTCTTTTTAAATAGTTTAAATTAAACAAAAAAATTTAAGAAACAAAAATTGGACCGCCTTCTACCTCACCACTACCTCTTCGATGGCGACCGATCTTATATATATTATTATCGTATCTCTTTTTATATACAAATACTGATCGATTTATATTAAATTAACACGAGCGAGTGACTCTACGGAGATCGCGTCGGTCCAGAAAAACCTACAACTAATTTTTATTGTATACTATTTCTTTTTTATATTTAAAAAAAAAAAGAAAACAAAAAAGAAACCCTAATTTTCTAAAGGCTACGTTTCTTGTCTTGCCCCCATAAACACCTCGATGGATCGAGCAAAAGCCAGTCCTGCCCTGTCCTGCCCCAACCAATTGATCTAACTATATATAAATATATATAACCAATATGCTTTATGTATACATTGAAAATATATGTTAAGAGTTTTTTTTGTGTGTGGGTAATGTTTAGTTATAACCGTTATAACTAATAAGAAACTTTGCTAAAAGGATTGTTTTGGTTTAACATGCAATTACAATTAAAAAGTGACAAATTTGGCAAAATTCCCTTGATGAAGGGTAAAAATGATACTCCATCTACAGAGTTTGGCCTTGGCATTTGAAAGGAGGGAAAGATCCTCTCTAGTGGGATAAGAGGGTTGCGTTGTAGGAGATGGACAAAAGAAAGGAGCGCGAGTGGGCATTTAAAATAAGTGCAAGTCTGTTTTTTTCAGTATACAATAACAAAGTGGTCCTTACCCTAATTAACCCCATCTTTTCTTCTTTCATTATCATATGCCAAAATATCTCTGTATATACACACCTACTCTCCATCATTCTCATAAGCTAATTTGGTACATTAATCTACTACCGTACCATAAAGTGGGTTTGCGAAATCATAGTTTATAATCCCACAAAACAACGACTAACAAACTACTTCGATCGTTATTTGTGTGGGTCAATTCACACGTACGATATAAATTAGACTACAAAATTGTCAGGTCAGAATCGAGTCTTAACCAGTGGAAGGTTGATCATTTGTTACAGTTGTGATCATATGGGACTATTTTTATGAAAATTAATTTGTTGTACAATTTGACTGTAACTTTTTGTTTTGTTAACAAAGTGTCGGACTTTAAAAGTAATGGCTTTGAAATAAAAAACAAAAATAATTTTTTTTTTGTCATCATTGAATCGACAAAGCCCGATTCATAGCCAATCCCTACAACATGGGGTAACGCGACTTCGTAGAGTCGAACTCCGGTGGGATCGGTCGCAGAGGTGGTGCTGTAACCACTTGACTAAAGACACTTCCCCAAACGAAAATAATTAAACACAAAAAAAATTGATTGTGAGATTTTTTAAGAGTTACTACCAAATTTAGGAAGATGAAAGTATATATCTAGTGATTTAGTGAAAATCTGACTGAAATCTTTAAATTATTTTAATATCTCTACGGTTCCAAAAATAAATTACCAGCCAACCCCTTAATCAAATAGTACCGACATAAATATTTACTGAAAAAAGGCTATCAATAATTAATATATATATATATATATATATTATTTTTTAGCCGTAAAAGACCAGAATAAATTTGGTAACAGAACTAGTAAAATAATTAATCTGATACGTTATATGCATTAAACTAGCTACATTAAACTCTCATCTACTCGACTCAAACAAAACAACCACACGCTCCGTTAACCATTTTAGACGCATAGCAAATTTGCAAGTACAAATGCTGATCTTTTAAAGGATGATTGACGTACATTATCTTTATATATTTCGATCGTAGATTCGTTAAGCTAAGTTGCTGCATTTTTAGTTCAGTTTAAATTTAAAATTAGAAATACTCTGATTATAGTAATTGAAGAGTGAGATGTATAGAAATAGAGAGGTCCCCGTGGCTAGTAGAGTAATATATAGGGCATAGCTTTGAAAAGGACGACGCCATGGTTTCCTCGTAATTTCTTTGATATTTAATTGTATTACTCTTTCTCTCTCTCTAGTCTCTACAAGAACTTAAGGTGATAGAGAGATGATCATATGTAAATATTGAAAAGAAAAAAAAAATGAGTGGAGAACAAAAAGAATAGTGTTCATTTATCTAAAGAAAGAATTAATCGTATTGCCTTTAGTTGTGCTTGGCTATTTTTGTAAATTTTGGAAATAAGATTGTATCCGTAACATTTATTTTGCTGATATTATCTAACCTAATAAAATTAATATCCAGTTCATTCAATCACATAGTATAACTAGCCGGGCGTCAATTTATAAGATGCGCGTGGGCGAAACAACAGTCATGCAATGATTATGAATAACAGTCAATTATATGAAATGGAATTTGATACATTGGATCTATATATACTAATAGATTTTGATAAAATTGCAAAAGATTAAGATTCGTAGCAATAACGATGAAACATAAGAAAACAATGTATCGACTAGAGGCTTTTGTGTCCAACCAATTATGTACTGAGGATGAGAAATTGGACCACGTTTATCAATGTTCATTTACCTACAGCTGCTAGCTTTTTCATTTCAGGTTTTAAACTTTCTTCTAATCGAGTTCTCTGAGCCCAGCGTAATATATAAGCTCAGCCGTCAATGAAAATATGTGATAGAGACTGATGGTGTAAAAAAAAAAAGAATGTTTAAGTAGTAATTGGCTGATAACATCGATTAACATGAAAATACAACCACTGCCCACTAGTACAGTTCTATTTTGATAAAGTTATAAGCTTTAATCATTAATTTGCCAGTCATTACATTTAAACCAAAATTGGATAAAGGAACGTGAAGGGTGCTTAGTCTCTTTCAGGACCACGTACGTACACAATTTTTAGATTAACATTGACAATACGTGAAAACTATTAATTTATTAATTGTTAAGGGTTTGCCAGGGTTCAAGTGTTACGTGTCATGTTCCAGAGCAACATGTGTAATGTTACTATACTAACATCGTTACATGAACAAAACCAAAAAAAAAAAAAAAAAAAACATTGGTACATGCTGTTAGTACGATGCGCTGGAGCAAACAATTGTATCGATTTTCGTTTTATGTGAAAAGTTATATATACTGTATATCTTGAGCCATAAACTCTAGGATTCTTTGGCCGGTCCAAGAACGAGACCATGTCTATTTTTCTTATTTTATTCAACTGATTAAAGAGGTTCCTAATTCCTATACATTTTTTTTCCTCTCATGATGGATTTGGTGACATTACGAGCATATCATGATTTTGTAAATTCTGTGGATACGTTTCGTGAAATGATTTACAAGAAGAAGAAAATATTCGGTTTTCAAAAAGAAAAAAAAAATGATGCCATTCCACACAATAGAATGATTTATATTTTTAAGATTTAACTATCCCCTTTATAATAAAAGGGAAGTACACAACATTGTTTTGGTAGACTTTATAATTTTAATAAATGGTTACAAATAGGTTATACATAAGTTATAAATTAATCCATATATTAATTATAACAAATAAAACCTTAATTGTAACCGAAAATCTTAAACAGTATATTCTAAATTGATAGTTCATAAATATTCCAAACTTTATTTTTGGAAGATTACATATATATGGGTCCAAATATCTGGAATCACAATATTACCAATTTATTTTCCACAAATTTTATTGATAAACCACATCAATAAAAAAATTATTAAAGGGATAAAAATTTACTTTCAATCATAAAAAATATATCAAATCTCGCTAATTTAACTATATTAATAGTGATCTTTGGGATCATATTCAGAAATTAAGAATTAAACCTTAATACTATATTAAGACCGTGCTAGAACACGGGTTGAAATTCCTTTTATTTATATTATAATTTGAAAATAAAATATAGTTTATATGATTGATTTTAAAAGTTTTTAAGGTCCTAATCTAGCATTAATCGTGATCTTCGGTATCATATTTTATTTTAAAATTATAATATAAATAAAAAGAATTTCAACTCGTGCTAGAATCATTAACAGTATATAACTTACCAGATGTGTGTCTTTTTTAAGCCATCATATTTAACATATGATTTTATTGCATAATGTTTTATCCAAAAAAACTTTTAAACACAATCACATAAATTATATGTTATGTATAAAAATTACAGTATAAATAAAAGAAATTTCAACCCGTGCTCTAGCACGGATCTTAATCTAGTCTATCTATTGTTTAGTTAGGAGAAAAGTACCATTTCATTGTATTCACAGAACAATTATTGCAAAAAAAATAAGCGGATTTATTTTCTAGCTAGGTTTTTTTTCTCTTTTCGATTTGTTCCACTTTCAAAATTTAAATAAGAACGATTACGTACTAAACAATACACAAATTACCTACTAGTGCTTCTTTTTCTTTTTTTTTGGGTTTATAAGGTTGGTTATGTTAAATTTGGGCTTATCTTGAGCTTCTAACTAAAAACCAATTGGCAATTAGTAGATTGACCCTAACTCTTTATATATTAATGATAATCTCTTTAAACTTCAGATGTGGGACTTGGTTTGTATCCCAACAATCTCCCCTTCAAACCAAGAACCACATGTGGGATATGAACACACCTCCATCTCGAACCGATCCCACTTGGACCGATAATAAGCCCCTTCTTGGGCCCCCATTACTCGGGTTAACAAGAGACATGTCCGTATCCACTTTTCTAGGTCCACCAGAATTTTTTAACCTTGGCTCTGATACCATGTTAAATTTGGGCTTATCTTGGGCTTCTAACTAAAAACCAATTGGCAATTAGTAGATTGACCCTAACCCTTTATATATTAATGATAATCTCTTTAAACTTCAGATTTGGGACTTGGTTTGTATCTCAACAGGTTATATACCGAAACTTTATAAGCTTTCAGACGATTGATAGTTGTTTTGAAGACAGTTACCTAAAAATGAGGCATAAAGAGGATTGCCAGATGAAGGTGTATGAATATGATCAAAGATATAATTAAGATTTAAGAGTAGATCAAAAGAGGGTGTACGTACGAGTGTGTCGGCTAAACTTGATAGAACCTGAGTTACTTTAACCATATTTATATAAGTTGAAGAGTTATAATTCATATACTATATAGTATTTATTTAGCGATAATGTATATATCTAGATCTAGATTTGCCTGGCCAGTTCTTTTAAAGAAAAAGTAATCAGCCAACCAAACATATTGAGATGGAGATTGATAGGTAATCTGATCAATGATATTATAGAAGCTGTAATAAATAACCAAAATAATAATATACTATCAATCCACAGATTAAAATTGACTATTCGAATACTTTTTATATGTTATCAACCTATCATTTGAATTTAGACTGTATATTGATAAGTAGATCAATTTAGGAATTCTTCAAAATAAATATTTTATTTGTTTAATAGGCAAACAATCATGTTTAATTTTTAGGTTTAACAATCATGTTTCATTCAATTCGAGATAAACCTAACAAAAAGTATCAAGTACTTTAAGATATGTGTTTATAATTTCATATTAAGATAAAAAGAATTATAATAAAATATAAGAGAATATTATTATTAACTAATATATTTATCATCAACCAATTTTCAGTTAGAAACTCATGAATTTTTTTAAACTCACATATATTCTGTATATAATTTTTAGTTTTGTTAAAAAATTAATGGCTTTGATGTTTTATATATAATGTAAACGTAGCAACGAGAGTACACAAAAATTGTAAGTGATAAAAAAAAAACACACACACACACACACACAAACTAAAGTTGTCACTGGAATTACAAGAAAGGACAGGTAAAGGGGTATAAATGTGTGATTAATATAAAAAGCATATCTTACAAGTGGAGAACTGTTGCAATAGTAAAACATGTAACACTCAAACAAAACACTATATATTACATGTATGTGTAAACCAATAAATTTTTAAAAGAGATAAGGGTAACCATAACCAAAAGTCAAGAGTAAAGACCAAAGACAAACAACATGCCAATTTCGTCTTTGTGAACCAAAATTGCAGCAACCCCATAAATAATAAAAAGCTTAATTAGCATATTTATTAGGAGGAGATTATTGATAAAGTACTTATTAATCATTTGGTTGTGTATATAGATTTAAGATCCTAAATTAAAAACAAAAAACAAAAAATTATCCCTAAGCCCACGACATTATCATCTCTCTTCTCCTCATATCCCAACCATCTACTACTTTTGTATTCGTTGGACAAAATCTGATTTTTTATTCTTTTTGATCTCAAGCATTTATAGTTAGCAAATGAATAATAGTGTTTTTTATGTGGGGAATTATTTAAAGAAATACCATTATGTTAAGGGAAAGAAAAAAGAAAGAAGAAACTAGCTATAGCTAAGGGATGGTGGTAAAAGGACAATAAGGTCACATGAACTGAACCAGATTTATTCATGGGTCCCTCTAAATTGGTTCTCTTGCCCATATCTCCATCATTCTCATCATAACATTATAACATTGATGATTTTTCTCTTCTTCTTCTTCTTCTAAAAATCTTGAGAGACTCTTTTTCTTCATCCCCTCAATTTCAAAGAGCTATAAATATTGCTTGAAACAGTAAAAGATAGAGATAGAGATAGAGAAGAGGAGAGATATAGGTGGTGCTGATGATCAGTGAAGTTAGGCTAAACCCACTTTCTATTTATGTATAATTAGGTCAATCACATCACCTATCTAACCTTTTTTCCCCCTCCAATTCTCCTCCTCTCCTTCCAAATTTTAGGGTTTTTGCTTCTCTCGTCCTTTCTCAATTCCAAAGTCACCCCTCAGGAAGCTGTGAATTCATCGAAACCCATTTCTTGGCCACATCTTCAAGAGAGATCTGAAAATTCTAAAGATGATGACGAATCTGTCTCTTTCAAGAGATGGAGATGAAGAAGAAGAAGACGAAGAAGAGAAGAAGCCTTTACAAGAAGGAGAAGGAGCTAGAGAAGTAGTAGAGAGAGAGCACATGTTTGACAAAGTGGTGACTCCAAGTGATGTTGGGAAGCTAAACAGACTTGTGATCCCAAAGCAACACGCAGAGAGATTCTTCCCATTAGATTCATCCTCAAACGAGAAAGGTTTGCTTTTAAACTTCGAAGATCTCACAGGCAAATCTTGGAGGTTCCGTTACTCTTACTGGAACAGTAGTCAAAGCTATGTCATGACCAAAGGTTGGAGCAGATTCGTTAAAGACAAAAAGCTTGACGCCGGAGATATTGTCTCTTTTCAAAGATGTGTCGGAGATTCAGGGAGAGACAGTCGTTTGTTTATTGACTGGAGGAGACGACCTAAAGTCCCTGACCATCATCCTCACTTCTCCGCCGGAGCTATGTTCCCTAGGTTTTATAGTTTCCCTTCTACAAGTTACAATCTCTATAACCATCAGCAGCAACGTCATCATCATCATCACGCTGGTGGTTACAATTATCATCAAATCCCGAGAGAGTTTGGTTATGGTTATTTCGTCAGGTCAGTGGACCAGAGGGTCAGTAGTTCTGCGGCGGTGGGGGCTGATCCGTTAGTGATCGAATCTGTACCGGTGATGATGCACGGAAGAGCTAATCAAGGACTTGTTGGAACTGCCGGGAAGAGACTGAGGCTTTTCGGAGTTGATATGGAATGTGGCGAGAGTGGAATGACGACCAACAGCACGGAGGAGGAGTCATCATCTTCCGGTGGGAGTTTTCCACGTGGCGGCGGTGGCGGTGGTGCTTCTTCATCTCCCTCTTTGTTACAGCTGAGACTTGGAAGCAACAGTGAAGATGATCACTTCTCTAAGAAAGGAAAGTCTTCGTTGTCTTTTGATTTGGATCAATAATGATAATTATGAAATTAGTTGGTATTTTATAAAAAGTACACATAATTCTACATATATATATTTTTATATGACGTTATAATGCATTGATTTCATTATAAATTGATTGGAGATCGTTTGATATATGTTCTAATAATATGCATGGTCTATAGTGAAATTTTATGGATTCGGATAGTACAAGTGTTCTTGAAAATGTTGATTGTGTGTATAATAAATAGATATATTAAGTAGTACTGGCATTTGTAAGTCTTTTTTTTTTGTTTCTTCGTTTCTCTAAATTATAGATCAATGGATTATTATTTACATTTGGCAAAACAGATCATAGGGTAAGTAATAAAATTGTAAGTCTGTATAGAGTAGGAAACATTGGGTACAAATAAGTGAGATATTATAAGAAGAGACGACATGAACTAGGATTGGGATCAGTGTAAACCCATGTCTCTCTTGTATGTCTCTGTGGTCAGAAAATTTCAGAGTTTGATGGGCTGTCTTAGAAAAGTGAATTGTCTCTATATATATATATGAGTGTTGCATTTTGTATTTATATATATGTGTATCATTAATTATTGTCCCTGCAATTAATTTTGGTGATGGGTTTCTATGTTTGGTTACTAAATATGGCTGCTGCTGCTGCTTTTTTCTGAAGCTATTGCTGGATATTAGTTAGGCAGAGTTGCAGGAGATGGGCAGTGACAAAACAATAATTAAAAAAATCTTGTTTCTTTATATCATTGTGATGTCTACATTAGCAAAAAGAGAAGAGCTTCTTTCTTCTCTCTTTCTTTTCTCATCTTGGGGCGATTGAAAAAAGGTATGATCTGTTTTCACATATGTTTTCTGATGCATTTAGTTATTATCATGAGCATTATTAACAAAAGCTAGATGCTATAGAATTTGGAAAATTAAAATATATAATTATTTTGTGGTCACTTATGCTTTTTATTTTGGGTCACTCTTTTGGTCTCTTGGTCTGAACTCTGAAATATTGCACAACACATACGTTCAGTACATTGCAGAGACACATTTAATGTAAAAATAAATTGTTATGTTTATATTACACATATACGTTAAATGTATATATAATATTGCTATGTAGATAATATACAAGCATCTAGTATGATTTATCACATGTGTGTACCTTATAGCTTAGCATCTAGTTATATGTAATCATGACCTATATGATGATTATGGTGTTGTCATAAAGTTATAAACGCATACATTCATTATAAATCTCAAACTTTAGCTTAAGGTTTTATATAGTATACCTAACTTCAATTCATACTAAGGTTTTGCAAACGATTTTTTCTTGGTGATGATGTTTAAAAGATGCATATCTATGTCCCATCTATGAGTTAAAGTCGTGATATCAATACATCATCATCATCAAACACATGTTTTCATAAGTCACATTTTAGTTGTATCATGCATGTATGATATATAGATTTACCAATATTCTTTATATATATAGTAGTATGTAGTTTAGTAGTTTACTTAGAGAAAAAATCATTAAAAATATATTAATACATCTACTTTACCACAAAGTTAGACATAGTCTACAAGAAACCACCACTACTAATATATTTCTGAAACAAATATTACACTAAAAACATCAATTTTTAACAATACTGAACATAACTAGCTAAATAAATCCTACAATTAAAAAACCTAAATTACTATTAGGTTAGTCTAGCCAGACGAAAGGTGCATCAATGCTTCATACTGTATGATATAAATTTGATCAAATTCTGTAATTCGTGGAGAGAGAAGGGAAAACATTTACATGCATCAAATCTATCGTAAATGAAGATTATCTGAAACTAGTGATCACAAATTAAACTGAAACCCTAGCTAGTTGGAGGAGAATTGGGATTTTGTCGACTCCGTTGGCCTTAAAACTCACCCAAAAATATGCAAACGTCTTGGCGTTTCTAACGAGTAAAAAAGTTGCGGAATGTGAAATTCAAGTTTTGCTTTCTACCTTCGCTTTCACTCTTCCAATATTTCTTACCCAGTCCCTACATTATAAACTATATATAATCATTGCCGAATATAATTAAATTATAGAAGCGTACGTGCCCAATTGAATATAGATCAAACTATATTGAGAAAAATCAAATGAATGTAACAGAGAAGGAAATCACAAGCTGATGATAAGTTGCCTTTTTTTTTTTTTATGCAAAACAAAATATTGAAATAGTAAATCATAAAAAACCCTATCACTCTACAAACACTCCGGTCAATGCATGACTAGTGCTGTGGTATAGTAGGGCACCTAAACCCAATATTTATCTCATCCGCTGCAATAAGAAAAAAGCTCCAAATTAAGATCTGAGATTTAAGTTGATATAAAGTTGAATGGTTTACAGATGACTTGAGATTTACTTACTTGTGTTCTTGGACCAGAGAAGTTGAGTATCAATCAAAGAATGATTCTTATCATCGAGCCGTTTCCAAGTTTTGATTGTATCAACAGGTCCCCAATATCCATACTTACTCTTCTCAAGCTGAGCTTCGACCACTCTTACTCTCCTAGGCCAGCCAACCTTTCCATACCCATGATACCTAAAATAGATAAAAGCGTGTGTTATA
Organism: Camelina hispida; assembly: GCA_023657505.1. Lineage (NCBI taxonomy): Eukaryota > Viridiplantae > Streptophyta > Magnoliopsida > Brassicales > Brassicaceae > Camelina > Camelina hispida. Next base: position 718,868 of record CP094634.1, on the reverse strand, counting down.
AGTAAGGGTTTATAAGTGAGATATATTTAGCGTGCGACACAAGCTAGTTACCCGGCACCGCCAGCGTAACAGAGGTTGATTCCATGGAGTTCGCCACAGAAATCGTTGACGTGGTCGTGACCGCTGAAAACACCTTTAACTTCACCTCTTTCGACAAGTTTGGTGAAGAAACCAGAGTTGATAGGTGGAGAACATGTACGTTCTTGTCTCACTCCAATCATCTCCGTCGATTTGTTGAACAATGCAAACTCCGGCATCGGAATGTGGAGGTAAACCAAACCCGGAGCGGTACCATTCTGTGGGAAAGGCCATCTCTTGTGTTCCATCTCGAGCCATTTAGAAGTGTGTTCATACCAGTTCTGCTGAGAGGTTTTGACCCAATCGTATTTGTAAATAAAACCCTTGAGATCCGTGTAAGATCCACCGTCGAGCATATAAAGATTAAGAATGGATTTGAAGAAGAGAGGAGACCCAAAAGGACCCTCGATTTGTAGATTGTAATTACCGAAACCATCTATTTGGTATAGCCATGCATCGGGAGGGTTTACTTGAGACAACGAGTTGGGGAGTTTGACTATGTATTTCATCAGTGATTCTCTAGTCATGTCAGATTCTTGGTCGTGGTTCCCCAAAATGGCCACCCATGGAATCCCCGATTCGATCGCAGGAGCAAATGCCCTATCCATCGATTTTGCCACGTCGCTTGTCTCACATAGTCCATATACGTTATCTCCTGCGTTACAAAATAAAACAACATCATTACAAGTTCTTGAACCGAAAAATAAAATAGTGTTACATAATATTAAATTTTTTCTTTTGTACCGGAGAAGACGATGAGATCGGGCTTCTCGGAGGCGATAGTTCGCTGTAAAAAGGCGGTGGAGTTGAGATCAGAGCAGTAAGGCATTTCTTCTGGTGCTACGTCGGAGCATGGCGTCTCTTTGCCAAAACCGTAGTGCAAATCTGAAATTTGCAGTATCTTGAACCGACCATCAGTGTTAAACCGGAGCTGCCTTCCACCGAAGGGATAAGCAGAAACGTGACATGTTGAAAGACATAAGCAAATCAAAGAAACACTTAAAACAGAGGAAAAAACAAATCTACTCCCAGTTTCCTCCATTGAATTAGGTTTGTGACTATGATGAAACTGGATATGAGAACGAGGACTAAGCTAATGTATTTGTCTTAGGTTGCACCCTGTTCTTATAGCGATTATAGATTTGATATCCTCCGAACGATACGATAGGTTCAACTGTATTTTATTCTAATGGTATATTCTACAAAATTTTATCAATATCTAACCATTTTGGCATATGCTTTTGATTTGTTGTTGACGAATATATATTATGGAAAATACCATTAATTATTTTATTTTTGTGATTTTCTGAAACGAAATCAATTCATGAATATTCAGTTTAGATTAAAAAAAAATAACTAGTATGATTACTAGACATGACAAGCCCAAATAAACAAAAGTAAAAAACCATTTTTAATGCAAATTTACACAAGACCAAAAAAACATACCAAGGAAATCAAATGAGAGAAATAAAACACACCAAACAATGCTCATAATACACAGCTAAGGATCTCTATGGAAACAAGCTTCTTCAAGTGTTCTTGTCTTTAGTAGCAACAACATGAAATTTGAACCATGGAATCCACACAGAGGTTGTCTTCTGATACGCTCTATAAGCTTCAGCTCTGTATTGTTGTTTCACCATCCGACGCTCGACAAGAATCGTTACATAGACCAAACACAGAGTATTAACCAATGCACCTATCAAAGTCCATCCTTGACCAAGGTTCCAAGCAAATATGACCAATCCCCACCACCACAATTGCTCTCCCAAGTAATTAGGATGTCTAGAGTAACGCCACAAACCTGTGTCAAGATTAGGAATTTTAGGCTTCCCTTGCTCCTTGAGTTTTTGGTTTCCGGTTACAAACTCGTGAAGCTGTGTGTCTGCGTAGTATGCCATGATAATACCCGTCAAACAGATAGCCAAGGAAACGAAGTCCCAGATGTTTAGTGGCGCATCAACGAAATGGATGACATACAAAGGTAGACATATCCCAATGAGGAAGATCTAAAGCAAAGAAACGAGAAGACTAGATTAAAAAGAAGCTCTTTGAGGCAATTCATCGAACAGGTGGTAGGCAATAATGTACCTGCTGCGAAACGTAAACAGAGAAGAAGGAGAGCCACCACCAGTGTTTACCGTACTGTTTCCGTAAGTCATTGAACCTCCAGTCTTCTCTAGCACCCCATTCCCAATTTTCCCGCCGGAAATAGTTATGAGTCAACCTAATACTCCAAACCCATGTCAGGATAATGACAATCGTGGATCGCCACTTGTTGTACTGTGCCAATGGGTGAGAAGCGAAGTAATGAACCAGCATTACTGGTATCACAGTCCAATACACATCGATCATCTACAAAATTTGAATTTTTTAAAAAATCTGACATTTGAGGAAGAGATCATCAAATTTCAAAAATTTAACAAATGGGTAAACATTTTGGAGATTATGAATGCGTACCCAGTGGCTAGATTGGAGTAAACCGATGATCCAGAAGAGCACATTGACGTTGAAAAAGAAGAGAAGGTTTGCTAGTAGAAGCGGATGATTCAAACACCATGAATGAATAGAGGAGAGCTCTGAATCGGAGGATGGAGAGTAATTATTACGGAGAAAGGTGAGGTAGAAGACGATAGAGGGAAGTGGTGCAAGGAATGCAACAATGGCGTTTCTAAGATTCCGATTCATTTTTGTTTGGTCTGGAAGAGGAAGGAGACGAGAGTGCAATTTATATAAACTGAGCTTAAAAAACGAATCTCTTTGGACTTTTGGGTTTGGTTCGCTGTGGCGTGTATGGGCCCTTGTAGGCCCACTTTGATCACAGCTATGATTAGAGTCTTCTGTTTAATTTATACTTTTGGTGAAAATTTAGCTTTTTAACTGTAGAAAAAGGTTTAGCTTTTTGTTAAACAGCCGAAAAAAGTCTCTAATGAAGAAAATAATTGGACTATGATTTTGTATCGTAATGATGAGATGGTATGAGATTTCTTACTTTAAGCATATCATGAAATAAAAGTATCAAAGTAATCTTATTATATAAAGTTTGATTTTTAAAGTTAGTAACTCATACGATTGTGACATGTGTCAATTTTAATGATTAAAGATGTTTAGATTTAGAAAATAAAAACTTAGTTTTAACAATTTTTAGAAAGTATAAAGATAATTATAAGAAAATTTCCTAAAAGAAAAAGAATTATAAAACTCATTTCTATGTAGCAACTAAACTATCTTAATATTTTCTATTAATAATGTAATTTCTTCAACTTCCTTATATTGGTAAAGCTATTGTTTTTTTAAGAAAGTCAAATTTTTTTATGATGATATTTCATATAAAGTAAAACTACACAAAAATTGTACTCCAAGCTAATCCATATAAAAGATCTCATATTTTCAAAATTTTATTACAAGACCAAGCTAATCCATATATATATATATATATATACTTAACTCAATGCATATGTTAACGTATTACACATATATATTTTGAAATCTTTTTGACATATATATATAAATATCTTAGCAAATATTGGTTTTCTAAAAAGTAGTGATTTTCTTTTTTAAAATAATTAATTTTTGCTTATTTTCAAATATTTCAATTCTTGTTATGATATAGACTAAGATGCAAAGATTATGTTTAATAGTATAATTTTGTAGTTAAAATCCATTTAAGATAAAGTATATAAAAATTAAAATATAATTTATTATAATGGTACAAATTATTTAATTGTATTAAAAATAGATATAGAGACTTTCAAACATGTTTTAAAACAATCATTAAAATGTATACTCATATTTCAATTATTATTGATTTATTTATTGTTTTTATTTACATATGAATGCGGACGTTATTAGTAGTGTAGTAAAATATACACTTATGTATATATAAAAATCCAAAATTATAACAGAATTATGACAAATAATAATTAAAAAAAATGAGAGCATGGGGAGAGACAATCGAAATCATAGTGAATTTGTGTTTAGATTATTTTTGAATCAAAAGTGAAGGTATCACAAAGATAATTAGCGTTGCTTGTGGGGTGACTCTAATTATTAGCCTAGCCGAAAGCATTGGATTCTAATTTCATCAGATTCTCCAATACATATAAAAAAATCAACACCTTTATATGCGGTCCAAATTTGAACTTCACTAGTATAATTTATAGCCATTAAACATCATATATAATATATTAGTTTGATTATGCATTTGATTATGCGTTTGATCATACATTATTAGCCTAGTATCATACTATATCATACATGTAGTTTGATTATGCGTTCAAGTGTGAAAACTTCACGGTCGATGTAAAAAAAAAAAAAAAAAAAAAAGAAATGGGATAGAAACGACGTCACTTCTTTCGTCCGAATCTCGGTTCGTTTTCCTATCAGTTTGACCGGTTCAATTGTGCCGGTTAAGTATTAACCGGAAAGATACACTATCCTCTCAAAAAAGGGTCAAGAGAAGAGAAGCGAAGGATGATGATTAAGCGTCGAGATATATCAAATCGGTGTCGCCGCCTTTCTCCGCCGTCTTAATTCGACATCGTTTTCTAATTTCGACAAGACGAAGCAGGAGTAGAGTATGTCTGGGAGGTTGCTGAAGAAGGTTCTCCAGGAACATGAAGAATCGAAACAACAGATTCATCACGAAGAAGAGGAAGAAGATGAAGATGAAGATGAAGAATCCGGAGCTCGTTCTTCGATTAATCCGTTTGATCTCTTGAACGAAGATGATGATGAAGATCCTAAGGTCAGTCTATCCGATTTCACCTCCGATTAGGTTGTTTGGTTGATAACTTTGAAAGCAATAGGTTTGATCTTTAGATGTTTATGGTTTTTGCTTCTGATTATCTCTGGAGCTATCCGTTTTGATGATCAGTTTGTTTGTTGGTGATACAAAGTGATGATTACAAAGCGTTTCTGTAACAGTTGAGGTGTTTGATTGCAGGAGTTAGAGATTGATGATGATGAGACTATAGTTGAGGAGAAGAAGGAAGATGCTGATCACCTGAATGTTGATAATGTACAGCCAGTGTCTAAGAATAAGCCGAAGAAAAAGAAGAAGAAGAAAAACAAAGAGAGTGCTTCCAATGTGGCCAAGCCTGAAATCTCTTTGGATGAGACTTTAGAAGCGCTTGGTCTCAGTGCTAACTCTAAACAAGATAAGGTTCAGGAGACGAAAGCAAATGCTGATTCTTCCAAAATGGCTTCTTCTTCACGATATGTTTTGGAAATAGATCCCAAGTACCTTAATCTTGAAAATGAGTTGAGGAGAGTGTATGGTTCAAAGGCTATGAGGTCTTTTGAGAGTGGCACTCAAGGTGGTGGTAGCTCTAGACAAGGACGAGGGGGAAGACGTGGAGCTCATCATATCACAAAGACGGTTCTCATATCTCCAAAGGAGAATTGGTCTCGCTGGGATCGATCTTTCTCCATGGAGTTTCTAGAGACTAAAGATGGTAACAACTATTTCAGGTAACATTTTTTACAGATTCTTTTTCTTTTTGGTTGGGTGTGTGTATTTGGAATATAGACATTGTAACATTGTACGTCTGATGGGAATACTTTTCTTTTTACGTGTAGATATACCCATTCAGATTCATATGAGCAGGCTCAGAGGGCATTTCAAGCTGCACAGGCTATCCATGATTTGAATGGTGTTGCGAGTGTCCTTATACACCATCCTTACCATATCGAGTCGCTCATAACTATGGCGGACTACTTTAAGTTTGTTGGTGAGCATGATATGGCTGCAGATGCCATTGGCAAGTGCTTGTACGGATTGGAGCGGGCGTGGCATCCTATGTTCACACCGTTCCAGGGTAACTGCCGGTTGGATTTTAACCACGACACAAACAAGCTGTTCTTCAAGACGCTTTTCACTCACATGAGAAACATGGACAGGCGTGGCTGTCATAGGTCAGCGTTGGAGGTCTGCAAATTCTTGCTTTCATTAGACACGAGTGATCCAGTGGGCGCTTTGTTTTGTGTGGATTACTTTGCTTTGAGAGCAGAGGAGTATGCGTGGCTGGAGCAATTCTCTGAGGAGTACCGAAATGACAACTCATTGTGGCTCTTCCCTAATTTCTCATATTCTCTTGCAATAGCCCGGGTTTTTCTTGAGAAGATGGAGTCTACGTCTTCCTCAGAAGCCACTCACGTAGATACTTCGAAGTCTAGCTCGTTGGATCTCATGAAACAAGCTTTGAAGCTTCATCCGGCAGTACTCAAGAAACTAGTGGACAAAGTACCTTTGAAAGATCAGGTATGGACAAAGATACTCAAGCATTCTTATTTCCGGTTAGGTGAATCAAAGATAATGTCCTTGGATCACCTTATCAACATATATGTCGAGAGGAACTACCTTATATGGAGGCTTCCAGATGTACAAAAATTGCTTCGGAGTGCTGCTGATCTAGTAATTGAGTCACTGGAACAAGACGGAACTGAAGCCGAGAGCTGGCTTTGTGTAAGGAAAGAAGCTTTCTCTGCTGAGAATAACCAGTAAGTGTTTTCAAATCTCATTTCTAAATTCCCTTATGGGCTAGAGCTGATCACATAGGGTTCTTATATATTCCAGGTACTCTCATTTATCAACCCATGATTTCTCTGATTCGATGCCGACTCTCCCACCAGACAATTTGCAGAACTTTGTGGCTAATCCAAGAATGATGGGAGGAGATCAAATGGGTGAAATGGGAGTGGGAGGGGGAGGTCAACAGCAAGCACCACCGCCTCCTCCACGTGATCTGGCAAATAGGCATGCATTGGCTGTGTTGATGGAGTCAATTCTTCCATGGGCTCACTATGGAGATGAAGGCGATGATCCCCTCAACCAACCAGACAACAACGGCTAAATAAATGGGCTCTTTAAGTGGAGAAAGAAGAAAAACTTCTACAAATTTTACAAAAATGTGGCCCTTGCATTTGCTGTACAGTGCCATTTTGATGGTTTAGTTTTTATACTGCTAGAGCTAAGCTTACTTCTGAGATTTGATATTTTCGGTTTAATCGGATTTAATAATTTTCAATTCTTGTTACTGAATCATCGACAGCTTTCAATTTGCTCAAAGGCTCGGTTTAGGTTGAACCGGTTCGGTTTCAGGTCAAAACACGGCCACGTATTAAATGTCGATTTCGCGCGATGCGTTATTTTTATCTTTAAACTTGAAACTTGGGAGTCCGTAATTTACTCACCAATCCTCGAATAGCTTTTCATCTTCGAAGTAATCGCCTGAATTCTTTTTTTTTTTTTTTTTTTTTGGTTCGCTCTTTGTTTTGTTTTTCTTGTGAGAAATTAAAAAGAACAAAAAAAAAAATAGGGAGAAAAAAAATCTGATTTTTGTAAAGCTTCAGTCTTAAATCTTGGATAAGTTTATCTAACGAGTGGTGGTTGTTGGAGAATGGATCGAATTGCGTCAGCTACCTTCTCTTGCCTTCCGATTTCAATGTCTCGCGTCTGTAGAAATAGAATCAGTCATTTTGGCGGCTTTAACATTATAAGTAAGAGGAAGAGATTTCCGTGTCGAGTAGCTGTAGCTTCTGGACAGACGTCGGCTAGGGTTTGTTCTCTGCACGTTTCTGCTCTTTTTTCTTTTGCTCGTCTGAAAACAAAATTATTTGAGTATATGTTTCGGTGATAATATAACTCAGGTCGTCGACACTGAACTTGACTTAGAATACAAGAAACACGATCTACTGAGAGCTGTTCAAGACACTCAACGAGGACTCACCGCCACTTCTGATCAACGTTCTATCATCGAGGAGGCTCTGGTACAGTCTTTGTGTTAATTTGCTGTTGTTGTATTATGTTGAGTGAGGAGGTTTAAGTCTTTTTTAACGATTCTGGATTTTGGTAGAAACGTTTCAGGTGACTGTGGAAGGGTATAATGGCGGTGAAGCCATTGATTTAGTGAAGTTAGATGGAACATGGAGGCTTCAATATACATCTGCACCCGATGTTGTTGTTCTCTTTGAAGCTGCTTCAAGATTTCCTTTCTTTCAGGTTACTTTATATACTACTAATGATAATGTTTGATCAGACAAAGCAGAGAGAGACTTTAGTTTTGTTTCGGTTTTAAATCCTTTGTGGGTTTTGATCAGGTGGGGCAGATCTACCAGAAGTTCGAGTGCAAAGATCAATCAGACGGTGGGATCATTCGGAATGTTGTACAGTGGAGTCTTCCAAGCTTGTTGGAGGTTTTTAGCTTCTCTACTTGTAACCCTTTCTATATCACTTTTCCAGACAGTTTATGTAAATGAATCCTTGGCAGGACCAAGAAGGTGCAACACTTGTTGTTACTGCAAAATTCGACAAAGTCTCTAGTCGAAACATCTACCTTCAGTTTGAAGAGGTCAGTTGATAGTCTGCCTTTCTAAGCTTACAGTATGTGTTTTGCCGAAGCAATCCGAATTCAGTAACACGGAAGTTTTGCAGATTAGTGTTCGAAACATTAACATCAATGAGCAGCTTCAAGGTCTTATCGCACCTGCAATACTTCCACGCTCATTTCTAAGCCTACAGGTGAAAAACCACTTTCTAGTACCAATGCATGGAAACCAAGACTCATTATAGAGGGAGACTAAGCTATTAACTCTTTACTGGTTTTCCAGATTTTGCAGTTTATCCGTACTTTCAAAGCTCAGATTCCAGTAACCGCAACCAGTCCAGGAAGGTAAACAATGAACTTTTTGTTATTTTCAGAAACCCATGTACTAAGATATGACTATGGATGGGGATGCTAAAGGTGTTCCTCTATTGCAGGAGATCTGTAGGCGGATTGTATTACCTGTCGTATCTCGATAATAACATGCTCTTGGGTCGCTCTGTAGGAGGAGGAGTATTTGTCTTTACAAAATCTCAACCCCTTGAGCTGTGAATAATAAGACAAATCTGTAATGCTTTTTAAATGTATATCATAAAGAGAAGAAGAACCTTATACGTTAGTAGATTCTGTTTATGTACAACCTATTCGGGATTTACTGAAGATCTATACAGCAAAATTGTTTCTGGGCTTCTAACGAACTCGGAATATATTCAACCAAGCAGACTGTTCCACAGTTCTTTAAGAGAAATATAAGCCTGAGGACAAGGAACAGCCTGTAGCTTGGTGTTGCTATCGACCAATGTCTCTGTTACTAGACCAAGTCTCACCAACGTGCTTATAGCCTTTTCTACTCGCATCTCAACCTGCAAGTGGTTTAGTAAGTTAGCTACAAGTTGTAGTAATGTTGTTATATATAAGAGTATGCAGTTGTAGTGGTATTGTCAAAAGAGTTCAAGTATTCTACAGACCTTTATTTTGAAAGTGTCATACATGAATCTCTCGCATCTATCTCGAACTCCTTGGTAAGACATATTCTGCAGACAAATTGTTGATTCATGAGCATCTGCGGAAAATCTTGAACTATCCGAGAATGAGGCATGGCATTAAGACAAAAAGTGGCTGGTTATGTCTAACCTGATTCTTTCCCGCTTGAAGAATAATTGCATAAGTCAGTATTGCCTCCTTGTACTGCAGATAGTGAGTAGTAATTTGGAGAACAAATGCATAAGTCAGAAGTAAAACATTTTTCAATATGGAATCACTCGAAAGGAATAAGAAGGGAGAAATGAAGGAGATCTTGCCTGTTGCTGCTCCGAGGCATCCAAAAGGAAATGGACGGAGCCAAAGCCACTGGCTAAGGTTTTCTCATAAAGCGTCTTGTTTACTAACAACTGAAGAAGTAGGTCAAATGCAAGAAGAAAGTCCAACATCAGAACACAAAAACCCACAATAGTAAAGAGAGTATGAATTTGAGCGTCAACTCACTTGATATCTATCCCATGTCTGCTTGTAACCCAAAACCACACGTGTTGCATAAATTACCAGAGCAGTGACGGCAATCACATCAAGAAATAGTGCTGACCTGTGTAGCAAATGACTAATCTTGACTCTTTGTTTTTGTAAGTGGATAAAGGGAAGAGAATAAGAGACATACGGTGATGATGAGATGTTCTCAAACTTGTAGTTTACAAAGTATGCCGTAAGTCCCAAAATACTGGCGATATCTAGACGTACCTAACAAAAGATTTAAAGAACAATAATAAGATTAACAAAAATGAGTCATTACTGCAACCACACTTACTCATCAACAAGAATGAGTCTGTACTGCAACCACACTTACTGTATCTATGACGCGAAAGTAAAGCTTCTTGTGAGGGAATATTACCTGCATACAACAGTGAAAGAAAAAAGAAAAAACAGTGGTGAAAATTACAGGGAAAAGTTCATTGGCAGAAAAGAGACATGAGAAGACACTCATGATGTGGATGTAATATTCTTACAGGTAAATCTGGAATTGGAATTCTTTCAAATATCTCTAATTGTAATGATGATCGTGTTTCATCTTTATTCTTATCATCTTTTTCACTCGCATCCTTCGTGTAAAGCAAAATTAGTTCTTCAAACGCAGGCTCCTATTCACCAAAGAGCAAAGATAAACAGTGATTCATTTATTGAGGAAATTTGGCAGTGCACTACAGACTGTAACACATGCTATTATTTGCGCAAAAAACGAATACCTGCAGAGTTGACGGTGATAAAAGAATGGAAATCCAAGTTTTCATTCGTTTCCAAATATCATTTCCACAAGCTTTTTTTGAAGCAGGTTTCCATATATCATCCAGTGTCATCCTTGATAAGAATATCGGCCTGCGTGAAGAATACTCTACTGCTTAGCTCAAATTTCTGATCAGGTCTAAGATATAGGGAAAAAATGATGCAAGGAATTTTTTGTTTGATTTAATAGATCAACGACATAATCAAACAAGTGATACAAACACATCTAGGAACTTTCAGACTTGCATATACTAAGTGAACATATATGCAGGTTCATTCAGACAATCACATATATTGGCATAGTGATTCTTCACATTCATCAAATAGAGACCAAAACACAATTCAGTGGCAAAGATGACTGACAAAAAAAACGGCACGCACCTTAAATAAGGTTCAGATGCATTACTATCATTATCTAGCTGAGATGGTGTTTCATAATCAGGAGAAATGAAACCAATCCATCCGAGCAACTTTCTGAAGAGCTTTGCACGAGGACCAACAGGTGTCAGAAGCCCCTCATATCGACTGACCGCCCTTTGTGCTGCTAACCGTATGGGGAGGACTGAATCTGGACGGAACCCCTCTTTCAAGAAACTATCAGACGTTTGGTCGAAATATGATTCCTTAAAAACGGATAGCTCCTTGAGCCAAACTTTCATTCTCTCTGAAAACTCTTGAATTTCTTGAGTTTGAGAAGCCTCACTTAACGCCTGTTCATGAAATTGGAAGAAAAAATGTTATTCAAATTTTTTTTGATATAATAAAACTGGACATATGCAAGAATGCAATATAACATATAGTATTTGCCTCAGTAAATAGGAGTCAGACCTTGTTTATCAATCTTCCAACTTTTCTCAGGGGCTTTGCAATAGTGGAGAAGATTACTTGTAAAACTTTAGACTGGATATAGTCTAGCTTCTCCACAAGTAACAAACCCTTCTCCTTCTCAGTTGCGTATCCACGCCTGTAATGAATATGGAAATTCATAAGCAGATTCTCCATACAGAACTAGATAACACATCCTAGAAACAACTCAAAAGATATTACATTTACCTGAAGACAATAGCATTGGACTCTGATGCCTTCTTCCAATCAACGTATACAGGTAACGTAAGAAGGTAATCCGTATTCAGAGCCGAAGTCAAAGCCAAATCCCTTGCTGAAAGCTCTTCAAAGCCAGCATTGTCAAGAAGCTGAATGAAAGAACGCTGGAACTGAGTTGCAGCCATTACACTGCATTTGAATATTCTCAAAGTTATATTCAGAAATTCAAAACACTCTCAAAATCTTGTATCAAATGAAAGTAGAGAGTTAGCCAAGCAGATAATAATACCTTTCAGCAGAGCGTTTCTTTGCATGTTTTCCGGCAGAGGAAATTAAAAAGTTCCAAATATCAAACCCATCAGCCAAAGGGAATGATAAACCGTCATCATATCCATTAACACTCTTAGGTTCAGATCTCTTGGCATTCGAGTTAAGCTCGTCCTCTGACTCTGAGTCAACTTCACCACCTGAAGTAACGCTTTCGTCGTCACCGGATGAGTCCTCACCAGTCTTAACCTCCTCCAGGGATTGAGTAGCCACGAAATCGGCTCTCATCTGCTCTAAAATTCTCTTATGTTCCGCGTGAAGGATAGAGTCTAAACACCTAAAGAGTTCCCAAACAACAGCTTAATGATAGATTCCAATAAGAAACTTCGATGCAATATTCAGAAACCAGCTTACGAGGAAAGGAGGAGGAAGATATCAGAGTCTCCTCCGTCTTGAGAATCGAGGAGCGTGTTTACAATACCATTAACGAGATCAGACTTGGAGACATTGATGTACTTCTCACGAGGAACATGAATACTCGAAATCCCCTCCTCTTCCTCTTCGCGATCGTCATCGTCTTCCGCCGGGGGAAACTCCTCCTCTTCTTCCACCTTTCGAACCTCAGTCAAGCTACCGATAGCTCGTTTCGACTCTGCGGAGACTACATCAAGAGGCGCAAAAGTCGCCGCCGCTTCTTTAATTCGGCAACGAACTAAACGACGACGGAAAGACGGCGACGACGGCTTGGATCGAGACGGAAGAGCGACGAAGCTAGTCGTGAGGTTTCGAAGAGATAACATATCGGATCTGAATCTTTAGGTGAAACGAGAGATTCAGAACGCATCTGCAGAAGAAGACTCGTGACCATTGAAGAAGAAGAAGAAGCTCGGAGAAATTGGATTTTGATTAGCTCCGCCATGGAAAAACGAATAAAGACGAAATCGTGAATTAACGGTTCAAAACGACTCAGACGCGGCCGCGCCTTGAACCGATCACACGTGGCGGACGACGAAAGGTCAAAGGTCAAAATCTTCTGGCTCATATAGAGGATCTAGTTTTTTTACCTGTTTCATTGCTTGGATAAATGTAAATAGAACAGTTTTGATTTTGGAATGAAGTAGAGAAATTAGGCCATATAATAATGTCATTTATTGTTTAAGTTTGCACTTGAAAACTTTATTTTACAAGAAATGATATATTTTCTAAATATTGTAAATGATATTTAATTTTTAAAAGTAGAAACTGAGCAAACCCAAACCTTATATTTGCAAATTTTAAATATACAATTTAAGTTTGTTCTAGCAATATATTACAAAAACAGAAATATACCATTTAACAAAAAATATATTGTGTTTTCTTTCTTTAAGGAATATCAATGGGTGCATGTGATAAGAGAGATACAACCAGAGTGCCGCCTGGGACTTGTAATAAACCTAACGGCGCTTCATTATGTCAGCGAGGTTGCTATAAAGGAGGGGTGCAGAGTCATCTGTATGGCACATGTGTGACTACGCCGAAAGGAAAAGTTTGCACATGTCATTACTGCAAACCACTTTAAGACCATATAATCAAAAAGATTTTATATTAATTTACTTTAAAATAATTATATGTCTAAATTATTTCAATCACAATTAAAGTAAATAATATAAATGATTGATTTTGGACAATAGTACGCTTTAGTATGAAATAGTAATAAATGTACATTTTTTGTTTTTTTTTTTTTTTTGAGTTTGTGGAATTCCATATTTATAATTCTTGGAAATACATATTTAGTTAAGCATATCCGATGCAAAGTGGTTTTTTCCAAAGACTTTCAGGATTGCTAGTTCTCTCTATATAAAATTATATCACAATTTTTTTTTCATTCATTTATATTGAAGTTAACAAGTAAGTACATTACATAAAACAAAACAATAAACAAGGTGAAAAAATGGATCAAAGATTAAAATTCAAAGAGATTTCAAAATATACAGAAAAAGTAAACCATTTATAAAAAACAGTATAACAACAGCAAAAAAAATGAAAAATTAGAAGAAACCAAATATTATTATGGGCCACTTATTTTGATTTTACTAAAAAAAAAAAAATATATGAAAAGGATAAAAGTAACAAATAAGGATGTCATGTTGGGGTTCAATTACACTTGTGAGAAGAAAACTATACGCATATTTATCATGTTGTAAACTAAACCGGTTCGGTTTAAAACCAATTTGTGGGCTCAATTTAATTCATTTTGGTTTAATTTAACTAAATAATAAATGTGAGAATTAAGGTTCATCGAGGCAAACGGGTCGGGTAAACCGAGATAGATAAAAACTGAAAACAACCCAAAATTGAATTTAGTAAATTCTAACGCTTCAACGTCTCTTTCCTTTTTCAATGCCGTTAATGGTGATTTCTTCAAGTTATACAGCAACAATGGTGGTTTCCTCAAGCTCTATGGCCAAAAAACAACTTCGTTTCAATTTGATTCTTCTCTGGCTCTCTCTCTAAATCAACCAGATTCTCTTAATGTACACTGCTTCGCTCACTTTGATTGAACAATTTCGATGGGGTTTGGTTATTGGATCTCTTATTCGAGGGTTTGCAAATTAAAGAGCCTTTTCGGGTAAATTGAGCCATTAGTGTTTATGTAATCAGTTTCTTCTTATTTTGGTTATTTGAGTGAGTGATGTTTTGATGACAAGTAAAATGTAGTTAAAGGAGTTTTGCTGGTTTGTGTAAACCGAGTTTGTAAAGGGGATTCCCAGGTTTTAAGATTCCCAAATTTTTTTGAATCCAACGGTTTTAAATAATTTCGTTGAAGAAAAAACTTGAGAACAAGAATTATGTAGTTGGGGGCATTCAAACGTACAGATTAAAAGTCTTTACCCTCCCATACCGTTTAATTAAGTCGATGGCAGACTTTTGAGAATTTGGCCATTTTTTTTTTCCTGTGTCGCAGAGTTTGTGAAAATCCAATGGCAGAGTCTGTGTTTTAGAGAGAAAAAAAAAAAAAAAAAAAAAAAAAACCAATTGAAATCGATGGATTTTAGATTCTCGGCAGTGGTGGTTAACTTGTTGATCCTCGTACTTGCTTCTTTTGGTGTTATTGACACAGATTCCTTTTATGTTTCACGAAACACAAGTCTCGTTTCTCCTGGCGGTGTCTTCGAGCTCGGGTTCTTCAGTTCTGGTGGGGATCGTTGGTATTTCGGGATATGGTACAAGAAAATCCCTAGGAGAACCTACGTTTGGGTTGGGAACAGGGACACACCTGTCTACAACTCTAACGCAACTCTCGAAATCTCTGGTGCTAATCTCGTTCTCTGCAATGGATCTAATTCTGATAACCATACTATATGGTCAACGGGGATACAAACAAGAGAAGATAGTTCTCCGGTGGAGGCAAAGCTTTTGGCTGACGGAAATTTGGTGTTGATGAGGTACAACGATTCAGGCGATTTCTTGTGGCAGAGTTTTGAGCATCCAACCGACACGTTACTTCCGGGTATGAAACTCAGATCATCCAAAGTCCCAAATTATGCGTCACATCGGGACTCAGATATACATTTAACAAGCTGGAAAGGAGAAGACGATCCTTCAGGTGGAGCCTATAAATGTGGTCTCCAAACTCAAGGTTTCACTGTTCTTTCCACTTGGCGTGAAGATACCAAACTTTATCGGAGCGGCGGTTGGAATGGTATCGAATTCGCTGATGTTCCCCTTGTTTTCAATTCAAGTAATCAAGATGGTCAGACGTCTTTTTTGTTTCAAGACACCACCAACTACCTCTATTCTAGAGTCACGTTGACGTTCCAGGGCGCTTTGATGTGGTTAACATGGGATATAACATCACAAGAATGGATTACTCGATGGAGTGCACCAAATACATATTGTGATCAGTATAACCATTGCGGCACCAACAGTTACTGCAGCGGGAAAACCTGTAAGTGCATCAAAGGGTTTGAGCCGAACATCGCAGGACGAGGATGTTTTAGAAAAAAACCCCTGAGTTGCGATAGCAACAGGTTTTGTCTCTTCACCAGAATGAAGCTGCCGGATACAATGGACGTAAATATATATACCTCACACTCAAAGAAAAGCTGTCGGGATATGTGTGTCAATAACTGCCACTGCACGGCTTATACGGTAGCAGTATATCAAAATGGCAGTTTATCATCAAACTGTGTGACGTGGAACAAAGACCTTGTGGACGTTCAAACTTACGCGGAAGCAGGTCAAGATTTGTACATCAGACTCGATGGTATATATATAGAGATATTGCTTTCTCACAAATTGTTTTCATTCACATTTTCGCTTTTAAGTATTAATTCTTGTTCACTTTGTATATATATTTTTGTTGTTGGGTTCCAGGAAAGAAGAAGAACAAAAAGTGGCTTATCATAGGTCTGAGCGTTGGAGCCGCTGCTGCTCTCATCATCATTATAGTTGTGGTACTGGTTTGTATTTGGAAAAGGAAACAAAAGCTAGCAAGAGCGACTGCAGTAAGTGAAAATGTTATGGAATCGCAAACTGAAGAAGATATCTTTGGAGCAGAGGATACAGAGACTCCGCAACTTCCACCCATGGATTTTGGAACAATATTAAGCGCCACAGAAAGCTTCTCTGAAGCTAATGAGATTGGACATGGTGGATTCGGTACTGTATATAAGGTATAAAGAAGAAGACATCATTTGGCTTTTCTTATAAAAGTTTGGCACTTCAATTTCTCATTATAATTATGTTATTAACTATAAGATTGGGATTGTTGCATATGATTTTTTCTTCTTTTTTTTTTTTTTTTTGTTGTTGTAGGGACGTTTACCTAGCGGGCAAGCAATTGCAGTGAAAAGACTCTCTGAGATCTCAAGACAAGGGACTGTGGAGTTCAAAGCCGAGGTGATGTTAATTGCAAACCTCCAGCATATCAATCTAGTTAGACTTCTTGGTTGGAGCGTTCACGAGGATGAGAGGGTCTTGGTATATGAATACCTTGAAAACGGAAGCCTCCACCATCGACTTTTTGGTGACTTCTTTATACAATACTATATGATATAATAATTAAGTTAACATCCTTTTTATGATTTTAATTGTTTTCTAACCGCGCGTTATAGGTGGAGGCCAAAACTCATGTGAGCTGAACTGGCAGAGGAGATTTGACATAATTAAGGGCATCGCTCAAGGACTTGCGTATATGCAAGAAGGTTCGCGAGACATGATTATTCACAGGGATCTTAAGCCAGGAAACATCTTGCTTGATAGAGGTATGATCCCCAAAATTTCAGATTTCGGGTTGGCAAGAATCTGTGACAGGAGCGAGAGGGAGACTAAAACTACGAAGCCGTCTGGTACTTAGTAAGTAATCAATCAATCAAAAACTTTGGTTACCTCTCTCAAACTAACTATATGGTTTTGTTTTAATTAAAGTTAAAAGTTGGAAAAAGTTCTTCCATGCATTATGCAGTGGTTACATGTCTCCAGAGTACGCAGAGAGTAGGTGGTATTCAACAAAGTCAGATATCTTTAGCTTCGGGGTGATACTCCTTGAGATTGTTACTGGGAAGGAGAACAGAGCCTTCTCATACACGCTGTGCAGCACCAATCTTCTGAGCTATGTAAGAGTTTTATTTCATTTATTTATATATATTGTTAGTACTTGCCATATATATATAAGAAAACTAACAAGCAATGGCCTGGTTCGCGTGAACAGATATGGACCAACTGGAATGACGATAACTGGGAGGATACTGTTGATCAAACCATACGTGACTCATCATCATCATTTCAGAAACAACAAGTCCGAAGATGCCTAGAAGTTGGTCTCTTGTGTGTTCAGCAAAATGCAGAGGACAGGCCAACTATGTCGTCGGTGTTATTGATGCTTGTTAATGATACAGCTGCCATCCCGAGCCCTAAATTTCCTGGTTTTTTCAGGGCTGAGGGTCACAATGAGGCTTCCATAACGTCTGGTTCTTTAATATCTACGGCCATAAGACTCTCCTCCTCGACATCACGCCCCAGTTATTAGATCGTTTGTTAATCTGTACGTAATTTCTTCATGCTTCTATATATGCTGCTATATATGATATTGCTGTTCAAGACGATTGATATTTACAATTTCCAAGTAATTAAGAGACCTTGCATATGTGGTTACATTGAATGGTTATGCTTCTTAATTGATGTTCTTCTGATTAGAGAGAGAGAGATAGATCATTTTCATATTCTTAAACAATAAGAGAGATCAGGCATACCTCTCAAAAGGGTTTAAGCGTACCACCAAAACTAAAGAAGGAAAGATAGAATTTGTTCAAGTGTAATACTACTATGGTGGCCTTTCTATCTTTCAGAAGAAAGTAATTGAACGCACCACTTGAGGACCTCAGATACTTATTGAATTATCTGAATTATGTCAATATCTTTAAAGATAAATTCATGTTGCTTGGATAAATGTAAACAGAAGAGTTTTAATTTTGGAACCGGAAGTAGAGAAATTAGGCCTTTTCCTTTTCTTTTTTTACTTCTGGAAATCGAAAGATTGTTTGACAAACAATTAAGACAAACCCTAAAAGTTTGTGTTTGGTTAATTCATCTATTGAATTTTAGTTTCCTCTCTGGATAATATTGTCCAGAAGATCGCCAAATCCTTCCTTCAAGTGAAACAACCATGACCGAGACATCATCATGGTACTTCCTTCTATCTCCTTGTGGAATATCCAACAGATCATGAAACTCCATCCCTGCCACAATTTTGTTGACGGTTTCATACATTAACAACCGGCTGCTTAGTTAAGCTTAACAACAACAAAAAAAAACTTTTATCATCGAACTTTTAAACTGTACCGTTCTTGGTGGCAGCGCGAGAGAGAAGCTCTGCAATGAGGTATTGAGCAGGATCTCCTTCAGGAACGTTTTCGATGAACCAAGTCACGTGAGCAACGACCTCTTCATTGCTGAAGTATTCATACAATCCATCCGATGATAACACCATGAAACGATCGCTTGAAGTCAGTCTGTGATGGACAGTACACGGTTCACAGGTGATGTACGGGTCTGTTCCAATGTACTCTACCCGGAACATCTCAAGCAACGCTTCATTAAAATTCGGCTGCAACAACATAAAGTGAATTAGTAGTCTAATTAATGTGTTTGTTTTTGAAAGTTTGTTAGTTTGCAGCTTTGTTTTCTACCTTTTTGAGAAATCCAGCACCGAAAGCTCGAGTGACTTTTAGTTGGCCTTTGACTCTATCTTTCAGTATGGACTGATCATCTTCCGGATGTTCAGATTTGATCCGCGTAATTTCCTGAAACAGATAAAAGAAACTTAGCCAAAGTCTTGCACTTTCACTACTAACCAGATAAATTGTCAGAGATATATATACCTCTTCCACACTTGTGCTATGGTCACTTGAGAGTTGAACGGCTCTCATCTTTAACCGGTACGAAGTCACATCTCTGTTTTTGTTTGAGACACTGATCGGAGTTGTTTGATTGTGTATTGGTGATTCCTCTGATATTCTATCCAGTTCCATACGCACAAGTGATTCTCGGGACCTAGTCTTATGCCCGATACCCTCATCATTCCCAAAACCGGGATTAGAGTGACGATCATGGAGCCTTTCTTGGGCTAAGATAGCCCGACTATCCCCAACGTTCATCACATAAACATCTTGATCCTTCATCAGCATTACAAGAACGCATGAACCCATTAGTGCAAGCTCTGGGTTTATGTCAAGAGACTTCTCTACCATTTCCATGTAAGCCTCTTCAGTATTTTCTAGTGCTCTAGCCATTGCTCTTAGCACAGCATCATGGTCTACAGTTCCTGACCAGCGTCTCCTAATCGGTCCCGACGACTCCACTATCTTCTCTTCAACGCAAGTCCCTTCTTCTCTGTGCCAATCATAATTCCAAGGAAACAGCTTTTTCCGCAAAGACTTCTGCTTTTGATACATTCTTCTTATCTTTGAGCTTATTTGTGATTTTCTAGTCCCATGGCTCTGTCCTGAGGCTGGAACCCCATCAAGAACACTACGGTCGGTGGTACACGGATCATTTCCAGCTCCTCCACCAGAAGTAGATGGATGTTCAACCTGATTAGTCATATCGTTTAGCGCCACACTCCCTCCACAAGAATCTTTAAGCCCGATTTCTTCTCCTTCCCACCGTTCCAACTGAAGTAGCTCGTAAAGTCTAGTGCTTTTCTTGCCAGGACCTGCTAAATTTCCAGGTGGACCATCAACAGCAATGGGAGTGTCGGCATTTCCAAGGCTAGTGTTATTATCAGTCATAACCTCGTCACTTCCTGCCACTACTGACTTTGAATGCCGCTCACTGATAGTTTCTGGATCACTCAAGTACTCTTCTGTAGAAGGAGGTTGTTCCTGGTCTGGCTGCAATTGATTATCTACAGATGGCTCTTCATAATCCCAAAGAAGACCTTCCAATTCCTTGTCGATAGCTTTATAAAGATGGCTCATCACGAAATCTGGAGCATCCGGTCCACTAAACCCATCATAAATCCCAATAAAGAGCCATCCTTGTTCCTCCGAAAGCACAACATGAACCCTGTCTTCTCCAGCTTTCCCATGAGCCCATTGCAAGTTACGGTTGCTCTCTAAACAATTTTCAGGGTCTTCACCATGTTGTAACTTACCGTCCGTTCCAACAGGCCAGGAAACCCTAGTCTCTGGATGCAAGAAGAAGCGATGCATCCAACTAAACCCTCCAGATCGTCTAGAAAACGTCCTTGCTAATGTACTTTTCATTGGTCTGCTCACACTCCTCATAAACCGCTGAAGCCGAGGCTTTTTACGTCTAAAAGAAAGAGGCGCCGAGAAATTAGATTTATCATGTACATCAAGAGGTCCAGACATGACTCCTTTCTCAATAGGCCCTGACATGAAACCATTGTTTCTATCCAAAGGACCAGATGCAAACCCTCTCTCTAGAGGCCCTGACATGAATCCATTCAAAGGACCCGAACCACCACGAGGAACCGGCTGCAAAGGAATCGAAGCAAAGGATGATGTGCTCTCAAACGAAGCAGCAGGCTCTAAAACATCACTAGAACAGAACGCCATTTGATTCCCAGTCCTAGCAGTGGAAACATTAGCACTAACAGAAGCACCTGAGATTGCCTTAAACGTAGTTTCTCCTAAACCTTTACTGTTGTGTCTATTCAAGAAAGAAGGATCATCAACAACCTCGTTTCTAAAAGATCCACTGAGTGTCTCGGAATCAAGAGTGCTCGAATCAACAGTAAACCTCTCAGAATTTGAAGGAGTCATATCAGGAGACTCAAAGATGCTTGGCCTAACGTAACAAAAAGAATGGCCTAAACCTTCATCTAAAGGTTCAAGAAACTCCAAATCAACACCGTTCTTCTCATTGGAAGGCACGAAACAACCAACAACACGGGAAGTCCCGTTTCCCATTTGACTCTCTCTCTCTCTCTCTCTCTCAGGCAATACTACAAACACCTTGGAGGCACAAATCTCATCATTAAACCTCTAAAGAGAAGAAGAAGAAGAAGAGACGAAATTCTTAAAAACCCAACAAAGATTCGACGGGTATTGCAGAATCCAAGCATCATCAGAGGCTCAATCTCTCAACATTATTGAGAGGGACGCAAACAAATTTTGGATTTTTTTTTTGAAAATCAGCCTGTACACAAAAATCAGAGGTCTTTGAAAAGGAAACAACTTTAAAAAAGAGTGTAAGACAAAAGAAAGTATCATTCCAAGTGATCTGACCTGTTTGAAAAGCGGAGATGGGATGAAGCAGAGAAACTGGAAACAGATCTAAAGGAGAGGCAAAGTAGTAGAGAGTGTATTGAACACATCGGAAGCAAGACAGTAACAACTAACAACAACAAGGAGAAAAAAAAAAAACACAACCCCTTTAGATTTCTATAGGAATCTGACAAAAAGTACCCATTTTTATTTTTTTATTTAAAAAAAAAAAATAATAATGAAACGAGAAAGAAAGAAGAAGACCCAGATTGAGATTGAACCATGCAGAGACGACCAGCTGTTAAAGATCCAATCTTTTCAGGTAAACACACACACACACACACAAAAAAAAAAAGTCTTTATTTTTTCCACTCTTTCACATGTTACGGAGAAACCGAGATTCAAAAATCAACAACACTAGTAGAATCACACACAAGCTGAAGAAGAAAGAAGAAGAATAAAAACAGAGAGAAGCTTGAAACTGCCTGCAATGGATTTTGATTTTGATTTTTTTTTTTCTTTTAAGCAGAGCCTATAATAATTTCTTTCTATGATTAATTTGTTTTTAGCTCATCGGTGAAGCAGAGAAGAAAAGAAAAAAAGAGTTTGTGTCTTCTCTCTTTCTCGGGGTTTTCAAATGGTTTCGGAGGGTAAGAAAAAATATAGAAATAAAAATCAAAAAATCAAAATAGGTAAGAAAGGAAAAAAAAAAAAAAAAAAAAAACAGAGTAGTAAAAAAATTGCGTTGAAAAATGCAAAAAGTGAAGAGCGTCTTTTTAGGGTTATTTGTATTTTTGATTTTTAATTATCGAGAATATATTACATACACAGGAAAAAAAAACAATGAAAGCTTTTAGAATTGATATGAATGGGGTTTGCAAATGATTGGAGGTGTATACACATTTACAAAAAAAAAAAAAAAAAAAATTACACAGGTGATTCACGTCATTATTGTTCTCTCATCCATGGACCCTTTTGCTTTGCATGGGTTCTTTTTTTTTTTTTGTGGGTCCTCTTTTTTTTTTATAAACACCAAAATGTTTTTTTATGTTCTTCAAATTTTTTATTATTGGTTGCATTGAATCTTGCTCCTCCTCATATTGGAAGATTTGACCGGTGTTTAATTGTTTTTATACTTTGAACGTTGAAATTATAGGGTTATATAATAACATGTTAGTCTTCCTTTTTTATATGTTATCATATCTTGGCTACCCCTGTTTTAATCTATATATTTCATGTCTAATAATAAACCAAAGCGATTTAAACAGTAAACATGCAACTTGGATGGTTCATCGATGTGTATGTCTTCTTTGTTAAATCTCTGTTTTGGAAGATTGTAATTTGTAATGATGCCTAAAATGCAAACATGCAAGAGAGAGAGAGAGAGGCCAACTCCACGAGCGAGAGTCACGTTTTTATAAAATGAAAACAAATTTTGTTGACTTAAACCAAATCCACCTTTGAGTTTCTTCTGACTCCACTGACAAAACTCTTTCAACGCCCAAGAAAATTATGCTTTTGGTTTCACATTGTTTTTTTTTTTTTTTTTTTGTATTCTTTTTTTTTCTGATTAGTATTTGGGCGTCAACGAATCCACAGATCCAAAACCAAAGCCATTATCAAATTCATCCACTAAATTAACTAGTCTAGTCATATATTATTTTTAAAAAAAATAAAAGATCCCAGGATAAAACAAAAAGTTATACTACAATAACATATTGGAGTGGGCAGGCATCTCCATATAAAAAAGACTTGGAATAAATCAATATAAAAAATTGTATCAACGTTTACAATGCAATATTGAAACAAATTACGATTGAAATACAAACATAAGTCACAATATATATATATATATATATTTTTTATAAAAGAAATAATACAATTTGGAAAATATATTTGAAACTAATTTACTTTTTCCATTCAATAAGATGGAGGAATCTCTAAGCTGTCGAAAATAAATAAATAAAATAATAATAATGGAATCTCTAAATGGACCAGACGAGATAGTTTTATAAAAAGGCAACAGTGAACTGGGCTTGTGACGATTGATTAAAATAGGCCCAGTCACGGACCATTTCCACCACGTGAGATACGCATGCGGCGCAAGATAGATATCACAGAGCTTAGCTGGCTGATGCCGACAAAATGGAGGAACATTACCGATTTATTTATTAAATTGGTCTTTGGCAGTAGTAATTGAGGAGGAACATATTCAATGACAGACACACCCTTGACTCTCTTGTGATTAACTCTGTAAAACAGTAATAATGATTGGTCATAAGATTTAAAAGAGAAAAAAGTAGTTTGATTAGCAAACAAATCAGGGATTTATGACCATTTTTATTTATAGAAGTATATAATTAAAATTGTGGGACAAATAAAGACAAATATTCCAAGATTTGTTCTTAGTTGACATAAATCAATTATTACCATAATAATAATGTCCGCGTGTAAGAGAATTTACCACAACAAAAGCCAAATCTCTCACCATCTCACACATGCACTAACAAGTCAAAAACTTTTTCTCAGCTCTCCGGCTTTGCGACGACGGCGGAGAATGATGAACAGCGTGTTTCGGATTGCGGCTGTGGTATGCTGTCTTTGGCTGTGTTCCGTGGTTAGTAGCGGATCTAGCCATGGAATCGGGAATGTGACAGATACTGACGATAAGATCTCATTACTCGAAAGTCAGTTGACGGCGACGACGTCTCCTTCTCAGCTTCTCATGGTGCCTCTCACCTTGATTCAGGCAGCTGGCCCCAAAGGAGCTGGTACCCTCTCTCTCTCTCTCTAGAATGTGTTGGTGGTGGTGATACTTGAATGTTATATGTATTAGGGAGATTGCTAATGCTAAGACTAGTTTGATTAATTCACAATACCCTGAAGCTTGAAATCTGTTTACTAAGATAGATGCTCTCGATCTCGGACTTGTTCTTGTTGATTCAGATTAACCGAGTTTAAAGTTCAGTCCTTTATCTGAATATTTCATTCAATTGATTCTGCAGTGTGCCTCGATGGAACACTACCTGGTTATCATCTACACCGTGGTTCTGGATCAGGAGCTAACAGGTGGCTTATCCAACTCGAGGTAATATAACTAAATGTGATGAAAGCTTTAGTCTTTTTCATATTTGTCCACAGTTTGAGTTTTGATTACAGAAGATTCATATATAACTATATAAGATGAAAGCAATAGTCTTTTTTTTCACAATTTGGTTATTATTATGCTAATTGAGTTTTGACTAAAGAAGATTCGTATATGTATGTGATG
Organism: Camelina hispida; assembly: GCA_023657505.1. Taxonomy (NCBI): domain Eukaryota; kingdom Viridiplantae; phylum Streptophyta; class Magnoliopsida; order Brassicales; family Brassicaceae; genus Camelina; species Camelina hispida. Next base: position 693,897 of record CP094634.1, on the reverse strand, counting down.
CAGGGTGGAGGATGGTGCAACACACGCAGGAGCTGTATCTTCCGGAAAACAACTCGTCGTGGTTCTTCAAAATTTATGGAGAAAGTTTTGGCCTTCACTGGAATTTTGAGCAATAAAGCTAATGAGAATCCTGGTTAGTCCCTACGCATATGACTCTGTCTGTGCACGTTATGGTTTTGCAAACAAGGACTCGATATCTTTGCATGTCTGTATTGATACTTGCTTGTCTGTTTTTGTTTTGTGGGATTTCAGATTTTTTCAATTGGAACAGAGTCAAATTGCGTTACTGTGATGGTGCTTCTTTCACAGGTGATAGCCAGGATGAGGTTAGTCACAGTAGATTCATGTTTTTTTCTTTTTCACTTTTCTGTAAGTTTTGATTTAATTGCTTCTAATGTCTTTGATCTAGAGCTCGCAACTATTCTATAGAGGACAACGAATCTGGCAAGCAGCTATGGATGAACTACTGTCTAAAGGCATGCATAAAGCAGAACAGGTTTTGCATTTACTTTCACCTATTCCATCATCCTATCAGGTTATTGGATTTTGCTCTTGTTGATGTAAGTATATACCTACCGCAGGCTCTACTCTCTGGATGTTCAGCTGGGGGATTAGCTTCCATCCTGCACTGTGATCAGTTCAAGGACCTATTACCTGGTACTACCAAAGTGAAATGCTTAAGTGATGCTGGAATGTTTATGGATGCGTAAATCTCTTCTTTTTCCAATTAAATTTTTCTTCTTTAGATCTTTTGATTAACTCTTCATTTCTAAGTTTCAAAACGTTTTCAACTGAAAATGTAGAGTGGATGTCTCTGGAGGCCACTCGCTTCGGAACATGTTCCAAGGTGTTGTTACAGTACAGGTAATCTCAGAATTAAAGCACTTCTTGCTCCGGAGAATTTATACTATTAATCTTAGGTCCCTTACTGTAAATTTTGTATTGTTTCATGTCAAACTGTAGAACCTCCAAAAGGAACTGTCCACTACCTGTACAAAGCATTTGGATCCAACTTCGGTATAGATTTCTTACTTTCTTGATATTTACTGTTCTACAAGACTCGAGCATCTTCAAAACTAATTAAATGTGTTCTGTTTCTTTTCCTCAGTGCTTCTTTCCCCAGAACTTGGTTTCAGACATCAAGACTCCCATGTTTATTCTGAACACAGCATATGACTCTTGGCAGGTAACACCCATTCCCATATCTCTGGTCACTCCCGTTGCTTCTCTCTTTCACTTCTAGCAAACATTTCATTCTCACGAAACAGAAGGAGATAGTTTAGCTCCATCAGGTACAAGATTTCACTTCTAATCTCCCTCAGGTACAAGAGAGTTTAGCTCCACCATCTGCTGACTTAACCGGCTCTTGGAAGGCATGCAAATCAGATCACTCTCATTGTAATTCATCTCAAATCCAGTTCTTCCAAGGTGAGTATCTTATTTAACCCTCATTCTTTAAACTATATCATCGTCGTGGTTGTTAAAATTTGTTATCCTTCTCTTTTGCCAGACTTCAGGACACAAATGGTGGATGCTGTAAAATCTTTTGCGACATCAACTCATAATGGTTTGTTCATAAACTCATGCTTCGCACACTGCCAATCTGAAAGACAGGACACTTGGTATGCACCAGATTCTCCTACTATTCATGGCAAGGTAAACATTTTCTCAACAGTTCGTAAATAGTTTCTGTTTCGTTTCAAGAGCTACTGTTAATTTGTTTCCTTGCTCCTTTATTTTTTGCAGACCGTTGCTAAATCTGTCGGTGATTGGTATTTTGACAGAACAGCAGTAAAAGCCATTGACTGTCCTTACCCTTGTGACAAAACATGTCACAATCTCATCTTCAAGTGAATTGACATATTCAAACTCAAACAGCTTACCTGATTCTTACAAACTATACACCATACCTTTAGTAACAATTCCTGCAAAAAAAAAACCACAAATCGACAGCTCTCTGTTGTTTCCGACTGAAATAAGTTAAAAAAAATTTCGTGTGTTCTGATATATTGGGTTGGTGGTATACAATTCTTTATGAAGTTGGCGAAAATTACTTGTTTATTTGCATACAAATTTAAGATATCTTTGATTGGAATCAACGAATCTGCTAGTGAGTGATGACAAGTTTCATGTCCTTACATGTATAAAATTCAATTAAAAAGGAACATAAAGAACGCATATTCCTTGGATTCATTGGAGTATAATACACACAAAGCATCCGACCTAAATCGGTCAGACTCAGCTTTTAACGAAAGTATAACTTCTTTATATGGTGAGTTGAATTGGGTGCTTTTAGCTTTTGGCTTTTAGAGGTCCCTTTGTGTTGAAAATCCATATTCTGATTGCTTTAATAACAAAAAAAATTTCACTCTAAGAGCACAATAATCATTAGGAAACAATCTCATGAGGTTAAAAACAATCCACGTGAATTTGTTTATTTACAAGTATAGTATTGTCTAGTTTTCCTTTGAATATACAATGAAACAAATAGTATACGTAGCTTTCATATTTACAACCCCACGAAACAGAGTTACCGATACAAGAAAAAACAACTCGTAAGACCAAGGGATAAAAAAAAAGGCTAAAATTTTGAAAGACGAACCCTAAACAGAAGAAAGGTTAACGTGATGCAGAAGCTAAAGCTACCGCTTGTGCCCACATCTTCAATCTTGCCTTAACCTCTTTCGGATCATCCCCTAAATAAATTATACAATCACACAATTAATAACATTTACCTCTGTAAAAAATAAAATGAACGTATCAGTTTTGGTAAAATTTAATTTACCAGGACTTGAGATACGCCAGTTGGCAATGGGAGAGTTGCCGCCACTACTAGTCTGAGTCGTCTCCCGGTTAGACCCGCCGGATAAAGAAACCCGACCCGGAACTTCCAAATCGAACCCGAGATCTCTGAAGGCTTTCACTTCTTCAAACCCCATCTTCATTGACTTCTTCCCTCCTCTAACCTTCGTTAGCACCGTCAACTCTTCTCCTCCTCCTCCTCCGTAACGGTTCCCTTCTCCGTCGCTGTCTCTCTCAACGCCGTTAAACCCGTGACCGTACTGACTCCCTCTTCTGCTCTTTTCTCTCCGTTGACTTACTGTATTACACTTATTAGTACCATCGCCGGAAACCGTGAGTTTTCTTCTCCGGTGAGATGTGATCTCCGGGAGAGAGTAGAACCCGGAAGATTCCTTGTCGGAATCCGAAACGTCACCATCATCATCGGAGATTTCCCCGTCAGCATCGGCTCCGACGTCGTCCAAGCTCTCTAGTGACAGAGCAGAGACGAAGTTACCTAGTAGCTCTGAAGGATGATGATGATGATGATCGTCATCGTCTTCGTGGAAGGAGCTTGTGCATATAGATAACCTAGACAAACTGTTTTGCCTTGTCTGATAGTAATGATGAAAGCCATCATGATCTGTATCGTCGTGATCGTAATCATCTTCGTCTAGAACCGAAGAAGAGTTGATCACCATGCTCTCTTCCGACGCCATTAACACGATTTGACAAAGAACGAATACAAATATTAAGAGTTTGTTTACACAATTCAACGTTTTCAGATCGTTCTTTATTTTGTTTTTGTTTTTTGTGTCTTTAAAATCTCTTAATACTAATATAGAAGACTTGAGTAAGTGTATTCAGACATTTTACAAAGCTATCACTCTCATCATAATTTTAAGTTCGCGACACCTGTAACGCGTGTTTAATGCATAATCCAAATTTGTAGCTTTTAGTTAATCTACCGTTTTATTACTTTTTTTTTTGTAACTTAAATACAGGTTCCATATAACGCGATATCGATTGAGGGATCTCTGGAGTTTATCTAAACTACCCCTTCTTATCAAAGACAAAGCTTGGTCCCATATGTCTCATTTGGTGAGGGTAATCAAGGAATTACGAGAGATGTATACCTTCGACTAATTAATTTGATAGTACCAAACATGAAACACCTATGCCTTTTGCTGATGTTTTTCTACAATCAATGATAAAATAAACAAAACTATACTTACTGTAGCTTTTCCACGCATACTTAAAAACAAAAATACATTATATACTCTGAAAGTTATGTTTAAATTTTATATCAAAAAGTATTACTCGATTATAAACAAATAAATATCCTAACTCTAAACGATAAAATTTTAAAGATAAGAAAGTCATACTTGTAGTTTGGAAAATTTAATGAAAGGGTGCTATATTTATATAAGCATGTGTATATTGTATTTGTTTGGCATAGGTTGCATCAAATTAAAACATGTGGTGCGAACAACAATAATAGAGATATCTATCATTCTCAAAAAATTAATTACATAACATAAATGTCAAGAGAGTTACTAGTGGTGCCGGCAGGGATAGTCGTATAGTATGTGGCTTACACTTTTCTCCGTCACTCCTCTCTTCTCAAACTTTATCATCATATTCATGTCTGTGGATCCTCGTTTTATATTGATTTCTTTTTGTTTGTTTTTTTTGCACTAAACGAAAATACTAATTTAATGCTGTTTTCTTATAGTATAAACTCCTGTATTTTCAATGAAGAAATTTTTCCATCAAATCATAAATGAACGTGTATGATCAGATCACCAGACCGGACCCATAAAGATGTTTACATTTTCTTATTAACTAATAAACTTTGTTTTTCTTTGTTATATTGGTCACTTTCTAATTAAAATATAATTAGTACACTGATATTTTATAAATTATTAGAAGGATGTTGATTCATTTGATGGTGGAATGTTATTAAAATTTCGGAGAAATCTGACCGTAGGATCATTTGACCAGTAGGTTTGACTATAGTCTTTGGCACCTGAGATCCAAACACGTGCTACGTTTAAAATTGCAATAAACATCATTAATTAATTAATTAATAGTCTGGCTCAAGTGATTCTTAATACAAGCCCAATAACTTAGTTTAAGTATTTTAGCCCACAAAGGTCCATTATACAAAGTGGGAAGCTTCTTGCTTCTTTTAACCGTCGATAGGTTTAAGCATCATAGGTAAATCGTACTGAGGCTGAAGAGTGAGGTGATCCGCCGGCGCGTGCTTATACTCTCCGGAGAGATTGAGCCGGAAACGTTGAAGAATCATGGCGAGAACGGTTTTGGCTTCCATCATGGCAAAGTTTTGGCCAATGCAAGCTCTTGGTCCGATTGAAAACGCGAGGAGTGCGTTTGGATGAGTAGCGGCACGAGAAGCGCCGTTTTCAAACCTCATAGGGTTGAATTGGTCGGCGTCACTTCCCCAAACGGATTTGTCTCTGTGCATCTTCACAATCGGGAGGACTATAGTCGTGTCTTTAGGGATCTCTAGGTTTCCTAGTTTCATATCTTCTGATGCTAAACGCAGCACATTTATCACTGGTCCGTATAGACGAAGTGACTCCATAAACACCATGTTCATCTGCATGCAATGATTAATTGTAGTTAGGTCAAAAAAATATAACAGGTTTCTTTAGCCGCAAGAAACTCATAGTGTAATCTGTATTTTTTACCAGTTTGAGTTTGGAACAGTTCTCTGCATCTGGGATTTTCTCTTTACCGCATTCGTTGATAACCTCTTCCCTGATCTTCTCTTGCCAATCTTGGTGCAAGCTAAGCAACATCGTACTCCATGTCAATAGATTCGCAGTAGTTTCGTGTCCAGCGAAGAAGAACGTCTTGCATTCTTCTATGATCTCATCGATGCTTATCTTTTTCTCAGACTCGTTAGATCTTGCAGCTGTTAACATGATTCCTAGAAGATCGTTTCCGTAGTTCTTGGATTCCGATTTTAGCCTCGCCTCTATGATTCTTTTAATCGAGTTGTTCACTTTCCTACCAAGTTTCCATATTCGAAGATTCAAAGGCGTAGGGAAGTACCTTGGGATACAAGATATCAAACCAATCTTCAAATCACTAAAACAAGAAAGAACTCTCAAAGTAGAAGAATGACTATGTATACAATATACACTTACTGGACTCCAGGGATATAGACGTCAGTAAGAGAAGCAGCACAACACTTTTGGAGCTTTTTTTGTGATCTAAACACTTCAATTCCTTCAGCATAACTGCTTCCAAACGCAGCGGTGGCTATAATATCAGCCGTCAATCTCTTATACTCTCTGTTCATCATAACAACTTGCTCGGATTCATCATCATTCCTCTGTTTTTTCCACTCCTCGAACATCCTCAAAGTGCAGTCCACCATCAGTTGATTCATGAGCTGATCGATAAAATGAAAAAATTACTAAAAATTTAGCACAAAGTGCAATCGTTTTATGTCTTCTAATCGGCATGAGAAGGAACAATTTAAAGAAAAGAAACAAAAGAACCTTGATTTTGTCCATGGAGAATGCAGGGTTTAAGATTCGTCTATGACGAACCCAAACAAGATCGTTTACGAAGATGAGTCCATTACCAGCAAGTTTAAGGATCTCAGGTTTTGTCTTTGATTTAGCAAAGAAACCAAATTTGTTCGATAAGATCTGTTTCGCTAGCTCATGATCTGAGATGCATAACCTTGGCGATGTTCCTTGCCAGTAGAGAACCGTCTCACCTAATAAGATACCGTTGGTAACTTGTGAGTTACGCATCTTTGTCGTCTAGTGAAACGCACAAAACTAAAGAAAGGAAGATGAGAGAGAGAAGGAGAACTAAAGAAATGTCACCGTATTGAGACATCCAGAGATCAAGATGAGGTAAAACGCGAGGGACGATGTCGTTGGAGTTAGGATCAAGAACCGAAAGCTTAGCTTCTTTCTTCATTTTCCTAACCTCGAGGAGGTTCCCATGCAAGATCCTGTATTTAGGACCTGAAATTCCTTGCTTCTTGAATCTTCTTGATAGCATCAATGGCCGCCAAAAAAGGATCCAACAAACTCCATATATCTTAGGAACTACGACGAGTACAAGAGCTAGTGCTAAGAGATTGATCGTGCTCAGGAGCTCCATTGAAAGAACAATCAATTTTTTTTCTTTTTTTTTTTTTGGGTTTGAGTGTTTAAGTTTGCCTTGTGATTCTGAAGTGGGGGGTTCAGTTTTATTATGTGTCGTTGAAGTGTGAGTTCCGTGACTTGTGTTTCTGATAAGCACACTTCTATTTATTCCCGTTTTGAAGAAAGAATTGAATAAAATTGTAACCGATCAAAGAAAGAAACAATGAAAGGAAATATTGTATATATTAGCTTTAGCATCTCAAAAGTAAACATTTTAAGTATTTCTTAAATTTATGGATGATCATCTTTGTTTAACCTATTGAAGTCTATTCGAGTTATACAGATTAACAGACAGAAGTTCTGGGATTTTATTTGAAAATTTAGATATGATCTGAGTAAAACATAGGAGTTAGTGTCACACTTCTTTTTGAAAAAAAAAAAAAAAAAAAACTCAACATAATTTAATGGAATTTGTTTTACATGTGAACTAAAGTTATTAAAATGTAACGCATGCATGATATAAGGTAACATCGGATTCTAAAAACGCCTATCGTTAGTGGAGATGTGTGGGGAGTCTTTTTGAATTCATTTGAACATATTTTGAGTAATAATAGTATAATAGATGACGCCATTGCTTATGCAATAATCTTATCTTCTCGAAGCTTCACAGACGTTATATAATTTACACATGTAATCGTCTCAAAAGGGCAAACCAGCCACAAATAATAGAAACATCCAGTTCTTACGTTTGGCATTTTGCCATAAAAGGGCCCCAAATTGAGACTGTAAAAGGCCAATTATTTGATAAAGATGAGTTAAGCACACCATAAGGAAGTTAAATAAGCCGGTCCATATGAAAACTAGGTAGTAGTGTTATAGTAGTTTCATTAAGAGATTGTACTAATTTGGGCTGTTTACTTCAGAGGCTGAAGCATTACGGGTAAGCCGTACTGAGGCTGAATAGTGAGGTTATCCATCGGCGAGTGCTTATACTCGCTAGAGAGGCTAAGCCGGAACCGTTGAAGAATCATGGTGAGCACTGTCTTCGCTTCGATCATGACAAAGTTTTGGCCAATGCAAGCTCTTGGTCCGACGGAGAACGCTAGGAGAGCGTTTGGGTGGTTGGCGGCTTTGGAAACGCCGTTTTCAAACCGCATTGGGTTGAATTTGTCCGCGTCGGATCCCCAAAGGGTCTTGTCGCTATGCATCTTCAGTAGTGGGATGACTACGGTTGTGCCCTTGGGAATGTCTAGGTGACCTATCTTAATATTTGTTGATGCTTCTCGGGACAAAGCGGACACTGGTCCGTAAAGTCGAAGCGACTCCATGATCACCATGTTCATCTGCAAGAAAAAAAGGTATCTTCAGCCACAAGAAACATAATCTCACTTTGTGCCAAGAAACCCTTTTAAAAGATGAACATTACCATTTTGAGTTTGGAGAAAGTTTCTGAATCTGGTGTTTTTTCTTTACCGCATTCTTTGAATATCTCTTCTCTGAGTTTCTCCTGCCAATCTTGGTGCAAGCACAGCAACATCGTTGTCCATGTCAATAGATTCGAAGTGGTTTCGTGACCTGCGAAGAAGAAAGTTCTGCATTCATGTATGATCTCTTCGATGCTCATCTTTCGTTTGTTCTCTTCAGTTTTGTAAGCTCTCAACATGATTCCAAGAAGATCGTCTCCATAATCTGATTCTGATTGTAGTCTCGAACTTACAATCCTCTTAATTGAGTTATCCATTTTCCTCTCCAGCTTCCATATTCGAAAGCGCAAAGGCGTCGGAAGATACCTTAGAATGCAAGACAAAATATCAAAACCTAAGAATCTTGTCTGAACAGAGGACTGAAATAGCAAAGTGATTAACTTACTGAGTTCCAGGGATAAACATGTCGGTGAGAAAAGTTTTACAGCACTTTTTAAGCTCCAATTGTGATCTAAACACTTCGACTCCTTCGACGTAGCTGCTTCCAAACGCAGCTGTCGCTATTATATCGGCGGTTAGTCTTTGGAAATCTCTGTTCATATCTTTTCTAATCTTTGACTGCTCTGTTTCTTCCTTACTCCTCTCTTCTTTCCACTCCTCTAACATCTTGAGCGTACAAGCCACCATAACGTTCGTCATGTTCTGATCAACATATATATAATGAATAAATCACAACAAAAAAATAGGTTAAGTACATATGTCTTCTCTAAGGGTTATGTTCTTAAATCGAGTTAAGAAAGAAGGAATAAAAGACCTTGAGCCTATCCATGGAGAAAGCAGGGTTCAAGATTCTTCTATGGCGAACCCAATCAGTACCTTCGACAAAAACAAGTCCTTTGAGGCCGACAAGTTTGATGACCTCGGGTCTTATTTGTGATTTGACAAAGAAACCTAACTTGCTTGACAAGATCTGTTTTGCAAGTTCAGGATCTGAGATGCATATCCTCGGCTCTGTTCCGCTCCAATAAAGAAATGTCTCTCCTAATAATATATATACCATAGATAACTTGTGAGTCACGCATCCCTCCTCTAAGGAAAGTTCAATTTCTTATAAGAAAAAAGCTAAAAACATAAAGATGAACAAAAGAGAGAGAGATGGAGGAAACGGCACCGTATATAGATATCCATCGTTGATAATGAGGAAGTACACGAGAAAAGACATCGTTGGAGCTGGGATCAAGAATCGAAAGCTGAGCTTCTCTCTTCAGCTTCGTTATCTCGCCGATGTTTCCGTACAAGAATCTGTACTTTGGGCCTGAGACTCCTTGCTTCTTCAATCTTCTGGTCAACACAAATGGCTGCCAAACTAGGATCATAAAAGCGTCGTATATCTTGAGAGCAAGAATCAAGACAAGTAGTGCCAAGATAGGATTGATCGGGATTATGATATTGATCTCCATTGTAAAGAACTAAACTATGTGTTTAATTTTCTTCTTTGTTTTTGTGTATTCGTGTGAATAAATAGTTGCTGTTGGTTTGGTGACTACATGCATATATATAATTTTTTTTAATTGCTTTTACACTTAAATTTGTAAAATAAGTAAAAAAGATAACTTTTACAGTTTATTGATTTATCTATATACAGGAATTGTGAATTTAAACAAGTATTGTACTACTGTATTTTCGTTTTATCTAGACTAGAAATAGAATAGGCATCCAACGTCTCTTTTATACTTTCTCTAGTTTTCTTGTTACGTACCAATTTCTGCTATAGACTAATTTAATCTAGAATCCACTCTACCATTAATACCATATTACCATATATAATGCAACTTTCACTTTATTAATTACTCTTTTTTTTTGTTCTCTAATCGAAAATAAACAGACGTGTTTGTGCTAACTTCGTGTTCAGAGACAGTAAAAGTTACAGATGCTAGTATATAGCAAAACAGAGCAAAAAAATCAATAAGGCTCGATTTTTCTGGCCAAATTTTAAACGGAAATACGTTAATCTTTATCACATCCGACGACTATGCGATGCGAGATCTTTTTGGCTTGTAAATTGTAACCTTTAAGAGATTTTTAATTTGTAACGTCTCTTATTCCTCTGTATTGTTTCGTATACACACATTTAGCTAGCTAGGGGGATGAATTTTTTTATATGGTTAAGCGTGGATCTATTAGGACTTAACGTAACTATCCACTTTCTTCTTGTTGACTTTTTTATTACTGTAATCAACTTTTAAAAAAGAAAGAGCCTTCACACAAATTAATTCGCAAATCCGAATATAGATTGTCTTGAAGATGATTTGCTGTTAAAATTTCCGGATCATGCTTATACAGCATGTGGACACTAGTCGTTCTACGTTAGGTTTTGTACTTTTGTTATATCAACGGACATATGCAGAAAGAGTCCGAATCTAGAACTAGAAGTGGCAGATATTGTCACGTAATGACGTAGATCATGATATAAACTAGCTAGTAAAGTCTAGTGGAGATATTTAACCGACGGTGTCTTATAGAGATACAGTTAAAAAATGGTCTGAGACCATGTTCAACGGTGATTGTTAAAAGGGATTTCTAAGAGATGCTTAAACTTTAAAAATAAATCAAAATGCATTATAAATGTTAAAATCGATCCTAAGTGAAGCATTTTTAGGATCAGTAAGAATCTTATATGTGTTGGTCTGGTTGCTGAAAATAACAAAAGAAACAAAAAGTTCTCAACAAAATAGGTGTGATTTTCTTTCGAGAATAGATGAATCGGACATGTGATTGATCGTGACATCTAATCTTTAAATTCAAACACTTTTTCGTTTGTTATATACTTTGGCATGGTTTCATATATAAAGAAAGTTGTTGAAATTTTCTATTTTGAAGGTATTGGTTTAGACTTAACTATCCTCTTTCTCTAAGTATCATGTTAAGTTCTGAATCAGAATCACCTATTGTAAGAAAGTATCTAATTCACATTTAATTTTTTTTTTTAAATCACTACATGTGAAAGTAGTATCTAATTTTTTGTAATGTACATTAAATACCCGACGCTAATTCAATGTCCATATAGTCACATCATCAAATAAAAATTAGCCGTTATTATCAGAAATTCAAATGTCCATCTTTATCACTCCCTTGAGTTTCGTCAAATAAAATTAGGAATATTATTTTGTCTAAATGTTCAATCCTTCCAAGACCAAAAGGCCCTAAAGCCCATAGACTACAACACAAACTAGATGCTACTTAGGAAAAATCAGTTTTTTTTTTTTTGTTTCCAAGTCAACTTGGTTGGAAAAGAGACACGCCAAACTATCTACAAATACTTATTTAGTTTAGCGACCGGTAATAACCATTGCTTCCTCTAAATTGCGTTGCATCTTCTAAGTCTGAGGTGGATGCAGACTTTGGGAACTGAGTTAAAGAAGTAGCCTGAGTCTGAGGAATACATGAAGGCACCACGAATTGCTGAGAGCAATTTTCCAATGGAGAAAAGACGGGAGTGTTTGGGATTAGTCCTGTGGGGTGATTAAGAAAGCTTAGCATTTGTGATGATGCATTGTTAATCCCTGGAAAACCGTTTCCATGAACATTCATGGGCAGAAACTGCGGTACTGGTGTTGCTGCTGCTGCGCCCATATGCATTCCTAGACCCATGGGATGAGAATAGTGACCCATTGGCAACATTGTAGGTGGTCGTATCAATCCATTTCCCATACTCATCATCTGTAAACGATTATTAGAAACATGTTAAGTATTAATTTCACATGTAAAAAGTACATTGTAGTAAAATATTTGAGTAATAAAGTCTTGATACTTTATTTCGTATAAATATATTATTTTTTATATATTTATGAAACTAGCTTCTAGTGATGTAATCGAGAAATCATTTTTAAATCATAGAAGTAAAGCCTAACGCAAATTTGATGTTAAAAACAATTTTTTTTTTTTTTTTAATTTTGATCATTTTATTATTTCTCAATTCGTTTGTTTTTTTTATGAAAGACCATGAAATTTTGTTGAATTGATGTATTATTCTTGAATACCTGAACTTGAAGTTGAAGGGTCCTCATATATTTGATAGCCTCATCTAACAATGATGCCTTATCGTCCTATAAACAATGACACGTATTCAGAAATCTCCACAAACAAAAAAAAACAAGGTTAACTCTCTAAGTCTAACAATATTATCTAATTAATGTGGTTTAAGTGTTAATATCAAACCTTGTAACAGTTAGGTAGTAGGTCCTGCAAAGCACGCATTTTCTTGTTGAATTCATCTCTTCGCTTCTGTTAACAAATCCTTAGCTTTAATTTTTTACAGCTAATGTGAAATTTTCATTAAATGAAAGTGTACAAATAGATATATGTAAAACTCACTCTTTCAGATAACCTATGGACTTCTGTGCTTCGTTTCCTCTTCTTTGTCACCGGCTTTCTTGTTCTCACATGGACTTGTGTCTTCTCATCATCTGATTCATCATCCGAGTTCTGCATAATAAACAAAACTTTGTTTGATTATCTCTTACCATATATATGTGAAAGGATTTAATGAACCAACTAAAGTAATTAATTTCTCTTACATTACTAATTAAATAGGTTGATTCTTCTTCTTCAATGTCTCCATGCTTCCTCTTTAAAGAAGAAAGACTTCGATCTCTCGAACTTCCTCGAGAAAACTTCGACGAAGAGGCAAAATACAATTCTGTGGATCTTCCAACAGCTGCAGATTGCTCATCAGGAGGAGCTGTAATAACTTCAACATTCGTTGGACCTTTAGCAGAATCATCAATTAGTGTTGATGATTCAACTCGTTTGTGGCTTTTGGAGACATTTCGCTCAGATTCGGTTTTGGAGGACTTAATCTTGTTGTTGTTGTTGTTGTTATTGGTTAGTTCATCGTTTTCTTTATTTTGTTGTGGCTGAGGTTCGCTGACAGGAACGACTTGTGTGTCTCCTAGACTCTTGATGTTTTTCTTGAAACCGCCATAGTACTCGGTCTCATACAAATCCAAGAGAGATTGCGTACGTTGGTTTTGAAAAGAACCGTTGTTCTTGGGCCTTCGACTCTTCGCAAGAATCTTTCCATTTTCGCACACCAGCTCCATGTAATCTTGATCGTTTAATCTGCAACAAAAGAGTCACGTATGAATTAACAAAAAAAAAAAAAGTAGTCACGTATACACTAACATTACTCCATGTACTTGCATACACGTTTATATTTATCATGTGTGTGTAAATGTTTATTGAAGTCGTCGAAAGTGCAGATGAAATCCATAAACTTACTTAGGTTTAAAGCCTGATGATGGAGAAATCATGTTTGGTTGATGAGATGAAGATGATGCTAACTGCTTTCCTTCCATTGAAGTAAACTAGACAAATTAAAGCTTTATTTTACCTTTTTCCTGTTTCTTTTTTGTGAAATGTAGAACCGGAGACTCAGAGAGATCCAATTCGGACTTCACACTTTGTTCTTCTATATATATCTAGGGGTTTATGAAGTCTCTGCATATATATATATAATCGTGTATTTAATTTTTTTTTTTTTTTTTTTTTTTTGATCAAACATTCGTGTATTTAATTTAAGATTGATATATGGAGGATTTGTTTTGGTCCACAGCTCATATTTGTATTGTCGGGTGTGAATCATGACTATGACACGCTAGTATCCACACATCACTACATTAGTGTTAAAAAATTATAATACAAAGTTTACAATGTTACAAACTTTGGTCGATTCAAAATGTTAAAGTCAGATATATATATAAGAATTGATATTTCATAACACAAACAAACAATGTTAGTGAACGTAAAATTGTTGTATTTGCTAAATTAAGTTTTCGGAAGCTTTATAAAACAACCATAATAATAAGGCTTTAGTAATAACCATGATATTAACTAGTATTTAAGTTAAATGTGTAAATGTGATTAATGAAAGAAGAATAATAGTGGGTGGTGGTGGTAGCGTTGTATGGGAGAAGCAAGATAATGTATGGGCGATAGTGAAAGACGAAGATAGACAAAACCTTGTGACCGACTTCGCTTTTCTTCTCCACCGTTCCCTTTTCTTAATTGTTGTAATCTAATACTATTATAAAGTCAAAATCTACGAATTACGATGACATTTTTTCTTGTCTTCTTGTCGTCTCCATCTTAAGTGAGAAAAAAAAATTGTAGTATTTCACGTTAATTATAAGCATGGGCGTTCGTTTCTTTCAAACTAATGAACTCAATACGGAGTCATATATATATATATATTTTTTGTGATATTTTTACTTTTGATGTAAAGAAACAAAACGCATTTATAGATTTTTATTGCAAGTTACGAAATTCTCTTTTCATGATATATGTATATAATCTACTGGTGGACCAAAAAAATCTCTCTCCGATGATGCTACAACAATAATGCAACTAACATTTCTTTTGTCGTCATGCAACTACGAACATTTTTTTTTCTTCCTAAAAAGCTAGAAATTTTAGGACCAAATTCCAAACTATGCAATGACAAAAAAAAAAAAAAAAAAAGCCTTCCAACATAAAGTAAGAAATACGAAACACCCTTTTTTTTTTTCTTCTTTATATTTTACGTTCATATATATATATGGTAGTCAGGGTAGTATTATATTGCACCGACGGACAGTTAACTAAAGGAAATTGTCTTGCCCTCGATAAAACATTTGATGAGTCAAAATTGTCTAATGTCTTTCAGGTCACAATAAAAATGAAGAGTTATCAAATAGATATATAGATGCAAATCGTTTCGATCCAAAAATAGATCTATAAATGAAAATATCTATATATTCTTATTCTTTTTTCGTCTACATTACTGGATATCAGATAAAGGACATTCTCAGATAAATCAAAGAAAAATATCTAAAGAGAATCCGGGAATTAAAATATTTACAAAAATTCTGAAATTATACTCTTGTGGATTTTTAACTGTGAGTGAGAGAGTGAGTGAGGGTGTTGTTGTTGTGACTTGTGACTAGCGAGAGAGACAGAGACGGGCAGAACAAAATTTGCCCACGCGAGTGGCAACGAGAACGAACCTTCTTCACCCCCCCATAATAATAAATCATTTAAAAAAAAAAAAATATATAGAAAAGACATATGGGGATAAATGAGGTATGGGCCCCTATCCTCAAAAGCAGGTTTCTCTAAATTGGACCCACAACTTGCTTTATTGGGCCTAGTTCACGTGCACTTCACGTGATGCCCGCGTGATTCTTCAACCCCTCTCCCTTCCCTTTGTGTTTTATTTTGTCTCCCTCCTTCCTAACTACTGCTCCTGGTTTTGTCGTCTTCTGCATTTTTACTTATCTAATCGATATATTTTTCTTTTATAATTTTGCATTTGAAATCGGATTGGTTTTGTTACAGTTTGCAAGTGTGTATGACTGTATGTACAGCAATCGATCAATAACATTATTATTTATAATTTAGTTTATCAGTTGCTGGCAAAAATAAATAAATCAAACCTTCACACTGCTATAAGAAAGAAAGACTCTTACTTGGGATCTATATAAGTTGTGTTTTTTTTAGTGGGTTCACAATAAAACTTAAAAGAGTCAAAAGCATTTCAACCATCTTCTTTATTCGCCTCGACTTGATACCACTAACTAAAACCAAAGGTGGGTTTGGCTTGAGAGGGGTCTCTCTGCTGGTTTAGTACTGAAAACTAAAAACTCATAATAACAGAACTTTGGTATATGTTTCCCTAGTGTTTTTTTTTAAGTGGAGAATAACGACTTACGTGTCATTTGATTCTGTGAGGCGCTCAGGTCAGCCGAACACATCATCTTTCAAACATTCTGCCACAATCATCTTCAGCTGCATCATCTTTCCTCTCGCAGACTGTGTGTGCACCATAGACACCATATTTGAGTTTTATGCTTTTAAATTATGATTTTACTCTTAGGAGCAAAATAAGAAATACTTGCCTTGTTTACATATTCGATTCTTTTGGTCGCATTTTCCAGCTTTGTCTCGATGCCTCCTTCAAAATTTGCAATGAGTTTCTGGTGTGATGTTCCTGTGAAGGAGAGATATATAAAACTTAAAGTCAGTTTAGGAAACGCTTGTCCTCCTCCTGTTATATCAAAACTCTCTTGCCATGTTTCATAGCAGCTCTTATATTAGGATTCGTTGTTGTAAAAGCAAAAAGTTACAAAAGTGAACATACTTTGCTTCTTTATGCTGCCTTTCAACTCCGAATGGTTTGCTTCAAGCCCTTCAATACTACTCTTGAATTCTTCAAGATGATGGCTGACATCGTCCTTGAACTTTTCATGGATCATTCTCATTTTCTCTTGTTGCTCTGTAATACGATCAGATTGTCAGTGAATACAGTAGATCACGATGGAGCTTGATTATTCATTTCAACAAGTGGCCATATCAAGACAATTCAATACTCTGATGTTCCACAACAAGACACAAGTCAATTTTCCAATTCTACTTAAGAATTGAGCAAGATAGTAAGTACTTCAAGACTAAATGCAATCTAAAGAGCAAGTTTCTTATTTATAACCCTGTATCAGGATTAAACTGCAAAGATAGTATAACTAAATTTCGAAGCTTTCTTAATGTTCATGACTGTGAATTATATCACAGTGATCAAGATATGACACGTTGCTGTACCTTGTAATCTTGTTTCTGCATGCTTTCTCTTAGTTTTGGCTAAGTTGCTCGTCTTTCCCCTGTACCATAATTAGCAAGATCATTGACTAAATATTAAAAAGGAGCAATGCAGGATCAACTCTAGAAACATACGCTTCTGTTATGATATGAGACTTGACATTCTCCAACTCTAGATGTATCTCCTCGGACACTGATGCTATGATTTCTGAGGACTTCTTTTCAGCTGCAGATTTCACCTTTTTCTCATAGTTTTGAAGAGCCATAGCGAACAAAGCAACAGCCCTGAGACATGGTAATTAATCAACTTAAGACGGGAACGAAGATTCAAGGTAGAGACGTAATATTAGTTATATCTACAACTAAGAGACCTTCCCAAGCCATCATCTTCATCCATCTCTGAACAATCCTGAAAGGAATCAGTTTTCTGGATCCCTGCTTAGTCACCAGGACAAAACAATGAGGGTGCAGCATTGAGAACCACAACAATGACATACAAATGAGCATTATACCTTGGGACAAAGACGTGGGAGGACTTAACACGACACGTCCAGTGCCTTTAAAGTTAGAGTTCCGTTTAGCTGAGCGAGAGCCCAAGTTAGATTTCTCATTACTCCAATTGGCAGTTTCTCTTTCTTCGGGGCCTGAATCAGACGATCAATAAAATAAGCATAACATGGATTGTGTTTAAAAGAAAATAAGATCCTCCAGTCTCTGTATGGTCTAGGGAAAGAATTTAGAAGCGTACTGTTGTAATGGCCCAACATTGGTGAATCTTCTCCTGAACCATCTGAGTTTCTCTCATCAGATGACGGATCGGAGAGAACTAAATCTTCATTTTGCTCCGCAGAACTTTCTCTTCTGAAAGAATAATCTCTTTTCTTCTGCAAGAAATCCTGGAAAAAAAAATAAGGAAACACAAGTCAGAGAGTATTATGTAAAGTCAACATGCATAGTTTTTAACTTAGATAAAGCAGCTTGAGTTTATGAAGGTTACAGGCAATCTCTTTTCTATATCTGACGCTTGGCTTGTTGTCCCTTGAGAGGTTTTCTTAGTACCGAAGCTAAATATTGGTGTTTCAGTCTCATCTAAAGTGGGATTAATATTCCTTGGTTGCAAAGGAGATGCTTCGGGAGAAAAACATGGGGAAGGACTTGAGATTGGTGCTTTATATCCAAACGTTGGACTCTGAAATTCGTTTTCTGGCTCAACAGGATTTTCCATGAAAACAACATTCGGTCTTTCCTCTTTCTCACCACTTTTAGATAATTTCTGGAATATCTCTGGCGTAGCTGCTGTCTCAGCTTCTGGAGATGGATGAAAATCTTTTTCCCATGCTCTAGTATCTGGTTTATGCTTCGGGGCTTTGCTCTGTGGATGAAGCTCATGGGAACTTCCCTTTTTGTCTGAAAATGAAGATCTTTTGCCAGTTCCTAAGCTCTCGGAACGTGGAGGAGTATTGCTCTTGCTTGCCTCCTTCAAAATCCCATCAGCTTCATCCTTTTTGCGAGAATGAGCCTTGCGAGAAGGAGCCTTACGGCATTGTACAACAGTGTTTTTTCTTCTACCCCTTTGTTTCTTAGGCTTAACAGCAGAATTCATAGCAGCAGTGCCAGCTTTTCCACGCAAACCTTCATCAAAAGAGAATATATTATTTACTTCTTCAGCGGTTTTGCGACCTATGTTGGCACCAGCTTTGGTTCTCTTCTGGACACCTTTGGCTCCTACTCTCTTCTGCAACAACGATCTAGTTACTGGCCTTCTGGTTGCAACTTCAGGGCTTTCAGAATCAGTTTCTATAGAATCTGAATTGTGTCTAGGCTTAATAAGAGGATCATCATTTGAGCCCTTGTCTTGACTCAACTTTAAGTTGGTCTTCACTACTTCTGGAGTCTCAGAGTTCACATCTTCATTATTTGCTGGTGAAACTTTTCCCAATACTTCCCACAGTTTTGATCTCAAAACATCAGTACTTTCATTTTTCTCCTTCCCTGGCTTATCCATCTCCTCTCTTTGTGATGGAACCTTTTGCTGCAGGACTGCACTTGGAGGTTCTTCCATCCTCTCTGGACTCCTATCCGTCACTTTATCGTTCTTGCCACCATTTAGCTCACCATGAATGTGCTGAGGACTGGAGATGGGAAAGCCTTGAAATGAATCACGAGCTGGTGCCTGATGTACTCCATCAAGTCCCTTGTTTAATCCCTTGCTACCAGACAAGCTAGATGTTTGCTTACAAAGAACATTCTCCAGAGTCCCTAATTTTCGATGAGACGATCTCGTCCAAGATGAGGTCACATGTCCTGTGACCTGAGCTGAACTTCTTTGCCTGGCAGCTAAATCAGCTTTATCTTTCTTGTTCGCCTGAAAATCATTTGCCGTGGCTGATTTCAACTTTTCTACTCTGGCAATGACATCTTCATCAGCCTTATCTGTCCCAAGATTTCTCTTTGGTTTTGGATCAGCCATAACTCCTATAGAAATCTTTCTGGACTGACTTGATTGGTGGTAGTTACTGCCGAAGCTTCTATAGTCGCTCATCTTTTCCTGAAAATTATCACCAAAAGGTTAACAATACTACTGGGTAAAGAATAACAAGTCACAACGAACACCTAGTCAACACAAACTTGCTAGCTAAATCAGTACAGCGCAGGCTAAAGTAACAACGAACACCTAGTCATATATGTAGATCAACGCCAACACAAACTTGCTAGCTAAAGCAATAGAGCGCAGGGTAAATAATAAGAATGCCAAATTCACTACCCAGATCTATCAGCATCGTCTTGTTTTGGGTATTTCGATTTCCAAAGCTTTGGATCGGAGTGTTATCTCTGTGGGAATCGAAAAACCCAAAACAAGACGATGATAGATCTGGGTAGTGATAACGATAACTAGGAGATAAACACAGATGATAGATGCCGAAATCAAACACAAAAATAGCGAATAAAACAAACTTAAGAAGCTCGACAGAGATGTATTAAACCCTAATCATGGTGGATCACAAATATCTAGACCAACGCTTAACGATTTTGCAAGATAAACACTACAACGCCATGAATCGAGACGATAACACCATATAAAACGAAAAGGAGCTTAGATCGCAACGATTTTTCACTGAATCTGAAAGCCACAAGGCATGAATCGAAAACAAAATCAGAGAAAAATTCGAGTCGATAACTAAAAAATTACCAAATCAAAGCTCGCGGGTTGAAATGCGAAAGCCCTAACTCCTGATTCCGGTGTAGAGTAAGTGAGCGCCGAGAGAGAGATGATCACCGGAAAAAAAATACTGAGAAATTGAGAGATATGAGCAGAGAGATTTCGAAATTTCTGGGGAGAGAGAGAGAGAGAGAGAGAGGAGAGGGAAACTGAAAAAAATTTGATTTCGCAAACACACACAGTCACACACACACTACTGTAGCTGAATTGAGTGTATCTGCGACGCCGGAAATATTGGACGATTTTACCCCTGTGGTTTTTCAGAATTACATTACGTTGTGGCCGTCAGATTGAGGTGATTACGCGTGTCGTGATCTTCTTCCTATTATTCTTAAAATTTTGGCGCCCTAATTCGCCTCTCAAAAAATTTCAATCGTTTACAAACGAAGACGATCGTTGCACGTGTCCGATTCGGTTAAAGTTGACGGTCAAGCACGGTAAATCTCTATTATATTATTTAAGTTCGAGCAGGTGAAATTCAGTTGGACTCCCAGAAACAACAACAAATGCGCGGACATACTAGCAAAATCACCTCGACCACCACATACTGATACAATTCATTATGACTTTGTCCCAAGTTTCTTAAATTCTATGTTGTTCCATGATTACATTTAAATATTAATAAAGTTTTACGTGTTAAAAAAAAAAAAAAAACAAATAACCTTATTACATATAAAATATTACACAAAATGCCACTGTATTTTATTACAAAATATAATAACATAATTTTAATATTAATTTTTTTGTAATCAGAAAATGATTATCTAAAAAATAGCAACTAATTAAATTACAAGAAATCATTAATAAAATAATTTTGGAATTACTTAATAAAATAATAATAAAATAATTTCGAAATTATGTAATAAAATAATTACACAGATTCTATTTATTTTTTCAGAAATCTTAGGAAACAATAACAAACTATTTAGAAAAATTATAAAATTTAAATTTATTTATAAAACTAAGATTAAATATTTGCATATCTAAATCATTTAATAATAACAAATATATATATTAAAATTAAGATACAACATTGTTTCTATTTTTAAAATAAATCTATACACTTATTTAAACTATGTTGTTAAAAATTTAACCAGTTCTGATGTGACATATTACGAAAATGCTATTATATTTTAATTATTTTGTAAACAAAATTTATTGTTTCATAAATCTTAGAAAATAATAACAAATTATTTAATTGGCTAAAAATTAATTGTTTATACACAATATTTATTATATAAACAATACTAAGTGTATAATGTTGATAATATACATAACCTAATTGTAATTTTCACCTATAAAATTAATAACATGTTATACCAATAAATTCAATTTGTAAATTTGGTATATTAAGATCTCTAAACAAGATAATATTAATTTGTAATACCAAACCACGGGTCAATATATGTTTTGTTGGGTTTTATTAGCTTTACCGAATGTATAATTAACGAATTTGATATTGCACCAAACCAAAATAGTAGTACCAACTACGGGTCGAAATCAGAGTATGACCTTAAGCAAATAAAATATATGATTTTATAAAATGTATAGAATTAATCATTTTTCTACTATTATTTTGTAATAAACAAATCTAAATTTACATAAATATTTCCTCACGCTGGCAGCATTATTCTACAAAATAATAACGTGTATTTATGAGTCAGGTAATAAACGAGTAATGAGACGGGTGACGCTCAAAAATTAAATTAATATCCGATACTAGATCATTATTCACGGATAATATAACTATTATATCTTTCACTCGACCCTAAAGCTGCGGGTACCTTTTTTCGGAGCGGATACAAACCGAAAAATGGGTCGAATACGGGTACCGATAGTAGTTTTCAGGCTTATCTATTAGTAGTTTAATATTAATCAAAAATCACCATTTAGTACTATATTATATAATATATAAATTAATAATACAACATAAATATATTATTAACAAATAACAAAATATATAAAAAAAGTTTTTCCGCGCTACCAGCGCGGGTCATTATCTAGTTTAATAGTATAACCCTTAGCCGTCAATATAATTCGGTAATAATTCGGTAACTATTCAATCACGGATTTAATGGATTTTAAATTCTAAACAAAGTTTATGTGTGATTTAATTTTAAATTTTAGTTTTCTTTTTTATGTAAATCATATATTTTTGTTCTATAATTTATATATACTAGTTAAATTCATGTGTTATTTGTTTAGTAACTTATTTTGGATTTCAAAATCCGCTTTATAATTCAAATGTATTTGAAGGTGAACAAAAATATCAAATCGTAGATTAAAAAATTGTTATTTTAAAATTTATATACTTTTGTTTGGATTTTTTTTTTTTTTTAATCTCATATGGATTTTCAATATGAGATAATTTGAAAAACGGTTCTAGATTAAGAATGCTTTAGATACATTTCAAGATAATTGGTCGAGTATTAATGGTTAAATTTTCTTTATATGATTTAATCTTAAAAATATATATATATATATATATATATTATATTACAATTGTTAAAATAAGATATATTAAAAGAGTATGATCGTTGGTAGAAATACAAATGGTCTATATTAGATATTCTATGGTTAATTATTTAAATAAGTCATAAAAATTGACATTCTAACAATAGTAATATTATATTATCTAGCCTTCAGCCAAATAAATACCATATATGCTACTACACCACCCAGTAAATATATGTCTGTTTACCTTCAAGAGAACAATATCTCTGTCAGTTATTCCGAAACAAAAATATCAAAATCACCTGAAAAATCAAAGATAAAAATTCATATTTAAATTTTCTAAATAGACATATTTAAAAAAGAAAAATCTACGATAATTAAAAGGTGTTCACTATCATTGATGACAAATTATTGTATTGGATCATTTTTGAAAAGAAATCGTCAAATTTAACAATACATTATTTCTAATAGCATATTTGATTAGACAATAATGATATAGTGTTCCAGCCACTTGTATAACATAAACTCACACATAAATAAAGTACTTGTTTAGTAGATCTTATTAGGTAGAATATTGGGTTTGTATAAACTGGTCATTTAGTTGTGCTAAAGTTAGTAAATCATTGGTTCAAGCTTAACCAATTTGAAAGAGCAAAATCAGAGCAAACTATCATATTAATTAATTGTTTCATAAATTTATTGAGCCATGTACAACGTTTACCAAATGCATAGTATAACGGTAGATCAAACTTATTTTTAAAAAGTTCATGGAGATCCTTACCCAATGAATCTTGAAACAAGAGTAATAATTTTGATTTCTTGATATTTATTTGTAAAGAGTGTTAACGCATTCAATGTATAAAAATCTTAGAAAGCATTTTGAAATTACTTTACGCATGTTGAGAAATTATGTATGTTAGTTCAACAGCAAGACTCTACTAATCCAGTATATACAAAATAAATATACAAACATTCAAATTACTATCAAATTTGAATAAAATGTATTATTATTATTATTTTTTTTTTTTTTTGTCAAACGAGAAAACGAGATTACGTCATGGTATAAGAGAATCTATCGGGACAAAATGTCACACTGCCCAGTGTAGATTAATCTTGCTCTGTAAGAAACTAAAAATCATTTCAAGATTTGGTAAATCTATATATACATACTAAATACAATTCATGAATTGCGTGCGTAGTCTAAACATATACTAAGGATTAAGGATTTAGACGAATATTATATAGTATCTATAAAAAGACACGCACGTAACATCTCGATTCAATACTTAATTGCACTCACGCATGCATATTAAGCTTCAGCATAAACATCATCTACTTGATTGACTTTTAAATCTCTTTCAATTTAAATATATTTTGAAACTTTAGCTCCTTCACTTAATTATCGACAAATGAGTTAAGCAGCCCCGTGTATCGTATACGACTTCAATTCTGACGCAGCTAAGAAATCATGCACGTCAGTAAATTCAACCTAGCTAGGCTAAGAATTTCAAATTCAATAGTCAATCCGTTCATTACCAATTACTGTTGAATTAGAAATCTAGCTAATAAGGTAGCAAATTAAGTTTGTCGTCTCTGCAAACTAACTTAATTAGCTACTATGAGTTAGCTATATCTTACTTGAACGAATATATATTTGAAATTATTTGGTAGGGAATTGCGTCGTGATAGAGAAGTGTTCTAAAACTTCAATTATAGTGAATACATGTAAACATATATCCAATCAAGTATCAACAAATGAAACAATACGATTAATTATTTCAGTAATTTTAAAGCAAAGGGGGAAATAAAACAAAAGGCTATGATTAGTCCAACAAGAGGGGCTACAACAACAACAACAACAAAAAAAGCCACGAGACATGCAAATGCAATCACGCATCTTAAAAAGCAAGCCCAAGTTTTGACTGACAAGCAACCACGACGCAGTAAAGTGGAGTTCTCAAAATTAGCGCATAAATAAAGTACTTGAACAATGTGTGTATGTTTCCGATAAAATGCTATTCTATATAGTACTACTAGTATAAAAAACAGCCAAATTTATATTGCTTTATAGTATTAGTATATTTTTGTGGAAATACAAAAGTTTTTATTTTATTTTTATCCAAGATAGAAAGATATGAGGTTTCTAAAATTGCAAAGAAAGGGAAGATGTGTAGGAAAATAATGAAAAAAATGAGGGGACAGAGAGGAGGCGGAGGCAGTAAGAAAATAAGAAAGTGAGGAAATTGTAATTTGTAGTGTTGTTAGGGAACATTTCTCCTTTATCCTCTTTCTTCTTGATTTTCTTTTGTTTCTTCAATATTTCTCTATAACGCAATTGCTTCCAACTAAGTCCATTTTTTTCCAATTTGAAATATCCAAACCCCGAAGGAAAGCGAGGGGGACCAAGCCGATTACAACTGTAGTGCGCGTCTAAGTCTCTAATTTGCTTACATGGTTCAAGCTAAACCAAAGCAAGCTGGATTTTAAATCTAAACATCCGACCTTAGCATATAAGAAGAATTAGATAATTTTATTGATAGTTGTAGTGATCACCTACCTATAATTAATATCGTAGTAAAAAGATATGAATAAACCAAACTACACTATGCTTGCAAGTTGCATGTTGTGTGTTTACGTAGGATGACATTATAATTGACAAAGTTTGATTCATTACATTGAATTTTCAAAGAAATTAGTTTTACACCATAAGTCACGCATCCGATAAAGCTTTGATTCATTACATTGAATTTCCAGTGGAACTAGTTTTACCATAAGGCACGCATCCATTGTACAATGTACATGTTGTGTGTTGAGTGAGTCCACGTGGGAATAAAAGTGCCACGTGGGGAATGACAAGAAAATGTAGTCGTTGGTCGTTGTGTCGTGAGTGTGTGTGTGTGTGTGTTTCCTTTTTCTCGTGCTTGCAAATATGAGAATTGTGACGTCTCCTTAAGTTCCATAGACAAAGGAACTCTCATTAGGTCCTCTCTTTAAGGTGAACCATTCATTACTTTACTCATGCCCCCTCTCTCTCTTCCTTCGTCTTTCTTTTTTTATCTTTATAACTTTTTTTTTATCTCCATTTATTTAGTTATTATTACGTCTAACAACTTCTCTTCTCGCTAATATATTACGTATGATTTACATCATTATGCAGGCAAGTTTTGGCCGGTTCCAGTTTGGAACTGTCCGTTTAGACCGATTATGGCGGGACTGGTTTAGTAGAACTTGTTTAGGAAGTATTTTTGCAATCTAAGCTAGTTACCTTTGGCTAATCAATTAAAAAATTATATGAGTTTGTTATTCTTTATTCCAGTTTAATATTGTACATACTTACTAGAGCTAGTTAGAGAGTCATTGAATATACAATTTATTTGACATGTAATCAGAAAACCGTTCGTTGTTGGTAATTAATTTATAGATTCAGTTTAAGCTCAAAGTGTCAGTTTCAAATAATGTGTTCCTCAATTGTTTGCATTGTTCTCTCACAAGTGTAATAAAAAGTAAAATAAAACATTAATTAGAGAGAAAACCCGAACCCACAAAATCATAACCAACACTTTGATCGAATCACTATTTGACACGTGTATCTGTCTGCTACACTAACAACATCTTTAGCGGACCGGACGCTGTCTCATCATTCCACCGTCGCTTTTTTGTATATTTGTGTATGAATTTTGAACCAAATACGAAGACCATATATCAAACTAAACTAGCTAAAAATAAAATTATAATATTCCTATCTATATAAACACACACGTACAAACCAAGCATGGCGGCTCATTCCTTACTCATTTGTCTCAACCTAACAAAAAAATAAGAGAGAGAGAAAGAGAGAGAGCTAGATAGAGATATGGGAAGAGGGAGAAGTTCGTCGTCTTCGTCGATAGAGAGTACCAGCAAGAGCAACCCATTCGGTGGCTCGTCAAGTACTCGGAACCTAAGCACGGATCTGAGGCTCGGACTCAGCTTCGGTACATCTTCAGGGACGCAATATTTCAACGGTGGCTATGGGTACTCCGTTGCAGCTCCAGCGGCAGAGGAGGCGGAATATGCGGTGGCGGTGGAGGAGGAAGAAGAGAACGAGTGCAACAGTGTGGGGAGCTTCTACGTAAAGGTGAACATGGAGGGAGTTCCCATTGGAAGAAAGATCGATCTAATGTCTCTTAATGGCTACTACGACTTGATCAGAACCCTAGATTTCATGTTCAACGCCTCCATTCTCTGTAAGTCAATTTCTATATATATGCAATACATAAAAGTCTTATGTCTATATAGCTTCAAGGGATCCGCTGATAACAATTTAAAACATGTTCGTTGGCCTATCAGATCGGTTTATATATGTCTTAATTAGTAGCAAATTTCTAAACGTAATTTTTTTTTAAAGTCGATTAGATAAATTTCCCTCGTCAGAAAAAAATAAAAACACAAACAAAATACTTCTCCCCCCCCCCCCATTACTCTTCTTTTGTTTGAAGGTTAATATCGCCCATCACTATTTCATAGGGTTTTTTTGTTTGTTTGTCAAAGTTATTATCTCATAGGTAGGTTAGAGTTTATATATTGTGTTGTGTAGTGTGTAAGGTACGTATTATAGGTGGATAGTAACTATGAGGAAAACTGATGGCAATTTTTATAAAAATGGTACTAATATATAGGGGCTGAAGAAGAAGAAATGTGCAACGACAAGAGTCACGTGCTAACGTACGCGGATAAGGAAGGTGACTGGATGATGGTTGGGGACGTCCCTTGGGAGTAAGCACTCTTTAGTCCCTTTCTTTATTTAATTTACAGTCTTTTAGATTATTTCCTTAATTAGATTGTTGTGAATTGTGATAGCATCCTTTATGGGTTCGATCTGTCTTTGTTAGGATGTTCTTGTCGACTGTGAGAAGACTGAAGATTTCAAGAGCTTACCACTACTGATATAGTAAAAAAGTCTGCGTACGTACGTACTTGTGTTTAAAATTAAATCGAAGTAATGCCAAGAAAAAAAGTTTTTGTCTGTTGTAAATCAGTGGTGGGATATTTATTTATATTATTTTCGTTTTTCTTTTGTGATAGTACATAAATTTTGAACTCACTCTGACTATTATTCTCCTGATCTTCCTCGGTGTTACGCAAAAAGAAAATATATCCGAGGAACAATCATTTTCCAGTGGATTTAGACCAATTAGATCATTGCATTTATATAACTAGTTGAATGGTTTTCTTTTCATAATTGATAGTATCATTGTATCAAGCCAAGGTTGAGTCTTACCCTATTGTCTGTAGAGGCCGAGTCCCAAGCTAGATCAAGTTACGTAGTCAACTAACAATAAGATGTTATTGTCATAATAAAAATGAGATTTTGGATATTTTTGTTTTGAACACCAAATCTCAATTTGTATATACATTATTACTCACTACCAAGTAATAAAAGAGCAAAAAAGTTTACTCGAGATAGGAAAACACAACAACAACAATAAAATATAACGGGGGGTAATCGACAAAAAAATAAAAATTAAAGGGGCAAAAACATAATTTAAAAGTTAAGAAGCTGCAGTATGAAGCTGAACTAACGAAGCATAAACGCCGTCTTGAATATTAATCAAACTCTCGTGTTTGCCTTTCTCAACAATGACGCCGTTCTTAACAACGGCAATCACGTCAGCATTTTTAATCGTCGATAACCGGTGAGCAACCACAATTGTGGTTCGGTTTACCATAACCCGGTCAAGAGCGTCTTGAACCACTCGTTCAGACTCTGCGTCAAGAGCACTCGTCGCTTCGTCGAGTAGCAATACCTTTGGATCCTTGACGATGGCTCTAGCTATAGCTACTCGTTGCTTCTGTCCACCTGATAATTGAATTCCTCTTTCTCCCACCATCGTATCGTAACCCTAAAAATTTAACCCCGGGTTATTTTTGACCCGACCCGAGAACCATAAACCCTAAAGCTTGAGTTTTTAATTTATATACCTGTTGAAGACCACTGATGAAACCATGGGCGTTTGATAATTCAGCTGAAGATACGATTTCGGATTCACTCGCGTCTCCTCCTTTGCCGTAAGCAATGTTGGCTCTGATTGTTTCGTTGAACAAGATTGGTTCTTGGCTCACAAGTCCCGTCTGTTGTCTCAACCATTTCAATCGAAGGCTCTTGATCTCTACACCGTCAAGAGTGATCTCACCTGAATCTGGATCGTAAAACCTCTGCAACAATGCTATCACCGTTGATTTCCCGCTCCCGCTTTCTCCGACCAAAGCTACTGTCTGTAATGTAATCAAAAGAGAACAAAATCAAAGGTTCTGTCTTTTTTTTGTATTCTTCAAAGAATGATGATAAAGTTTTTTGAATTCATTACTAACCTTTCCGGCTCGAATGCTTAGACAAAGATCTTGGAAGATTTGAACATCTGGTCTTGCTGGGTATTTGAAACTAACATGACGAAGCTCAATGTCTCCTTTAACATTGTCCAACACTCTTCCTGACTCTACACTCGGGTCAATCTTTGATTCTCTGTCCATGATTGCAAAAATCGAAGCGGCAGCTACATCTGCTTTGCTTGAATCAGGAGATAACGAACTCGACTGAGATATCGCCATTGCCGCCATTGTCAAAGCAAAGAACACCTGCATTGTCATCACAAGAATCATATAATCAAGAATTCTGTTGTATGTTTGTGTTCATAGATCATCATTGTTATATATATACCCTGAAGACAGCGTCGAATGTAGTTTTGCCGTCATCGACAAGGCGAGCTCCAACGTAGAAACTGGTAGCGTAAGAAGCGAAGAGGACGAAGAAAGAGAAGCCGAAACCAATACCACTGACTATGCCTTGACGAATCCCTGTCTTCATTGGACCTTCACATTTCTTTGTGTACATTTTCATCACTTTGTCTTCTGCACAGAATGAAGCAACGGTTCTAATGCTCCCTACCGCGTCATTAGCCACTTGGCTTGCTTCCCCATACATTTTCTGCCAATGAGTTCACAGGTAATTTAACCTAATGGATCATGGAAACAAACTAGTAACTAGTTTTATTACCTTTGCATCAGCGCTGAAACCTGTCATGAACTTCATGTATAGAAATCCATTGAGTGCAATAAGCGGGAGCATAGCGAGGACGACGAAAGATAATTGCCAACAAGCCAAGAAGGCAATGATCAAACCAGCCAATATAGATGAAAGATTCTGAACAGTCTGAGCCAAAGCATCCCCAACTAGACCACGTATTGTGGCTGCATCTGCTGATAGCCTTGCTCCTATGGTTCCACTCGAGTTCTCTGGCTCGTCAAACCATCCAACTTCCATGTGAACCACTTTCTCAAAACACATACTTCTGATCCTCTGCACCAGTTTACATCCAGCTATCCCAAAGAAGAAGGTTTGTGCTGGATACGCTATGATGGATGCGAAACCAAGAACCATGAATATGACTGCCCAAAAGCTTGTATCTTCTTTCAGCTTTTTAGGCGGTTGGAAAAAAGCGTCGATTACACTTGAGAGTAGTATCCCAAAAAGAGGAAGAATAACACCGTTTGCTGCTGCTGATATTGATCCGAGTATAAGTACTGGAATCTCTGGTTTGTTTAGAGCAGCTATTCTGAAGATTGAGACTTTCTTTTGTTTGGTTTTAGGTTCTGTAGTAGCCTCTTCTTGGTCTTGGTCTTGACCGTCAATTCCTGTTGGAATGCCAAACATATTGAAAGAATGGCGGCTGCTGTTTCCTCTGGATGATCCTCCTTTGCTTAGAGATCTGCCTAGCGACGATTTTCTCAAACTTGATTGTTTGAATGATTCAATTGATGACATCTTTCTCTCATCCGATGCATTCTCATCTGATTTCTTCTCTTCTTGTAGACGAATCAGCTGAGAATAAGCTCCTTTCGTGTCCTTTAGTAGTTCCGTGTGAGAACCTGTTCATCAGATTGGCCAAAATCACATACAGTACATTATATCTTTTGAGTGTATAAGAATGTTAATATTAGTTACCTTTCTCTACAATCTTTCCTTGGTGAATCACAGCGATCATATCCGCGTTTCTCACCGTGCTTAACCGATGAGCAACCACAATTGTAGTCCGGTTAACCATGATTCTGTCAAGTGCTTCTTGAACCACTCTTTCAGATTCTGCATCAAGTGCACTTGTAGCTTCATCCAAAAGCAAGATTCTTGGATCTTTTAATATCGCTCTAGCCACAGCTATTCTCTGTTTTTGTCCACCTGAAAGCTGAGTCCCGTGTTCTCCCACCATTGTATCCAAACCCTGTGGAAGCTTATCCACAAATTTAGATGCGTTTGCTAGCTCTGCAGCCGCTTTAATCTCTTCAATCGTCGCATCTTCTTTGCCGTAAGCAATGTTGTCCTTGATGCTTGCAGTGAACAAAACTGGCTCTTGACTCACAAGTCCAATCTTGCTTCTGATCCATCTTAGCTGAAACTCTTTTAAGTTAATCCCATCTATGAGAACTTCACCGGCTTGTGGATCATAAAACCTCTCAATGAGACTCACAACTGTAGATTTCCCGCTACCACTCTGTCCAACTAAAGCAACCGTTGAACCACTCGAGACAAACAGCGAAAAGCCACGGAAGATTTGCTCGTCGGGTCTAGCCGGGTACGTGAAGTAAACATCTTTAAGCTCAATATCTCCCTTAATGTCATCCAACACTTTACCATCTGTACTATAAGAATCTATGTCAGGCTTTCTCTCAATTGTCTCAAACATCTTGTAAGCAGCAGCTTGTCCAGCTGCGAACGCGCTTAAGCAAGGCGATGCTTGACCTAACGACCTAAGGAAGGAACAAAAACAAACCTTAAAATTAGGTCTCAGAGGAGTTTTAACACACAAAAAGACGCATTGTTGAAAGAGTAGAGGTCCTTACATGGATCCAGTTAAAACAGAGATGATGACATTGAGAACTTGTCCTCCTGTGTACCCTTTTTCCAATATTAACTTCCCTCCATACCATACCGCTAAAGCGTAACTACAAAAGATAACAAGAAAGAGTGTTCCTAGTCCCAATCCAGTTGAACCACCTTCAATGACTCCTGCTTTATAAGCAGAGACAAGATGTTTATTGTAATTGCTTATAGCTTGTTTCTCTCCAGTAAACGAAGCAACCTGCAAAAGAAAACAGAAGAACCTAAGTCTCTGTGGTTTTGTTCTTTTTGGCTTAAGTAAGTAAGCTTAATTACCGTTCGTATATAACCAATTGTTTGCTCAACTACAACCGCAGCTTTAGCGTAAGCAGTTTGTCCACGAGAAGCTGTTTTAGCAATGACGATAGCGAGAAGTGCACCAGACATTACAAGAAGAGGAATTGAAGATAACATGACCAAAGTTAGAAGCCATCCTCTAATGAAAGCTATCACAAAGCCTCCCACAAATGTTGATACAAGTTGTATAGCTTTCCCCACCTGACAACAAACAAAACAAGTTTGTTGAAACTTCATTATACGTAGAGAGAAGACGTTTTTAAACTTTAAAATGATTTGTTAGACATAGCCATACCTTCTCCCCCATGGCATCTTGGATTAGCACAGTGTCACCGGACATTCTCCCAACGACTTCTCCTGTATTTGTATCGATGTCGAAAAATGTGATATCTTGTCTTAAGATAGTTTTAAGATACAAACTCCTTATTCTCGCGGCTTGTCTCTCTCCCGAAATCATCCAACCAGACAATTCTGAATATTCAAAGACATCAAAAACGTTTAGTTTTCTTGAAATCTTTTTTACAAAATGTTGGTAAGATCTCCAATAAACAAGTACTTACGGAGAAAAGCAGCAACAAAAGTACCGATTCCAAGATATACAAACTTCAGAGCAATCTGTAAGTAAATCAAGAAACTATATAGTTTAGTAAGTCAAATCTTGAAAATCAATCTTAACCAAAGACAGAAACATTACTTTGGAGACTTTGCCGGTTGTATTAGTCTGATTCTGTCCAAAAGCATCTACAAGGTCTCCGAACAGTAAGGTCATAATAGGGAAGCCGAGACCATTTCCAATAGATCCAAGCGTCCCGAGGAGCATCAAGAGGAAATCAAAAGAATCTGCAAAAGCAAAGAGCTTGTAAAACGGCACCGTCTTTGTTTTCTCATCATGTTCTTCTTTGTTCTTCTTCTCTGTTTTCATAGCTTCTCCTTCTTCTTTGCTTTCTCGTTTGGTTTCAGAAACCTCTTCTACTATATTTGAATCTCCGTTTACGCCGCTCTCTGAAGCCATTAGATTTTCACCAGGTGCCTTACGTTCCTAAAGCATTAAAAACAACAGAGAAGAGATATAATAAATAAGTGTCTAAATCTATGAGTTTGAGATGATCTTCAAGAGAACATACATGAGAGTCTCAAGATTTGACAGAACAAAGACTTTTAGACAGTGAAAAGTTTACTTTTGATTCAAGATCAGTCTTCTTCACCAACCATGAAATGAAAACACACCTAAAGATCTGTTTTCGTATTATTATGATTATTATATCTAAATCCTTTTATTTTATGTTTTCAAGAAAAAAAAAAGTATGATGAGACCTGACGCAAGATCCGTCAATTACATAAAGGCAGCACATAAGTTTCGGTGCAGACAGATTCTAGAACCATTAAGTACAGAGTTCTTTTCAGTGGAAAGATAAAACATATAGAATATAATATGTACCTGGCAAAAGGATGAAGGAAGAAGCTGCAAAAAGTGAGAAACAAGGATTTAGCGACTTCTTGGGTGTGGTATGATGATCTGTCGTATAAGAAGCAGTTGAAAAATGTACAGAGAGAGATCTGTCTCTCTGCTTACATATAAAAATATATATAATTTGTAAGTGAAGTTTTGTAAAGATTCATGTGAGGTTTATATATGCTTTGTTTATTTCTTGGCGAACAAGCCGTGACTTGTTCAAGAGAAAGAGAAAATGTTATTTTTAATATGTAGAAATCAATAGATATTGTCTTATGTATCTAATATGATAGATTATGTGAAGCCTAAAAAACAAAAGATTGTATGATTTAATTATTTATATATATATATATATATATATATTAAGAAAAAATGCGATACGTAAGATATCTTATTCTTGTCGTAATTTTAAATTATTTTATCTGTCCATTCTTGTCTGAAAAATAATGCAAAAATCAAAAAGACGAATTGATCGTTATACGGTATAAACGAGTAGTCTTAGCTGTTTTCTTCAACTCTTTATGTTTGATTTTAGCATAAAGTTTTGATACGGACGGGCCGGCATGATTATTATAATCTCCTTCATTTCACCTTTACTTATTATTAAAAACTGATCTGTAGTTAAAACTTAATTAGCTTACTATGTTTTTAGCAGCTTCTATTTGTGTCCTAGTTCATTTTTCTATTATTACTCGAATTATATATGTTTATGCGTGCATGCTTGTGTATATATAAGATATTTATCAATACCAATAAGCTGAATTATATTTATATATATAATGATTTTCTTCAATCGCTTTAGTTGACTTTCTCGTTCGCATTAGTTTGTGAACAAATTGACAAGTGCAAAACCTCAGTTTTTCACTATTGTAAACTTTGTTATCTCAATATAGTTGCGTATCGCCAACGGATGTTAATGTTATATGCGCATTGTGATGATGCATTAATGCAATGTATTATTTTGAGTTAAGATCTAACTCCCCCATAAATAAATGCAGATGCTGCCACTAGTACTATTCTAATACAATTGCAGTACGAGTGTACATCATCCTAGGTTGGAAACCACGTGAAGGCTGAATTACTTTACGAGCAAGAAACATTAATAACCGATCGGAAAGGAAAATAAAAAAAAAGTCAAAACAAGAGAACAAAAAAAGAGAGGACCTTTCTTTGTATGTTCCAGAGAGGCAAAGAAGAATGGTATCGCATTACTTCTCCTGAGCGCATTTTCAGAATCAATGTATCTTTATCTAAAAAAAGTCTAACCACTATAACTATCCTGACGTCATTCCTGACATATTTTGATTTTTCTATCTAATATTTATCACCTACCCACCCACGTACGTATATATCAAATACTTTTCTAGTAAGAATTATCACTACTTGGGGAATACGGTTATCAAAATAGTAATACTACTTTTCTAAGAAAGACAAAAAATAACTACTATTTGCAATATTATTCCAAACATTGATGCAACAATGACTACACCATTTATACTATCGTGTTTGGCGCTAATCAGATTTTTATTATAGACAAATCTTGTACTTGTGCTTTTTTATATACTCTTTTTGTTTATTATTATGGTAAGTAGCTTTATGGAAAAAATTGATTTAAAAAGTTTTTTTTTTTTTTTGAGTTTGTCCATATATGCTTTTTTTTTCTTTTTCTTTTTTTGCTGATGTCCATCTATGCTTTTTTTGTGTGTGTGTAAATTTTCAATTGTCTAAGGTACCTTTTCGAATAAATAAAATCAACTTTTAAGCAATTTTAGAATTAATAAGAAAAAAAGAAAAACAAAACAAATTAAAAGAAGATTGTAGGAAAAAAAAAAGTGTTTGACGTAAACATGTTGATTAGGCGTTGACATATCTCAGTGTCCTCTCCGTCGCCATATTGCCGGCGCATTTCCAACGCCAATCGGTTCGTTAAGCACTCACTCAAAGGAGATTGACCTCGGTTCGAAGGCGAAATCGTGGGACTTGGAAGCATTGGCTCGATGGCCTTTGGTCGCCACATTTGATACGCAGCTACATTTGATACATTTGATACACTCATAATTTGTTGTGAATTGAATGATATATATAAGACATGTCTTTTCCGATCGTCAACGTCGCTCGTGGGGGATAAATCAATGAGGAAAAGGTGAGAGACGCTTGAGAGAGAAGGTAAGATTAGTGGTGCTGGTTTGGATGTTTTTGAAGATGTGCCTACTGCCTAATGTTTTCGTAAGGAGCTTTTTGAATTGGACTGTTTGTTTTTGAGGTTGGGAACATTTGAAGTCCACTCTTTTAACTTTGATGTTCTTGGCATTACGAGTGTTTCAAGTAGTATTTTTCCTTTATGATGATGTTACTGGCAATTTTTCCTTTTTGATCGATCGGTATTTCAAGACTTCGAGCATGATTACTTTTTGTTTCCCTCTCAGAGGTTTGCTTTATGGGCATTTAGCTCTGTGATTTACGAGTGTTTTACTTTTGAGTGTTTCGACTAACGAGTTCGACTAACGAGTCCGTCGATATCATTATCTTCGACAGCGACTATTTTATTTTCACTATTTACGTTATTATTCTTTCAGTTTCATGTCTTCGACCTTGTTTGAGAATTAGTTTTGACTAGCGATTGCTGTGTTTCAACGCTTTTAGACTTTGCGATTTTATTTGTTTGCTTTTTAGTGTTTTGTCTAGCGATTGTTTATTTGGCTAGACTCGTTGGTCATTTTTGTCACTCATTGCCTTCACATTCACGCGCACATTCACACCCTAACATTCACCTATACAATTCGCATATGTCTAACATTCACCTATACAATTCGCATATGTCTAACATTCATCTATACCATTCACACCCTAGCATTCATCTATACCATCCTAACAACTATACCATTCACATCCTAACATTCATCTATACCATTCACATCCTAACACATTCATCTATACCATTCACATCCTAACATTCATCTATACCATTCACATCCTAACATTCATCTATACCATTCACACCCTAACATTCATCTATACCATTCACGCCCTAACATCTATGCCTAGCATTCATCTATACATCATTGCACACACATTCCATAGTCACTTTATCAGGAAAGAAAAAAAATATACAAATATTGCTGCACGCACAGTCTAGTCAATTTCCAACAAAGTCTGGCAAGTTTGACGGAATAACGCCACACAGTCCCAAGGCATTTTTGTTCTCCTTCTTCAACCCTCTGCAAAATTAAATTAAACCCAAAATCAATCTTCATTGCAATCGATTTTTTCCAACATGCATATTTAACACAAATATCTAAAGCATTATATAAGGCAATATCTCCTTTCTTTGTATTTCATAAAAAAATAATAACCTCATTCTATATCTTCCTAGACAGAACATATAAAAATATATCAAACTAGAAGTTTCAGTTTATGAGACAGATCATATGTCTAAAATTCAATGGCATATATAACACAAATATCTAAAGCATTTTAAAAGGCAACATCTCCTTTCTTTGTTTTTCATAAAAAATAATAACCTCATTCTATATTTTCCTAGACAGAACATATATATAAATATATCTAACTAGATTTTTCAGTTTATGAGACAGATCATATGTCTAAAAGTTCAGTTTACTGTCCACATCGTTAAAGTTAAGCCAGCAATATACATACAAAATGGATTAAAAACAGAGCCTTTAAATTTTACGATCATGACTCCATACATACAAGATGGTTTAAAGATGAAGAACGGTTAAACAAACTAAAGGAAATTAAGACGAGAGTATTTTACCTTGTAAGAAGATGAAGCTTTATGCTTGTTTCTCTCGGCTAGAAATATATATATATAGTGAGGACTCCAACAGTCCCATGGCATTTTTGATCTCAGATAGATTGAGAGAGGACTCCAACAGTGAGGAAGAAGAGAACTAGAGATAAAAACAGATTGTAGTACTCGACATTTGTAAGAATATGAAACCAAGTATAAAAGGAGGATTCAGATTTCTGACTAAAGAGAGGAGAAGGAGTATTTATAGAGACTAGAGAGAGAGTCATTAGAGCATCTCCACTGGGGAGTACTCTATAGGTTACTCTCATATTTCTGTCCAAAAAAAAATTAAAATATCCTATAATATGGTCTATAATCAGAGAATCGCAGCTCCAGGAGGGAACGGAAGCAACCCATAAGGAACGGCACGTGTCAAATTTTGGTTGGTTTCCGGAAAAATATAAATCCTTTTTTTTTTCATTTTCTTCTCTCTCTTTCCCGACCCTTTCTCTTATCTCTCTCGAGGTTAACGGCGAATCCATCGTCAATTCACCTCAAATGCAGAAAAATCGATTAAACTCGAGGGTTTTGGTATATGACACCGATTTGTTTTCGGATCGACTTCCAATCACAATTACTGTCATATCTCGTTCGCTTCTGTTCTCAAGATCCTGAATTTTCTCCAAGCTTTCATCGGTGTATCGATCATAATCTACTCGATTTGGATGCTCGATCAATATAACCATCACCTTCCCGCCGTTGAACCTCCTCCGTCTCAGCCTCCGGCGGCTTCATCTCCGGTTTCTTCTTCTTATAATACCTTCTCTTATACTTCAGGAATTGAGATCAACGGTGATTCTTTGAAGATTCTGATCAGTTTCGTATTGGGTATCGTTCTCGGGTCACTGTGATCGTTTAACGTTTTTTTTTTTAATTGACAGAAAGGAGTTAGCACTGATCTGAAGCTGTTGTTGGAGCTCTGAATGGAGGACGAGAGCTTGCTGCTACTGCACTCAATGCACCTATGGTTTCTCCTGAGGTGAGCACTGGTTTTTGCTGGTAAAAAGTTTGTTTTAATATGCTTCATCACATTCGAAACTTAGTTCTAAGACGCAAGTATTGTAGCTAGCCGCCTAAGACTGAAAGTAGGACATTGTATCACTACTGAGTTGGCTAGAATTGAAGAAATAATATTGATATCTCTAACATGATAAATCTGGATATTATGAACATTGGACTTTATTTGTTAAACTGATCAACTTTTTACCCTGCAGCCAACAAGTTTTTGCGACAAGCCATCCATAAATGGGATGGTGATGAACCGTGGAAGATATCTCTGTTTTTATAGGGGAGTTATGAAAAAGCGGGGTTTGTTTATATAGCTTATGGTGGCTGAAGTTTGCAACTTGATACTTCTGAAACTGAAAATGTCGTGTAGGGTATCTACATTGAACCATGGAAGAGTTGCATGTCTTTAATTTAGGTGTCCTGGATTGAATGAGTTTCATTTGGTTTCATTGCTCTTAGTTCTAGTCAGTTCTTTGTAAAACAAACAAACAGATTTGTTTCGTATGCAGTAGTAAATGTTCATGTGTTTGGTTTGTTTGACAGGGCGAGTATGATGTTAAGGACGAGGTAGGGAAATAACAATGTGGGCACAGGTTCTTGTTCTCTTTGGCAAAAATGTAGTAGTGAGTTTTCAAGCTGCTAGTGTGTTCTGTTTTTAACAAGATGGTTGAGCAGGGGTTCTGTTCTAGTTCCTGTTGTTTAAACAGGTTATTGTGGTGAGTCTACAATGGTATAATCTGTTAGTGAGATTCACTACAAGTTGAATCAAAGTGCTTCAGGTTAGAAGCCAAGATGATTCTGTTCTTTCTGCATATGATTCAAGTAAATTGAAGATGAGGTCGTGAGAGAGAGTTGGAACCATATGGAGCCGCATTATGTAGCACACAATGTAGCTAGAAGGGTGAGCGAAAACATGTAATAGCTTTAGCTTTGGGGAGTGTTTTTCTCATTAGAACATAGGTTGATACAAAGAGTGTTCATGAGTGAGTGATGAGTGAGACACTTGTAATTTGTATCTGTGTTTCTTCTTATAGTGGATTCCGAGCAAGAGTCTCGGCGAGATGTAGGTGGTGTCACATTGACACTACTGAACTTGTTAAATGTGTGTGCTCCCATCTTCTTCTCTACTATTTTCTCTAATCTCTCTATGCTCTGTTCTTTTGCTGCAACAAACAAAAAACCTTCTCTGTTTTGACTTAAGCAATGGTGTGTTGGGGTTCTCTAGTGGAAGGAAGATTTTGCTTAGGTTCTATGTGGATTGCTTTAATTAGTTTAGTATTAAATATATGATTAGTTTATATCTGAGTAACTCTATTGAGTTACTGGAGTAAAGATGGTCTTAGATGAAGTTCTGTAATAAAAAATATTAGATTCCAACGGTAAACAATGTTACCGTTTCACACTTTCACAACGTTCATATTTTACTACTTCAAAAGTTAAATCAAACCGAACGTTGGCAAATATGGGGAAGCGTAAACCGCACTATCCATTCAACTTTTCTCTGTTTGCTATGATTAAACTTTTGTACTATAATCCAAATATATTATATCTTTATTCTTAATGGTTAGTGGATTTTGGAATATGTTCAAAAAAATAATTAGATTCAAATGGTAAAATTTGTTACCGTCATAACGTTCGTATTTTTCTACACTGAAGTCAAATCAAACCGAACGTTGGAACATTAATCTAACATTTTAATGGTAAATTCATTCAATTCTTCTCTTTTTGCTATTATTAAACCTTTGTATATAATCCAAGTATATTATACCTTTATTCTTAAAGATATTTTAAATTCATCGAGGATTTATTAATTTTATCATCATTCTTTTCTTAGTGTTTAGCACTCTAGTCTTGATGACTAGTGTTTTGGAATATGTTCAAAAAAAAAAAAAATTTATTTATGTAGTTTTACAAGTGAGAGTAATAGAGTATAACCAAGGTTTAAATATTATAAAACCTAACACACCAACCTTTACAAGTGGACAAATTAAAAAACATTATCCTTCCATTTTATTTATATTTTAGTTTAAGAAATCTATTAGGTGACACTAATTGTAGAATGTATTCGTTAATTCACTTGATTGGGTCTTTATCACCAACTTCAACTAGAAATTTGACTTTTTTTTATCCGGGGGAAGAAAAAGTTGAAAGGTGTTCGATTCCCACTAAATCTTTTGGAGAATCGGGTCTACGTGTCAAATAGACCTAAATCAATCAAATACACACCTAACCTAGCTATAATAAATCCTTTTACGTACAGTACAATGTTTGAAACTATAAAAATCAATCTTGACCCGCCCCGGAAACCCGAACCTGTGGATCTTATTGAATTTGGAAACGGACCCAACCAACAAACTTTTTATACTGATGACTAAACCATTTTTAGCCCATTGGGCCTAGTGACATAAAAGAATGCAAAGATGACACGCAAACTTTTAAACCCATCTTTGAATTGAGAAGAGAAAATTCGAAACTTTTATTATGTTTAAGGTCTCTAGAGTGCAAGGCTGCAAGCAATCAGCAATGGTATTATTGTTATGATTGTATTCACAAATCAAAACACCGGTTATTTCCGGTTCAATCTTAATCAGGATATATAGTCCTAATTAAGTTTAGTTTTTTTTTTTGGTGAATGATCTAATTAAGT
Organism: Camelina hispida; assembly: GCA_023657505.1. Lineage (NCBI taxonomy): Eukaryota > Viridiplantae > Streptophyta > Magnoliopsida > Brassicales > Brassicaceae > Camelina > Camelina hispida. The sequence goes on along the minus strand of CP094634.1, from coordinate 653,127 downwards.
TTAGTTAAGTATAATTGATATACTCTGTATCTAAACATTTTAGGTCTTTAATTATGTTTAAGGTCGTGATGGATTTGAATCACAGGATTCGGTTTCATGATCAAAACATTTAAATCATAAAATGCATTGCTTTGATCTGGATCGAAAAGAGCAAGTCATGGTTTACTCCCTCAATACTCGCCACTAAGATAACAAAGAAGACTAACAGCTTCTTTGACTTTTTGGAAGCATTCATTACACATTGAATCATTCACCAACTACCACTACAGTCCCACTCAAACAAAACCTTTTATATAGATCAACAGAAACACTAAGGAAAACTAAATGCAGAAGCAGAGGACAAAAAACAAATGAATCAGTTGGCTCTAATGCTGTCCGTGATAAACTTGCTTCTCCTGGTTCATGGGGACGAGGGATCAGCGGTTGGAGATCCCGGGATGAAGAGAGATGGTCTCAGAGTGGCGTTTGAAGCTTGGAACTTCTGCAATGAGGTTGGCTTCGAAGCTCCTCACATGGGTAGTCCTCGAGCCGCTGACTGCTTCGATGTCTCCTCTAAATGCGGCAAAGCACACATTACATTGAATCGTTCACCAGACATAACAGATGAATCAAACAACACAACAAGTAAGCTTCTTCTTCTTCTTCTTCTTCTTCTTCTTCTTCTTCTCCCTCCTCTGTTTTCTCTGTTTTTAAACTATAATTTCTAGCAGGTGGGTGTTCCTTGGCGCACAAGGTATCTGACTCGGATAACGAGCTAGGGGTCGGACAGCCTAAACCAGGAATCATATCAGATTTAGCATTGCATAACCCTGACCTCTACGCGGTCGAGAAAGAACTCTACCTAGGCTCTCTCTGTCAAGTCTCAGACAAACCAAACCCTTGGAGTTTCTGGATGGTAATGCTCAAAAACGGAAACTACGACACCAACTCTGGTCTCTGTCCTCAAAACGGTAAAAAGATCCCACCTTTCAGTCAACCCGGATTATTCCCCTGTTTCGGAAGCGGTTGTATGAACCAACCGACGCTGAACCACGGAAAGACCGAGCTTCTGAGAGATGGTCAGACCATGAAGGGATGGTTTAATGGTACGTACGAGCTGGATGCAGATTTGGGAAAGGAGTTGGATGGGATAAGTTATTACGAGGTAGTGTGGGAGAAGAGAGTTGGTGTTGGTGGTTGGCTATTTAAACACAAGCTTAAGACTTCAGCTAAGTACCCATGGCTTATGCTTTACCTCAGAGCTGATGCCACTAAAGGATTCTCTGGTGGGTACCATTATGACACTAGAGGAATGCTCAAAACAGTAAGTAACACTTAACTTTACACCTTTTTGTCTAGAAATAATCCTCTAATCTAACAACAAAAAGGACTATGTTCAATTAGTATTCACGTTTTGGTGATGAAATAGTGATACATGTTTTGGTATAGCTTCCGGAGTCACCAAACTTCAAAGTGAGACTAACACTAAATATAAAACAAGGAGGAGGACCAAAGAGTCAGTTCTACCTTGTTGACATCGGAAGCTGTTGGAAAAACAACGGTCAGCCCTGCGACGGTGACGTAACCACCGACGTAACTCGTTACTCGGAAATGATTATAAACCCCGAAACTGCACTTTGGTGCAACCCCAAGAGTCTACACAACTGTCCACCGTACCACACGTTTCGAAACGGCACCAGAGTCCACCGTACGGACAACCGGAGTTTCCCTTACGAGGCTTACCATGTTTACTGTGCGCCGGGAAACGCGGAGCATCTCGAGCTTCCGGTGGGGACTTGTGATGCTTATAGTAACCCACAAGCTCAGGAGATTGTACAGCTTTTGCCTCACCCGGTTTGGGGTGAATATGGGTATCCGACCCGGTTGGGTGATGGTTGGGTGGGTGACCCGAGAACTTGGGAGCTTGATGTTGGTGGTTTGTCCAGTAGGCTTTACTTCTACCAGGTGATTGAATGAACCGGTTGGTTTTATTTTATTTTTGGTTGAAACTTTTGAAATTTCCGGTTTGAGTTTTGATTTGGTTATGTTTGTAGGATCCCGGTACGACTCCGGCTAGGAGGATTTGGACATCGGTGGATGTTGGTACCGAGATTTATAAAGAAGATGCAATTGCAGAATGGGATCTCTCTGATTTCGATGTTCTTATTACTTAGATTTTAAAATCAATTCAATACTATAATATCAGGGGGGATTCATAACCAAGTTTATTCATTTGTTATAAATTTCAAAAACTTTTCAACCAAAACTCAACCAATCCAAAGTTTATTTTCGAGTTAAACAAATCAGAATGATTCCCATGTATAGAGAGACTGTGTAGTACCAGTACTTGAAACTTGAAAGTGTACTAATTTAAACATCAACCAAACGTTAATGTGTGTACTTGCGATATGCTTTAGGTCCTACCACGTGGAAGCTTAATCATTTCTCTACCTTACGATTTACCAATAAAAAAACACTCAGAGTCGTACAAACTGGAACCCTTCGGCTAAGTCAGAGTGTTACATATACAAAGGGATTAAAAACGGTTGTACTCTGCTTTAGCCACAGATTGATCGCAGTACAAGACTTTGCAAAACAAGGGAGTACAAATATATTTCTGGTGAATTCTTGTGTAGTACACATCACAAAAGGCGTACAGCAACACGATTTCCATAATCTATTTAAACCTAAGAAATGAACACAAACTCAAACAAAAGTCAAGGATCCTGGCCAATTTCTAAGGTAAGCAAAGCCAAAAGAGGAAGACAAACTTGGTAAATGAGATAGACAGGGAACAAGCAGAGCATGGATTGAGTTTACTAAAACACTAAACGACTGTGTTTTGTCTCTTCCCATGCACTGCCTCTTCCCTGGCTCCCTCTTTCTCTCTCTTTTCTTTCTCTCCTTTAAATTTCCCAGCTTTTAATGGATTTTTATTACTACTGCTAACTGTTGTCGCAGCTGATGACAAGCTATAAAAGGGTTTGGTCTACCTTTGTGTAAGTCATGAAGTGGAGCTGAATGAAGCAATTGCGTCCATTTCTTGGCGTAAGAGAAGGGCATCAATGAACATGTCCAGGTTCTCTCCCTGCATCATATCTTCAATGGCATGGTGAGTGATTCCCACACGGTGATCCGTCACACGCCCTTGTGGAAAATTGTATGTACGGATTCGTCCAGATCGATCTCCGCTGCCAATCTATTAATGAGATTTACGCAACGATCAGCTAGGCAAGAGAGTGATGTACCGTTGACCAGAAACATAATAAAAAGATTCTTTATTTCATATGTACCTGTTCCGACCGTAGCTTTGATCGACTGTTCTGTATTCTTAATCTTTCAATTTCATAGAGCCTTGCACAGAGCACTTTTAGTGCTTTGGCTCTGTTCTGTTACAAAGAAATGAAAATGTTCAGTACCATGTTTCAATTTGAGGGAGTGAAACTAGTGAGGGGTAGTGCGTAAGATGAATGTCCACTACCATATGTTGTGATCTTTCATCTTGGATTGAGACCATCATCCCCGTTGGAAGATGGATGATTCGGACAGCGCTGTTTGTTGTGTTGGCGTGTTGACCACCACAGCCACCAGACCTGTAAGTATCAATCCTCAAATCTTCATTCCTTAGCTGAACATCTACCTGTAAGTAGCCACCAGTAAGAAAGATGATGAAAGAGTATGTAAGTTTTTAACTCGTAAGACTAATCAACAATTAAAAGACAATGTAAGTTTGTAATATGGTGTTCAAAACAAAGATTGGAGGAACTTTGGTACCTCATCAGCTTGGGGAAGGATGGCAACAGATACAGCGCTGGTGTGAATTCGTCCAGATTTCTCTGTGATAGGAATACGCTGTGGAAAGAAGTTTTAATTGTGAATAACTAGAGAACGTTACGTAAATATGTATGAAGGAAGAGTCAAGAAAAATCAGAATGTGAGTCATATGTAACATACCTGAACCCTGTGAATACCACTCTCGAACTTAAGTTTTCCGTAGACACTGGCTCCACATATTGCAGCACTGGCTTCCTATCAATTACATTCAAGATCTTAGCTGCAGCAGAACAGAGCAAGAAGAGTAAAATACTAATAATCACAGAAGAACAAAAAAAAAAAGCATACTTACTTTATATCCTTTCATATCCGACTCAGTGATATCTACAATATCAAACTTCCAACCTTTCTTCTGTGAATACCTTTCGTACCTATCAATATTCCAAAGAATTTAAGTTCAAATACAAAAAAAAAGGATACGAGCTTCTACCTACAACACTATATGAATGAACTTACATTCTGAATATGTCCATAGCAAACAAAGAAGCCTCTTCTCCACCAGTACCTAACCAAAATATTCAGTTGGTTTGTCAAAATGGAAAACCTACAGACAGCTTTTGGAAGCGAGTTGGTGTATAAAGAAGCATTAGTTCATAAGTGTACCTGCTCTCACCTCCAAAATGCAATCCCTCTCATCAGCTTCATCTTTAGGAAGCAAAGACTTAAGCAATAAAGTTTGAAGTCTTTTCTCTTCTTCCATCGCATCATCTAATTCACTTACAGCCATATCAAGCATATCTTTATCATCCGAGCTTTCCGAAACCAGTGATCTCAGTCCATCAATCTCCTGCCAAAAGAAATCAATCAATGATGATTCTTGGGAACAGATAAGAGACTGTAATGCAACAAAAAAAGTCACTACCTTTTGTTTAGCCCTCAAATAATTGATCAGCTCCATTGAATCTCTAAGCTTCCGAAGCTCCTTATTAGCTCTTGAAAACTCTTCAGGTGAATACTCAGGCTGTCTTCAAACAACAGAGAACACAGTTATGTCAAGAATCATAAACACTTCATATCTCTTTAATACAAACCATGATGAGCTTAAATTGGATTACCTGGTTGATAAGCTTCTGAAGAAAAGCATTTCGGTGTTCTATCGCCGATAACCTCTGATCCATTATCTTAATTAGATCTGGAGACAACTGAGGTTCCATTTCTGCAGTCAATAAACTCGAATTCAGTGCAATTGGTTCATCAGAAAAAAATCGAGATTTGATTCCAACATTGAAGAATATATAAACAAACGTACCGTTGGTGTAAAGACGAACCATCTTGGATGAGAGTGTGCTTCGACGATCGTTTAAATGCGGAGCTCTCGAGCAAGATCTAACCAGATTACTCAAGAAATAACCCCGAATCAGCCTCCTCATGTTTTTGTTTTTCTTTCTAGCAGAAATTTTCGAATTTATCTTTCGATCTGATTGGCAGAACGAACGGTGGTACTTTTGCCGCCGCGGAGCTCGTGACGGCGATTTCTCTCGTCGCCGTCGAGAAAAAAAAAAAGATAAAAACTCTCAGGAAAGGACGAGGAGAGGGTTTTGGTATTTTCGCAGTTCCAAATCTTAACAAGGGTAGTTTCGTTATTTCTCCCGTCCATATATAAACTGGGAATTTGTGATATAAATGTCGCTAAAAATATTATAAATGTTGACAAAACAAAAAAAAGTCACCAATAACTAAAAATATAGACATACTGAGAATTACATAATTTAATAAATTATTGAATTGACAAACAACATAAGAGAATTTTTAGATGACTATGACTTTTTTAATAGATTATTCAACATAGCGGATTAATTAATTTCATATTTTAAAAAAAATCAAAGAATATAATTTTAAAGGAAAAAAAAAAATCCACATTTTTCATACGTGAGACAAACAAAAAGCAAATGTTATACAAATTCATTTTCCCACGCATATTATATAATCCTATAGAATACGTTGTATTTTTCACCTTTTACATAAACACGTACTATGTTTTTAATATATTCATAAACGCTTTTATATTACAAGCGTGACAGGAACTCTGGCTTCTTGAATCCAGTTAATCGGACCTAACCAGTTAACAACAGAGAAGCCATTGACTTCACCTGCAGACCTAGCGATCTTAGCCCAATTAACTCTTCTGTTAGTGTTAGCTCCTGGTCCACGGTTGTTGTACTCAATGTACCTACATGTCGTGTGGTAACTTTCCCCATCCCAAATCCTCCAACCTTCTGGTCTAATCAAATCTCCCATCTCGGTGTTGACAATCACTGTGGTCGAGAATTTCTTCCACGGCCTTCCCAAGTATGACGCCACGGTGAATCTCTCTGGCGTTAGTTTCCTGTCGGGAACGATGCGGCAGTTTTGGAGGACGATACCGATTTTCACGGCAAAGCCAATTTCATTTCCATCAGCTGTGACCGTGTTGTATTGTCCCTTGCTTCCTTTACGGACAACAATGAGTGAATTTTGGACCACAGTTGCGGATTTTCCGAACATGAAGTCGACTGTCCCTGAGATGACACAGTTTCTGTAGAACTGACGACCGTTGTTCACGTAAAAGGTGTCTTGGTAACCGTCGAACCTACAGTTGAAGATCACGGCACGGTCTCCGTTCACTCTAATAGCCGCGGCTTGGTGTCCCATGGGACCGGCGGTGTTCTTGAATCCCATCCATTTCGCCATGAATCCTTCCGATTCAACCTCTGCACGATAATTTATAGAAAACATGAATTATGTAGGGAAACTTATCTGTAACCTATCTTGTGAATTAGGGTTTGGTGAGACTTACGAACTGTGGCACTAAGGGATGTGGTGGTTCCAGGGCTGAGACCAGCACTTCTGTTGTAAGTAATGACAGTCTTTCTTGCACCATCTCCGAACATGAAGATGTTGTTCTTCTTCTTAGGGATGATTACTTGCTCTCTGTAGACACCAGCCTTGATGTGGATGATGCATCGGCCAGGGTTATTCTCAGGACAAGCATTAACGGCTGCTTGAACCGTATTAAACTGTCCGCTTCCGTCCTTAGCTACCACAAAGGTCGCTCTGATCCCACCAGTACCGCCGCCTCTACGGCCACGTCCACGTCCAGCCCTAGCCATGAGCTTCCTGTCAGCACCTGAAACCCATGTTGGGATTCCGGTCTCGTCCATGTCTTCAAGAAGACGGCGAGCAGGACCATCTGGGTCGGCCACAGGAGATTCATCAGCAACAGCAGGGGCTCCTTTGTTGACGGGAGTTGTTCCTGTTGCGTTCTTGAATTCGTCAACCTTGTTATTAATCTTGGCCATAGCGCTAACGACAGTGTGAAAGATGTCAATAGCGTTTCTAGTGAGAATCTTGGAGTCTAAAATGCCCTCTTCAATAGTCTTTCTTAAATCGTCTTCTGCGATATCGTCAAGACAATCAGTTTGATAATTGTAAACACCCGTTAACCATTGTTTAAGTTGGTCGAATTTGCTCCCGATCTGGTTAAGATCTTCACCCATTTCCTCAATAATGGTGGCGAGATCCTCAAGAGCGTACATGAAAACTCTCTTGCAGTATTCAAGAACAGCTTTGTTGTTTGGCGAGATGCTCGAGCCCATGTTTCCTTGGGTTTTATCCGTGAAGTTAGACGATTTGGTAATTGCGTCTTTTGTAGCGAGCATGAATGCCCTTATCAGTTTGTTTGGGTCTTCGCTCTTGACCGGCTCGAGAGTTTTGACACATGAGGCTTTGTCGGAAGTCGACTGGCAAATTCCTTGCACCGCTTTCATTTGTGGAGATAGATTAGTATCACCATTTTTGTTTATGAAGGCAACGACTCCTATGGCTACTCCAACTATTAAGAGGATGGAGGCCACCGAGACAACAACTTTTCCGATCATTTTTTTTATTTTTTCTTTTATTTTTCTCTCCCTCCGGTTTTATTTAAAGGTTAATAGGAGAGGGAGGGGCTTTATTAGATAAAAGCCAAGTTGTTGAATGACTTTGGCCAGTATATATTGCAATGGATTATGGAGGTTTATATAGAAGCTTTCTAGTTTCTAAAATTAGGGACGTGCATGGATTTTGCATGGTGAGGGATAGACGTGGGGTTGACGAATGGCTGAGAATATTTGGTCAACAAGGCTTAAAATAACGGATGACAGAGGGTTTTGGTAAATTTGCAGTTCTAAATCAGTCTTACGTTTATAATTATGGGTATTTGGGATAAAATTTCCTAAATAGTCAGTATTATAAACTTAGTCAATGGTATGATCTAAATTCCGCTTAATTTTTATTACAAAATAATTTTTTTATGAATAATTAATAAATATAAATAACAAATAAAAATAAATAAATTTTGTTAATAAATAAACGACAATATCCAATATCTAAGTTAATTTTCACATCATATTGCAAATTTAAAATTCTAAAAATTTGGAAGCTAATAAATCAACTTTCAAACAAACAATAAACGAACAAAAGGTTGTAAAAAAAGAAATTCCATACGGGAAGAGAAAATCTATATTTTAGGATTGTATAAATAGAAGAAAACCATACAATGAGATGCAAATATTTCAGCTTTGTAGGTAGGTAGTTCAGTAATATATATATTTTATACATATATGTATATATATATATATATATATTTTACGAGGTTTAATGATGTGTGGAAACAAAAATTATCAGTTATAATCGCTTGACAAATCTCCTTCTCCGCTCCGACAATGGTATCTGAAGATAATCGAGATGTCTTCTAAGCTTGTTGATATTGAATTAACATTATTATTTTATAAAGATGAAATTTTATTGTGGAACTCGTAAGCTTATTTGGAAAATAAAGAGAGTGGATAGGATTATCAACTAGCCGTTAGAATTAGCTTAATTTAATAACAAATCTAACCAAGATAGATGAGAAAGTCAAAATCTTTTCCTCGTTAGAAATCGTCTAATGGTTGTAATTTTTCTTATTGGAAATTTCAGATAAAGCAAGTCATATTGTTTGTATATTCATGTCCATAAATTTTGATAAATTTGAGAATTGACAACATCATAAAATAACACAAATTAAATAAAACTTTATATTTTAAAAAGTTTATTAAACATAGGTACAACACATCGGACAAGTTTTCATCTTCCAAAAACATAAAAATTAAAATTAAAATCAAACAACATAATTTTTTTTCTTTCTCATCTTTCATACGTGAGACAAACAAAAAGCAAATCTTACAACTTCATCTCCCCGCGCATGCAGATTATTCCTATCGAAAACGACGTTGTACTTTCACCTTTTACATGAGCACGTACTACTCTTTTTTTTTTTTTTTTTTTTTTTTTAATTGTATTTGATTTATAATCCAAGCGTGACAGGAACATTGGCCTCTTGAATCCAGTTAATCGGGCCTAACCAGTTAGCAACAGTGAAGTCATTGACCTCACCTGCAGACCTGGCGATCTTAACCCAATCGACTCTTCTGTTAGTGATAGCTCCTGGTCCACGGTTGTTGTACTCAACGTACCTGCATGACTTGTGGAAATTCTCCCCATCCCAGATCTTCCAACCTTCTGGTCTGATCAAGTCTCCCATCTCGGTGTTCATAATCACGGTGGTCGAGTATTGCTTCCACGGCCTTCCCAAGTATGACGCCACGGTTAATCTCTCCGCCGCTAGTTTCTTGTCGGGAACGATGCGACAGTTTTGGAGGACGATACCGATTTTCATCGCTAAACCCTTTTCGTTTCCATCGGCTGTGACTGTGTTGAATTGTCCCTTGTTTCCTTTACGGACAACAATGAGTGAGTTTTGGATCACGGTTGCGGATTTGCCGAAGATGAAGTCGACTGTTCCTGAAACCACAATGTTTCTGTAGAACTGACGACCGTTGTTCACGTACAAGGTGTCTTGGTAACCGTCGAACCTACAGTTGAAGATAACAGCACGGTCTCCGTTCACTCTGATAGCCACAGCTTGGTGTCCCATGGGACCGGCGGTGTTCTTGAATCCGATCCATTTTGCCATGAATCCTTCTGATTCAACCTCTGCACAATGATATATATAACATGAGTTAAATATATACAAATACTTGTATAACCTTTTTTTGGTATCAATGGACTAGTGGATTAGGGTTTCGTGAGACTTACGAACTGTGCCACTAAGGGAAGTGGTGGTTCCAGGGCTGAGTTTAACACTTCTGTTGTAAGTAATAACGGTCTTTCTTGCACCATCTCCGAACATGAAGATGTTGTTCTTCTTCTTAGGGATGATTACTTGCTCTTTGTAGATACCAGCCTTGATGTGGATGATGCATCGGCCTGGGTTCTTCTCAGGACAAGCATTAACGGCTTGTTGAACCGTCTTAAATTGTCCACTTCCGTCCTTAGCCACCACAAAGGTCGCTTTGATCCTAGCAGCACCGCCGTTACCGCCACGTCCAGCCTTAGCCATGAGCTTCCTGTCAGCACCTGAAACCCATGTTGGGGTTCCGGTCTGGTCCATGTCTTCAAGAAGACGACGAGCAGGACCATCTGGGTCGGCCACGGGAGATTCATCAGCAACAGGAGTGGCTCCTTTGTTGGCGGGAGCTGCTCCTTTGTCGGAAGGAGTGAAGATTCCACCTGTAAAGTTCTTGAATTCGTCAACCTTGATGTTAAGCTTGGCCATGGCGCTAACGACAGTGTGGAAGATGTCAATAGCGTTGCTAGTGAGAATCTTGGAGCTTGCAATGCCCTCTCCAATAGTCTTTCTTAAATCGTCTTCTTCGATATCGTCAAGACAATCAGTTTGGTAATTGTAAACACCGGTTAACCATTGTTTAAGCTGATCAATTTTGCTCCCGATCTGGCTAAGATCTTCACCCATTTCCTCAACAATGGTAGAGAGATCCTCAAGAGCGTACATGAAAACTCTCTTGCAGTACTCAAGAACAGCTTTGTTGTTTGGCGAGATGCTCGAGCCCATGTTTCCTTCGGTTTTACCCGTGAAGTTAGACGATTTGTATATTGCGTCTTGTGTAGCGAGCATGAAGGCCTTGATCAGTTTGTTTGGGTTATCGCTCTTAACCGGCTCAAGAGTTTTGACACATGAGGCTTTGTCGGAAGTCGACTGGCAAATTCCTTGAACAGCTTTCATTTGGGGAGACAGATTAGTATCACCATTTTTGTTTATGTAGGCAACGACTCCTATGGCTACTCCAACTATTAAGAGTATGGAGGCCACAGAGACAACAACTTTTCCAATCATTTTTTTGGTTTTTTTTCTATATTTTTGTTTTTTTTTTTTTTTTTTTCTCCCTCCGGTTTTATTTAAAGGTTAATCGGAGAGGAGGGGCTTTATTAGATAAAAGCCAAGTTGTTGAATGACTTGGGCCAGTAGATATTGTGATGGATTCTAGAGGTTTTTATAGAAGCTTTTTGGTTTCTAAAATTAGGGACGTGCATGGATTTTGCATGGTGAGAGAGAGTTGTACGGTCGACGAATGGCTGACAATATTTGGTCAGAAAAGCTTTAATTAACTTCAACTAATTTTTGTTGTAATTGCTTAATTGTGAGGATTAAAATTGGTCACCGCAATGTAAATTTGGTGTACGTCCCCTGTTTAGAAGGTGTGGTGTATTGATTGACACAAAATAGAGATATAGTCGTTAATTTTCGTTTTTAAAATACTAATTTAATTGGTATTCATGAATGGATAAAAATTAATATAGAGCAAAAGGCGACTTTGGCAAGTTGTGGACTGTGGTGATCAGTCTTAAACCGCAAATCGACCTGGCTCAAGTGAGACCATCAAAACCAAAATAATGGGATTTTTAAAATTAAAATCAAATTACATAAAATCCATGTAAACTTAGTTTCGAAACAGCTTAACTACATATCAGTTAAGCATATATAGTATGCTCTTTTCACTTCCATTTGATTGTTAAGTACTAGTCTGCAGTATAGAATATGAATAGACCAGACATATATTTCAACTAAATTATAAGTATTCAGAACCTTCTTTAAAACTAACTCTTATAAAATGAGCTCTAGTACTATAGTTAAACCATACCAAGTCAGTTTGTCATGCAGTTTATACTTAGATCACGTATGCACCCAAAAAATCACCATCTCGTAATATGAGTAGATGGTGATTAGGGTTTAGCATCATCTTTGGTTTTAAAAAAGCACTACAATTCGAGTGAGTAGCATGATGATTTTGTATGTAAAAATTCTAAAAGTACATATTGTGTACTAAACAAAAATCAATAGAAAGAGTATATATATACTACAAAGAAAACATAAAAAAAAATATTTTATTGGCAAACGTATATATAATTAGCGCGGAAATGTTTTCCATCTTCGGCTGAGGAAGATGTTTGTATGCTAAACTTAAAATGAAACTAATTAGCAACAATTAACAAATTTTGTTGTCACTGAATAATGCGGCCGGGAATCAATTTTTTCATGCCTTGGTTTTTTTTTTTCCTTAAAGATATATGTAGCCATTTCAAAAGTTAAAGTAAAAATGTGGAACATTATCAATGAAAAAGAAAAATTAACAGAAAGTATAAATAAAAAGTATATACAGATAAAATAAAATACAATTCACCAAATACGTTATTAAATTAAGTTTTTATTATTGGATATATAACCACATCTTTTCCATATCCTTTCCAATCACGAGGTCCATACATGATTATAATCCATAACATATTAATTACAAACATACATCAAAAGGAACCTTTGGTTACAAGATTCCTAAAACATCTGAAAACCCCAATCGATGCAAATTATTCATCACCATCGACGGAAGCTATACATTTTTTTTTTAAAGATATAAAATATTATATTGATAAATAAAAATCAATAGTAATAAAAGGACAATGGTGGTGGGAGCAAGGCATCGGTATCTTGCTGGTTAAGTTTTGTCTTAATGTTGAAAGTGTTAAAGACTTTGCCCATTCCAGCGAACACATCCACTGACTCACCACTCATTCTTTTCCCAAGACCAATCCCTCCTTCGACCACTTTGTGTAACGTCTTGTCGTAGATATCATCGAGACAAGTGGAATGGTAAGTGAAGATAGAGGTCATCTTCTTCTTACATGTGAAGTAGTTGTCAGCCATGCTCGATAGGTTTTTTCCTGCGGCTTTCCAGAAATCTGCAAAGTCTTCCAAGGCGTTGTGTAGCTGTTTTTCACAGCTGGTGATGCAAGTTGTGGCAAAGGCGTTTCCTGTGTATTTAGGTTTGATCCCTTCGAGGAACTTCAAACCCTTTTTAACGGACGCTTCAGCGGCCGTGGCTAAGTAACGGACCAAAACGGCTGGATCATTGCTTGGGACGTTTCTTAGGGTAACGCTACATAGACGTTTGTCTTGCACAACGCTGCAGATTCCATCGACGGCCTTTAGGTGTTCTGGTGTAACGGCGTCGCGTTTTTCTGGAACTATGAATGCGGTTGCGGTGAGGGAGATGCAGAGAATGAGAAAGGCGAGTTTTATTGGAGTGTTCATTTTTTTTTGTTTTTTTTTTGTTTTTCTGTTTTTTTTGGACGTGGATTGGAAAGGAATAGGTAGAAAAATGAAGATGAATGGTTACGTATATATATACAAAGATTTATTATAGTTTTTTTTTCTAAATTTGGATGTTTTTTTGTTTTGACTATTTTCAATGGATGATAATGAGTGAATTGTGGCGGTTTTTAATTATCTGTGGACATGCCATCATGTTCCTTTTTTCAAAGATCTCTGGCACTGAGACACTAATCCTATTTTTGTTACGAATTTAGGTAACATTATAATATGTAATACATCTTTGAAAAATTAGGTAACAAACACTCATATAAGGAATAACTATGGTAACAAAGACAATTGATTATCTACATACAAATTATAACAGCCAAATTAAAATGAAAGAATATATAAATTATGTGATTCTTGTTAAATAAGCAGTCAACAAGAATCCAAATAACGGTAACGGACTTTTTTTAGGACCAAAATAATAAAAAATAAACAATACAAAGATTTCTATGCACATTAAGTTTTGGTTTGGTGTGTATGTATATATGTAAACCAAATTTTTCAGAGTAAGAAGAGAAAAGCTGAGACGGCAGAGAAAGTGGTGTGGCGGCTAGCTAATGTACTCCTTCGCCTGGAGCTACTACAGCTCGAGCATTCAACAGAGGTTGAAGAGCTTTGACAACAATACTCATATTCGGCCTAAAATCCGCTTCATACTGCACACACAACGCAGCAACCGCGGCTAACTGCGTTTTCATCATCACCACACACTTTGATGTTAAGAACAATGCATTCTAAAACGTTAGCGCAATTTGATATCATGAAAAGTTTGGTTCTTTTTTTAATATACCTTAGCAACAGCTTTTGGAGGGTAATCACCACCAAGCCTTGCATCAACGCATTGTTTAACTTTATCTTCGCTCAGTTTAGGTGTAGCCTGATGCATATAAGTAACAGTGTATATAATCTTGCTATATGAGGATAATTAAAAGATGCGTAAAGATTAAGAGAAATTAGTACCCATGTGACTAAACTCTGTTGGCCTCTAGGTAATCTATGATCAACAGGCTTTCGACCTGTCAGAAGTTCGAGTAAGACAACCCCGAAGCTGTAGACATCACTCTTGGCATTTAGTTGTCCGGTCATTGCATACCTGTGAAGAAAAGGAAAGAGCATTTGTTGAGATGTGATAGCTCACTCACAGAATACATGTTTAGACAAGAAACTCCCACCAAACTTACTCAGGGGCATGATAACCGAAAGTTCCAAGAACACGGGTGGAATGAAGGCGAGCTGCCATATCAGGAGCTTGATTAGAGAGATCAAAGTCAGCAATTTTGGCAACATCTTCTTCAAAGAGCAGGACATTGCTGGATTTAATGTCGCGGTGAATGATGTGAGGGTTTGCTTTTTCATGCAAGTACTCAAGCCCTCTTGCAGCTCCAACTGCAATTTTCACTCGTTGATACCAAGACAAGACAGGACCTGGCTGTGCTCCCTTCACACCTTTTCTCCCTGAGGAATCATAATATGTTTAAACTTAAGTAAGTAAACCCCACTAGCCTAGAAACGTGTGTGTGGACAAGTTAGTGATTAAGCAAAACTGTACCATGAAGGATATCATGAAGAGATCCATTTTTGGCAAACTCATAAGCAAGTATCCGTGAACTCCCGTCAACACAGTAACCAAGAAGTTGAACAAAGTTATCATGTTTCAGCCTAGAAACCATGGAAACCTGCACAAGCAGTTCAAATTTCCCAAGTTCAATTCCAAAATTCAGACAGTGTGACATCATAGTTCAGAAAACAACAATAGTTTATTAAATACAGTAAACTTATCTAACCTGTGCAAGGAACTCATTGTCAGGCTGTTTGTTAGAATCCAACTTTTTAATGGCTGCAGGCTGATCATTGTTCAAAACTCCATAATATACTCTTCCATATGAGCCTTCACCGATGAGAGAAGTGGAACCAAAATCATCAGTTGCTTCCTTGAGTTCAGTAGCAGGGATAGTAGGTACTTCAATAGGCTGCACCTTGACAATAGGAGCGCCCTTTTGTGCAGTTTCAGAGGCTTGATGCCTTGCATCATTTCCTACACACCAAAACCAAAGCTTTTTTTTTAATAAAGAGACTAAAATCACACATGATCATAAACAGGGTAAAAACAAGGGGACTTGATACTGAACTGAAAGTTTTGGTTTTTGTTAAGTAAGATCCAATTTTGATATGAAAGGAAGTAAAAAGAAACAGAAATTAAACCTGGAAAGTGTTTGGCAGCGTTGTTGTGGCCACCATAATCAGCAGCTTTATGCATATCATCTTCCTCGCAACAGCCGAAGCAACTCATAATAATTTTCTATAAAAATCTGCAGTAGCAGCATTGAGAATTCAAAAAAAGTCAATAATCCTATTTGGAATAATTGACTCGCATTCAAAAGAGAACTATAAGTATGTGATTGAAAACATAGAAGTAACACAGCTTAAAAGGCCCTAGCAGCATCTTCCAGAAACGAAATTAGCCATAACCAAACAGTCAGCAAGAAGCAAATCATAGAGAAATCTGGTGAAATCATCACTAATATACAATTCAGATGATGGAATCAAGAACAGAACAACGGGAATCAAAATAATCTGAAAAAAAAAAAGGTTATACCTTTCGATAAATCCAAGTAGAGAGACGAATCAGTAAGAGTGAGAAGGAGGAAATGTGAGAGAGGATGGAGGAGAATTATGTGAAACCAGCGAAGAAGAGAGAACAGAACAGTGAGATAAATGACAAATCTTTTGAGCTCTTTAAACGCAATTATAGGGGAGAGAGATTACTTTATAATTAAAGTAGAGAGGATTAGCTCTCCCAAGTTTTGACTGAGAGGCGAGTTTCAACTTTCAACGCTGTCACTTTGACACCGTGTCATTACAAAACACCGGTTTTTAGTTTATTACTTATTATTATGACAAGAACCTCAACCCAACGACCAGATTGCCACGTCATTTATATTTTATTTTAAATCGAATGAAATTGGAGAATAATAAAATTCCGGAATTATCGTCTGTTAAAGATAATAAAAAGCAACGGCGTGAATTCCGCCGCCGGCCGTCTTTCAACGACGCGTTTTATCTTCCCGTTGGTGGTAGTTGGAATTATTTCAGTTTTTTTTTTTTTTTTTTTTTTTTTTTTTTTTTTTTTTTGATAGCTACTAATTTTGCATTATAAAAAACATACAGTATATGTATATGATTCGAGATATAATAATTGCAAATCATTTTTTCAGTTTCTTTATAGTATTTTTCTTTGACTGTTAATTATGAGAAATTACCTATAATCAATACATAAAAGTTGCATTGATTACTATAATAGTATATTTGAAATCAGTCTTTACATAAAAGCTTGAATATTACTTATAAGTCAGTCTTTGTGTGTTTATTTACAGTTTGTGTCATTTTTTTTATTAAATTTGGTTGGAAAAAAAACAAGATTAATTATTTTTAATTGATTTATTTTCTTCGATAAAATTAGGATAATGTTGACATGGCGGTCTGAATCTAATATGTTGTCAAGGAAGCAACATCCTTTCGCAAGTTATTATCTGACTCTTCTTCTGAAATATATATGTTGCATGTTAATGAAATCATGTTTGAGTCACAAAAGTGGGTCCAAATGTTGTCGAAGGATCCATAGATCTTCGCCCTTCGTGTATCAAGAAGACACCATACTCGGAAGATGCTGACAAAGTTTATCAACACAAGCAGAGTCTCCATCACATATGCGAACTGGGATCAAAGAATATCATCCATTGTTTTGGTTCGGAAATCAATAATGGTGTAATTCATGTGGTAATAGAACCATGGAAGTGTGGTCTCAAGCAATGCATTGATTTCAAACGGATCAAATGAGAAGTCAAGTGGAGTTGACGATATATATCAATAACAATTAAAATAAAAGAACAAATTAAGAAAGATGTTAAATATAATTCTCATATTAACAAATTAACAAATTAAAATCACATAATTCTCATAAATATAAAAGAGAACAAATTAAAAAAGAAGTCCAAGTAAATATTGAAATCGGCTAATCATTCATTATACGGTTCAAGAAAGATGTTAGAATATCATTTGAGTCGTTGGCATGCATTTGAACAAAATATGAACATGTTCGAGGATGAATTGGAGTCGTTGTCATGCATTTAAACAAAATATGGACATGTTCGTGAACGGATCATGGTGTTTTTTTTTTTTTTTTTTTTTTTTTTGTTGCTGATTACATTATCTTGACAATTAGATCAATGATATAACATCTTTTTGAACCGTATATAATGATTAGCCGTTTTAATCTTTTCTTGGATTTCTTTTTTTATTTTGTTCTCTTTTATATTTATGCGAATTATGTGCCGAAATTTGCCGCTACGGTTTTAATACAATGATTATTGTCGATTTATTCGGTTCCTAATTCAATACTATATCTCACACTGACATATACAACCAAATAAATTTATTATTCGCATCATTCATGGTTGGAAAAAAAAACGTGGAATAATATAAATATACTTTAAGGATGACGATTAAGAAATGGGAATTAGATCCATATGAGATTCTAAAGCTAACCAAGACGAGGAACATGGAAGACGTGGCGCATTGGATTCTTTCGTTATACACTAGTAGTATTTTATATCATGTGACTGGGTCGGTCTCTCTCGCTCTCGCACTAACAAAATTCGATTACAGTATATATTTGTTTGTATTGTAGTATAATATCCCCACCTTAAATTAATTAACACAACAATAAAGAAAATGCAGTAATTTTTATAATTAAAAAAATAGTTGGAAAATGGGATAGTAATAATAGTAAGTGGGCCAAAAAATGAGAGTGGGCCAAGAAAGCCCAGACCATAATGACGACATTGGAGACCGAAAGGTTGACCCAATCGTCGTGTTGTTGTATTATCAGAAGAAAACTTTTTGTTTTGTTTTGATGTTATGAGTCAAAAAGTCAAACGCGCGTTTACAAATACACCACCGACACTTTCTTTGTCAACTAGTTAGCGATCACTGCGGTCGTTCACTAGTCGCGGAAACACCCGTTTTCATCGTATATCACAACACAGACAACCAAAACCCTCTCCTCTCTATAAGTCCCGTGTACCGAGAAACAGGGGATTATTGACTACAATGAGTGAGTGGGGGGGGAAATTGTATGTAGGGTAAGTTAGTAAGTACACTGTTTCACATGGCCAAAGAGAGAGAGAGATAGAGCAAAAGTCTAAATTTTAATATTATTTTATTTAATCAGTGTAGAACTGGTCCCCACCACCACTATTTTTGTTTTTTTGTTTTTCCTTTACAATTAATTTTTATGTACTAAATTCATTTTCTCTCTCTATCTCTCTCTCTCTCTCTCCTACGTCTTTTTGTTTGGTTTCTTCTCTCTTCTCTCTCTCTCTCACTCTTTCTTTCTCTCCCCTAACTTTTTTTTTTCTTTTTTGTGTTGTACTACCATTACCATACCATCACACCATTACCATACATACTCCTTCTCCATCACGCCACAAACTCAGATTCACATCATCTTCTTTTTCTTCTTCTTCTTCATCGCCAGTGGCTCTTTGAAGGTGTCTGTCTCTATAGCTGTAGTTAGTTTTCCTTTGTATATTGATTGATTCAGTGTTGTTTTGAACATAGGTCAGTTCATATCTTCTTCTGGCTTTGAAGAGCTATATATATATATATATAGAAGGATTCAATCAAATTTATAGGGGGGTGGGGCTTATTAAGTGTTTTTATGTATGGAGAGAAAGGTCTTTGATTTATTGGGTTAAGGGCGTCTGTGTTCCGGTTAATTGGAATTCATGGATCTGTTTTTTAGGTTTTTTATTGTGAAAAGAATCGAGATTGATTAGAAACAAGCCTTAAAGTTTGCTTTTTTCGATCTACAGAAAAGATCAATTTGGGTTTTGTTGTATTAAGTCTGAATTTGGAGAGTAGAAGAAAACTGTCTGTCATGGAAGCTAGAATTGAAGGTGAGCCTCAACAACATTTCTATGGGTTTAGAGCTGTGGATCTAAGGTCTGTTGGTAAAAAGAGTGTCGAGTGGGATCTCAACGATTGGAAATGGGATGGTGATCTCTTTGTCGCTACTCATTTGAATCCTCCTGGTGGTGTTGCTACTACCGAAACTACGGGACGTCAGTTTTTCCCTTTAGGGAACTCTTCCAATAGCTCCTCTTCTTGCTCTGATGAAGGGAATAACAGTGAGTTAATGGTGAGAAGTACAAGAGAAGTTGAAAAGAAAAGGAGAGCTGTTGCCATTGAAGGAGAAGACCATAATGGTGGTAAAGGTCTTACTTTGAAGCTTGGAGACAATGGTTGTGATCTTAATGGTGAAAGAGAAGGGAGTTGTGCTGCTAAGAAGACTAAATTCGGAGGAGGAGGAGCAGGAGGAGGTGTGACAAATCGTGCTGCCTGTCAGGTGGAAAACTGTGAAGCTGATCTTAGTAAAGTTAAGGATTATCATAGACGTCATAAGGTGTGTGAGATGCATTCTAAAGCTACTAGTGCTATCGTCGGAGGTATCATGCAGCGGTTTTGTCAGCAATGTAGTAGGTATGCGTCTTTCTAAACCTCTAAAAACCTGATGTAGTAACATTGAAAACAAATGAATCAACTTTATTTTTTTTCTATCTTTCAGGTTCCATGTTCTTCAGGAATTTGATGAAGGAAAGAGAAGTTGTCGTAGACGCTTGGCTGGGCATAATAAACGTAGGAGGAAAACTAATCCTGAACCTGGCGCCAACGGGAATCCTAGTGATGATCAGTCAAGCAATTATCTCTTGATTAGTCTCTTGAAGATACTCTCCAATATGCATAGTATGGTGTTTACTCTGATATCTACCTCGATTAGTCTGTAAAGTGTTTTTGTATCAGCTGCTAAATTTATATACCTTGCAGCTACTCGATCAGACCATACCGCTGATCAAGATTTGATGTCTCATCTTCTGAAGAGCCTTGTAAGCCATGCTGGTGAACAATTAGGGAAAAACTTAGTTGAACTTCTTCTGCAAGGAGGGTCTCAAGGTTCCTTAAATATTGGAAACTCGGGTTTGCTTGCAATTGAGGGAGCTCCTCAAGAGGATTCAAAGCAACTCTCAGTAAACGTACCTGAAAATCCTCGGCAAGAATTGTATGCCAATGGGACAGCTACTGAGAACAGATCAGAAAAACAAGTCAAGATGAATGATTTTGATTTGAATGATATCTATATAGATTCAGATGATACAGATATTGAAAGATCTCCTCCTCCTACGAATCCAGCAACCAGTTCTCTTGATTATCCTTCGTGGGTACATCAGTCTAGTCCACCTCAGACAAGTAGGAATTCAGATTCAGCATCTGACCAGTCACCGTCAAGTTCCAGTGAAGATGCTCAGGTATATATATCTCTTACCTCATCCATTATGTTCTGGATCTATTTACCTGCTCCTGATAATATGCTGTTACATTCTATTTTTTTTTCTTCTTCTTTTTACTCCATCTCAGATGCGCACAGGCCGGATTGTGTTCAAACTATTTGGGAAAGAACCAAACGATTTTCCTGTTGTCTTGCGTGGACAGGTACTGGTCTACTTGAAAACTCAAGTTCTTACTTTGTGATGTTAGAAGTTATTATATTGATGTGTTGATTTCTCGATATTCAGATTCTTGACTGGTTATCGCATAGTCCAACTGATATGGAGAGCTACATTAGGCCTGGCTGTATTGTATTGACAATTTATCTTCGTCAAGCTGAAACTGCTTGGGAAGAAGTAAGTTTACTTTCTTTCTCTCCTTTTTTGACATTTCATCTTGTCTTCTGTAAAGTTCCAGACTCCTGAAGGTGTATTCTCTTTATTTCTTTGCTTGGCAGCTTTCAGACGATCTGGGTTTTAGCTTAACGAAGCTTCTGGATCTCTCTGATGACCCCTTGTGGACAACTGGATGGATTTATGTTAGGGTTCAAAACCAACTTGCATTTGTATATAACGGTTAGTTTTGAGAATACTTTCACCTTGTGAATACTTCTCTGGATTTCTGAGTATTAATCGTCAATCCTGGGGTTGCAGGTCAGGTTGTTGTCGACACTTCCTTACCTCTTAAAAGTCATGATTATAGCCACATCATTAGCGTTAAACCGCTTGCTGTAGCTGCAACGGGAAAAGCTCAGTTTACGGTTAAAGGCATCAATCTCCGTCGACGTGGCACAAGGTTTTGTTTTCTTTAGACTTTTGGCTTTCCTTGTCTTCTTTTTCTTCTTCCTTGACGTCTATTTGTCTTTCAATCTTTTTCACAGGTTACTTTGTGCTGTAGAAGGAAAATACTTGATTCAGGAAACAGCACACGAGGAGGATGATGATCTCAAGGAGAATAATGGGATTGTTGAGTGTGTCAACTTTTCTTGTGATATGCCTATAACTAGTGGTCGAGGATTCATGGAGGTGAGCACTTTCTATATATCTACTCTGGTCATTGATAGACGGTCACATGTTTATTCATGAGACTCAGAGCTTGCTTGATGATTGTTCCAGATTGAAGACCAAGGACTCAGCAGCAGCTTCTTCCCTTTCTTAGTGGTTGAAGATGATGATGTTTGTTCTGAAATCCGTATACTTGAAACCACATTAGAGTTCACTGGAACTGATTCTGCTAAGGAAGCTATGGACTTCATTCATGAAATCGGTTGGCTTCTTCACAGAAGTAAGCTTGGGGAATCAGACCCAAATCCAGACGTTTTCCCATTAATACGATTCCAGTGGCTAATCGAGTTCTCAGTGGATCGAGAGTGGTGTGCTGTGATCAGAAAGCTATTGAACATGTTCTTTGATGGAGCTGTTGGTGACTTTTCTTCCTCGTCGAATGCCACACTATCTGAATTGTGCCTTCTTCACAGAGCCGTGAGGAAAAACTCTAGGCCTTTGGTTGAAATGCTTTTGAGATACGTTCCAAAGCAGCAAAGAAACAGCTTGTTTAGACCCGATGCTGCTGGTCCAGCCGGTTTAACACCTCTTCACATTGCAGCCGGTAAAGACAGTTCAGAAGATGTGTTGGACGCCCTAACAGAAGACCCTGCAATGGTGACTTTGATTATCCCTCTTTTTTTCAGCCATGAAATTTGATTCTCTGAGCAAAACGCTTATCTTTTTGCATCTGTTTCAGGTGGGGATTAAAGCGTGGAAGACATCTCGAGACAGCACAGGCTTCACACCAGAAGACTATGCACGCTTACGCGGCCACTTCTCATACATCCACTTGATTCAACGCAAGATAAATAAAAAGGCAGCAACTGAAGATCATGTTGTGGTCAACATCCCTGTTTCTTTCTCAGACAGAGAGCAGAAAGAACCAAAATCAGGTCCAGTGACTTCCGCCTTGGAGATCACACAGATTAACCAGCTTCCATGCAAGCTCTGTGACCATAAACTGGTGTATGGGACAGCACGTAGGTCTGTAGCGTACAGACCGGCTATGTTGTCCATGGTGGCGATTGCTGCGGTTTGCGTCTGTGTGGCACTTCTCTTCAAGAGTTGCCCGGAAGTACTCTATGTGTTTCAACCGTTCAGGTGGGAGTTATTGGACTATGGAACCAGCTAAGTGTAAGTCTACTTTGAAGAATCTTCTAAGATATAAATATTACTTATATAAACCCATAAAGGCGTGATTTCTATATGTTGTAACTATATGAGTATAATAAGATATATAGACATGTAGAAGATTGTTGTTGTTGTTGTGTGTAAAAGCCTCTCCTTGTCTCTGGAACTTGAGAATCCTCTCTCTGATTAGTATATTTTTTGTTTGACAGAATAATTTGTTTCTTCTTGTAATTTAACAATGGAGATGTTCTTGTACTAGCCTTCTCTCTTTGTTTCTGCTTCTTATGGTGAACATACATAGTTACATACTAAGAAACTTGGGTTCACACTTTTGAAGCTTAAAGATGCATCATCACGTACTTGACAAATACATTTATGACTTGGGTGCCCATTCCAACACTTTGATGACTTCTTCATTCTCTGGTACATCTAATGCGATGCAGAGCAGAAGCTCTAAAGCTGGAATTCGAATCTCACAACCAAGGTAACATAGGTCGACAAGTTTCCTTGCTCCTCCAGCTTCTACTACTGCTTTCGAATGATCTTTGTGCAAGTAATTACACAGGCTAACGAATTTAGTGAGTGCTACAACTGCTTCTTTTAAAACCATGGAATCTTGATGGCCAAGGAGCTTCACTAATTTCTCAACCATTAGTGTATCAGACGCTCGAAATGCTCGTGCAAGGCTCCCAATTAATCTGATGTATGGTATAAGTAGAACCGTATCTCCATTTTCTTCAATGAGTTTATGGATCTGATTAACAATGGCCTTGAAAACGAGAGATTTGAAGTTAAAAGCTGAACGTCTCAAGCCAGAGTTTTGCTCTGCCACAGCAGTGATCTCTAGTAAGACCATCACAGAGTTGTATCTAACTTCTCTGTCTTCTATCTGAATCAAATCTGCGAAACGCAAGAACCTTTTTGAATCGGTGATGCTTTTGCAGATAGTAGAATTTCCTTTGGCCAGCTCCCTCAAAGCTTTTGCTGCCATTGCCTTCACGTGCGAGGAGCCTTCCAGCTCTGGAGTCTTCCCAGCCACCAAAAGGCTTAACAGAAGCTGAACCACGTCGTATTGTGCAAAAACGTTTTGGCTCTCGGGGAAGCTCTCAACCAACACTGATATGGTACAAGTCACCTCTGCTTGAGCCCTCATCGACCCGTGTTTCAGAATCTTAACGAATACGGAACACAATCCATTACGGATCATGATCTCTGCGTATCTAGGATTCTCACTGGCCAGTGTTCTCATCGACCTAGCTGCTTCACAGGACTCATCAGTTGTTCCCGTGTAGAGAATCGCCATAAGTTCGTAGATCATGAACAGGATTGGGTCGTTCATGGCGGATGCTGGGAGACCAAGCAACTCTCGTTCACCATCTTCCGGAGGAGTGGAGACTTTGAGAAGCCACAAGACATCACTGATGGATCTTTCAAGCCGAGTCAGCATCTTTGGGAAAGTGGAAGCGAGGACGATTAACAAGACACGATTCCCTAGTTTTGGGATGCACTTGTTGAACAAAGAGAGAGACTTGTGAAGCACAGTCTCTGCTTTCGAGATGACGTAGCGGGTCGGAAATTCGCAGAGGTTGGAGCTAGCGTTAACCGTTTTCTCAAGCAGCTCTAATAGCTTCTGTACCTTGATCTTGACCTCGTCGCACTCTTTCTTGAAGATGGTTGCTTCGTCCGCTGCTTTGATCACTTGAACTCCTAGAGTATTCGCGGAGATAAGGATAGGCTTCACTATCTCCGACATGGATAAGAAATTGAGTGAGAACAGAGAATGTGTTGGATATAAGTTTTATCTTTCAAGAACAGAGAAGAAATTTAGATGTCTTTCTTTCCTCTGGCTCAAGCAAAATATCTCTTTCTAGAAGAAACCAAGAAACTTCTGTGTCCCTTCCTATTTGTTTTACACCATTCAAAGATTCAACGGTTATAAAATATCTTACTAAAAGACAAGAGTTGAGAGTTGCGAGAAGAGACTGACAGATTCAGACAGAAACTAAGAGTACATTACATAAGAATAATTTAAAGAACACCAAACCAGATTGAGACTGAAAACCACAAACGATTTCAGAGTTTCAAACAAGATAAAACGTAGTTTAAACGATAAGCAGAGACTCTCTTAAGCCTTCTCTGCCTTAAGAGGCTTAACAACCTCCCAGGTAAAGTCAGGATCTTCCCTACCAAAGTGTCCGTATGCTGCAGTCTTCAAGAACCTCCCATTGCCACCTCTCGTGAGGTCAAGGTTAATGGTCATCATGCCTGGCCTGAAATCGAAGTTCTCCTTCACAATCTTGAGAATCTCCTTGTCTGGAATCTTCCCGGTTCCATATGTATCAACAAATACGGACAATGGCTCGGGGACACCAATGGCGTAAGAGACCTGAACAAGCGCCCTGCGTGCTAGGTCGCTGGCAACAATGCTCTTGGCTGCCTGTCTAGCTATGTAAGCACCGCTTCTATCCACTTTCGATGGGTCTTTCCCTGAGAATGCACCACCACCGTGAGCTCCCCAACCACCGTAAGTGTCAATGATGATCTTGCGTCCGGTAAGACCAGCGTCCCCGTGTGGCCCACCAATGACAAATCTGCCAGATGGGTTCAGGTGAAAGATGGTTTTCTCGTCGAGGTACTTCTCGGGAATGACGGGCTTGATGACATGCTCCTTGAGGTCACGGGCGATCTCATCGTTGGTGACAGTCTCATCGTGTTGGGTAGAGATAAGAACAGTGTGAACACGGACAGGGACCATAGCACCGTTCTCATTGTAGTATTCAACAGTGACTTGAGTCTTACCATCAGGTCTCACCCAAGGGCAAGTACCGTTTTTCCTGACCTCAGTGAGACGAGCACCGAGCTTAGTGGCCAAAACATGACTCAAAGGCATAAGCTCAGGAGTCTCATCAGTAGCATACCCAAACATGTGACCTTGATCACCAGCACCAATCTCTTCAGGGCGTTTGGTGAAGTGACCGTGAACACCCTGAGCAATGTCAGGGCTTTGCTCCTCAATGTTGACAAGGACTTTGCAGTTGTCAGCATCAAGACCAACATCAGCGGAGACGAAACCAATGGCACGGCAAGTGTCACGGACGATCTTCTCGTAGTCAACTTTAGCCTTGGTGGTGATCTCTCCAAAAACCATGACCATGTTGGTTTTGGTGCAAGTCTCACATGCAACTTTGCTCTCAGGGTCTTGCTCGAGGCAAGCGTCAAGGACTGCATCTGAAACTTGGTCGCAGAGTTTGTCTGGGTGTCCCTCGTTCACAGACTCGGATGTAAATAGAAACGATTCCATAGCTTACAAGCCTGCCACCACAAAGATCATCATCACAATTATGCACTTTATAATACTCCAATTTAAAATATAACCTAACTACTAAATCATAAGAAGAGTCGAAAGTAATAAAATTTTGCATAGAGAAAACGAATCCAAGGAATTTAAAAAACCTAACTTTTGCATTAGAGTAACAGAATCTATTGGAAAAAGTGTAAATTAACATCTAGTGGGAAGGAACTATAGAATAATAAAATTGAGAGTGCAAACCCTTAAGAAAAAATTAAGATCAGTGACTGTAAAGTGGAAAACAGAGACAAAAATCTAAAGAAAAAAAAAACATTTGGGTCGAGAAACAGCCAAATCTCTAAAACATTAGCACAGATCTGGGTAAAGATGGTGAGAAAGAGAGAAGAAGACCTGTGGAGAGAGAGAGAGGAAGAGCAAATCCAGTAAGGAGAAGCAGCCGACAAATAGCAGAAGCACAAAGCACAGGACAGACACAACCCTTGACGCCACTGCACGTCTTCCTTTTTATACATCCTTTTTTTTTTTTTTTTTAACCTCAAGTGTGAAACTGGTTACTGGCTGAATCGGTCGGATATTTTCTATTGGAATTCTTTTTCCATTTTAACAAAAAAATTATTTACTTGATCTACCAAAAAATATATTTTTTTCTATTTGTGGTTTTGGGTTATTCGTTGAATAATTTTTAAATCATAGTGTAAGTTTTCTTGGTTTCTCTTTAATGAATGAAGAAACTATTTTATATTTCATCTACTGATTCTTTTTTTTTTTTTGTGTTAAAAAAATTAACTACTAGTAAAAATAAAAAGTTGTTTGTCGTGATCTTAAAAGCTCCAAAAGAAGCAGAAAATTATTAGTTGGATTTGTGAATCTACTGAAATTAATCATGCTTCTGGTGAATCCCAGTCGTTGGATGCAATACCTCAATGGTTGAGATCTGCGGTAGTTGGTGATAGAGAATGACATTTACCAGTTCCTTCTTATTTGCATCTTCTTTCTTTTTTTGGGGACTACCGGTCAATCACCAACCCCCCAGCCGGTTTTTTCAGCTTGACGGCATAGAATTATAACCCATGAGTCAGACGTCACACCAATAACCTCAAAGTCAGTAAAGAAACCACCAACCAAACCGTATCCTAAACCGAATATGATGTGTATAACCCGGGAGTTTGACATTGAACCATGTCGTTGTGACAGACAGGTGCATACGGTTGGTGTGATTACTTTGATTGATTAGTGGGTTTTTTAGCTCACCAGTCACCACATAATCATGACTTAATTCAAGTCTCAATTTATATAGCTCACCGTTTTTTTAGTTCCAAGATTATGATATTTTCATTAATGTAGCAAGTAACAAGATTAAGATGTTTGACTCTTTTAACACACAAAACCATATTTTAGGCCTAAGTTAAATTACCGATTATCTTTTCTTGAACCGATCCAATACATCAAATGTAACAAGGATAAGCATAAGCTTCGCATTACATCAAAAGACACAAAATAAGTTTATGATCCTTAGACTTGGTTCATCACATGTGCAAAATCATTTCCTACTACCACCTCGTTTCTAACTTGTACTTCCCCGCAAAAAGGCTCATCACTGTCCATCTTCCTGAGAGAGCAAAAGACAAAAGGATTTGTGTTACTAGATAAAGAGTTTTGCACTTCCTCTTCGCCAAGCACCGCGAAGTGGCAATCCACCGGGAGAGTTCTGGCTCCTTTTTGAGTTCTCCTTCTTTGATTCTGGTTCAGGCTCCGGGTTAGAATTCCTAATATCTAGTTCTGCTGCCATTGATTTCTCGCCTAGACGTGTTCTCAGAAACTTTGAAGTTTTCTTACGTTGGTTGTCTGTGTTACCTAATCCCATCCCAGCAGATGAAGAATTCACCAACGCCGTCACTTTTGTTTTGCCTTTATCTGAGCGGTATGCATCCTTGTCCTTGTTGTCTTCATCCTGAGACTTGTCAGATAATTGTAACTTCCTCATTTTATCCACCACAAACCTATCTCCCTTGGAGTCACTGCTACTTTCAACCTTCACAGCTTTCCCTTTATTTCCTCCTCTCAACCACGCATTGTGGGTATCAATGAGTTCCTTCTGCCTCTGAGGGTCAGGGCATAATCTAGCCAAGTCTACAACTAAGTGAGACAAACCATAACCATTCACATATTCCAAGTAAGTTTTTGCATCGATGTTACCATGACGATACTTTCCTGATGTATCCTTGAAGGCCATGAATAACTCATCGTCGTTTCCAAGGCTGGCACGTATTTTTTCAACCAAACTTTTATTGTCAGGCTGTAAATCAGAAGAAACACCTTGTGCTACTAGGATGTTCGCTGCATTTCCATTGGTGGATGGTGACCTGCGATTTTGCGCAGCGGAAATTGGAGAATCAGAGTGAGAAGGCTGCTCCAGTGACCTTGTATTAGACATTTTAGCGGTTGAAGACAAGTGATGGTTATTCCTCTTTGCATTGCCTGAACTCAGAGAGGAACCAGATGAGCAGCCACCAACTGTTGTATGTTCATTACGAGCATCTTGTGGAATTGCAGAAGCAAGTGTTCTAGTCATTTCAACTCTTCCATGGTTCCTAGAATGGGACTGAGCAGAAGCACCAGAAGATTGTACACTGCTTGTAGTCGATGCTTGAGTCGGGCCTCGGGGTAACGCTGGCCAAGCTCGAGAAGAACCAGAAGTTGCACTTCTATTTGTTTGATGTCTTAGACGAGTAGTCATGGTGTTACCAAGTAAACTCTCTGAGTTCTGTCCAAACCTTGTTGGGCCTCGGTTTGCTTGCGCAGAGAGTGGAGGAAAAGAATATTCTCCAAGACGTGAACCTCCAGAGCTCCCCACATGTTGAAGATGAGTACTACCGTCGTTAATGGCATAAGATGCTTGAGATTCCAGAGCTGCAAAATTAGGCTCGCGATGGGATGGTCGGCGTCTTCGACGGTGACTGTTTTGGTATTGGAAACTGGCTTGTATCTGAAACAAGCAAACCAAATATTAAAACAATCAAGCAAACCAAAAGAGAGAAAAGAGAAATAACTAGCAAAAGTTGTACTCTGAAAATGATACATGCCTGTAGTGATGTGCTTTGTTGAGACCGAGACATACGACCTCCATGATCAATAGAATTATGCCTCTACAAACAAACGCAAGTGATCCTTTAAGCATCATTGTGTGTCACCATAGAGAAAAACATAAGAAACAGTGATAATAAAAGAAAAGTTGTTTACTTTCAACTCAGCTTCGAATTGGAAAACCATGAACTTCTTAGCAAGGCAGGACTCGTCTTCACATAGGAAATGGTCAGTTCGGAAATGAACCTGTAGCAAAAACAAGTGAGGAACATAAACCGTCAAGGAGTCAGAACCCATTGCAGCCACAACACAGGATAAGATTTAACATTCATACCTCCAAATCATCATAGTTGCCATAATATTCATATTGTCCCGGCTTCAGCCTGCATAGCCAAATCAAAGCAAATGAAATCATTTCGAGGTCAATCAAATTCATAACTCCCACAAATACAAAATTTCATTTACCTTTGGCAGATATGACAAGTGTAGTGCTCTCTAGACATATGAGTGTACAGCTCATTATCACCATAGAATGGACGCTTACAGAACTCACACATAGGATGACCAGTGAAACCTCCTCTTTCACTCTCATTTCCATCAACTTCCGAGTCACCACTACTTATATGCTGATTCAGCTGTGCCTTAGTAAACAACTTCTGCTCACAAATGAATACCTATCAAAACAAAAGCATTAAACTTTTATCATGGTTAGCAGAGAGATATCTTTACACCTAATAAGAGGTTTTTTAATTTCAGGATCCTAACCTTACGACCTACAAGACATAAACTACACATATGCAACTTATGCTGATGGTTCAAATGATCTTTCAACTGTTCAACGCTCTTAAACTTCAAACGATGTTTAGGTCCTTTCTTAGGTTGGCTCTTCTTTGTCTCGTCACAGGAAGTACAAGAGAGTCTGCACATTGCCTTAACCTTGATGTATTGGTTCAAGTCATCAAAGAAAACTTTTGTTTCTTCATGATACCAGAAAGATCCAACTCGACCTTCCTTTGGTTCTGATGGAAACGTAGTCGAGAAATCACTAATCGTCTTGGTATAATCATCACCCAAAGCCTGCAAAAACGATATTGTAAATGTGACCCCAAGAGATTCCAAGCAGCAAAGTTACAAACTTTTTAGTGACAGATTTTAAAAAAAAACCTAACCTTTGTAGCGTAGACGGTGGGGCAATCGGTTTTGCAGATACAACAGCGAGTATCACTGAAAATGAAGCGAAGACGAACGACGCAAGTTGAACAAACCTCTCTGTGACCACAAGATCCGTAAGCAACCCATTCGAGACTCTCCGCGCAAACGGCGCAACTATCATCCATGGATTTGATTACACTCTCGCTACTCTTACACCTGTGTTTTGTTTTTGGTCTCCCTTTCCTTTTGATGAAATCACTGTAAGGGAAACCCAGAAAACACCACCAGAGACAGAGACCGCTGAGAAAAAAAGTTAATAAAGAGACTTAAGAGTTAAGACAAGCGTGTCGTATAAATAAAACTAGTAAGAAGTAAATAACAACTTGGGGTTGTAGCTCAAATGGTAGAGCGCTCGCTTTGCATGCGAGAGGCACGGGGTTCGATCCCCCGCAGCTCCATTTTTTTTTAAAAACCCCGACCTTTCTCAGGCCCAATAGAGCTAATTCAACCTAAGCCCAAATTAGCTTAATTTAAGACCCATTTACATTTTCTTCATAAGAAGGGTAAATAGGTAATTTAGAAAGGAGAACTCCTCCTCCAAAAAAACCCTAGTTTCTCAAACTCTCACACCCTTTATTTCATTTCACCACAGAGAAAGCATTAGAAAACTTTTCTTCCGCCGTTTGGCTTAAAAAAGCGAGAGAGAAGCAAAAAAAGAAGAAGATGCAGATCTTCGTGAAAACCCTAACGGGGAAGACGATCACACTCGAGGTGGAGTCATCTGACACAATCGACAATGTGAAGGCCAAGATCCAAGACAAGGAAGGAATCCCACCGGACCAGCAGCGATTGATTTTCGCCGGAAAACAGCTCGAGGACGGCCGTACCTTAGCCGACTACAACATCCAGAAGGAATCAACGCTTCACCTTGTCCTTCGTCTACGTGGAGGTGCCAAGAAGAGGAAGAAGAAGACTTACACCAAGCCTAAGAAGATCAAGCACAAGCATAGGAAGGTCAAGCTCGCTGTTCTTCAGTTTTACAAGGTTGATGGATCTGGCAAAGTTCAGCGTCTGAGGAAGGAGTGCCCTAACGCTACCTGTGGTGCTGGTACTTTCATGGCTAGCCATTTCGACCGTCACTACTGTGGTAAGTGTGGTCTCACTTACGTTTACCAGAAAGAAGGAGCTCAGGAATGATGAATTTGACCTCTCTATCTGTTGAATTGGATACTGCTTTTTTTGATTTTGGAACTGTTTGGTTATTGTGTTTGCTGTTATGGATCTTTATGTTGAACATCTTTGGTTCTGAATTTCATATTTAGGTCTTTTGTTATGGATTTTAATTATGCTCTCTAATTATCTACTGTTATTCGAATTGCTTTCAAATCTTATTCCATGATTGATATATATCATACAATCGAATCTTCAGATTATAGATATATATGTGTTTGGTTCAATGAATAGATTAGGATTATGGATTTACAAAAGAATTTGGGAATAGATAGGTGAAGCATGAGTTCTTGGCTATTACAATTGCGGCATAAGCTCCATAGCAAGGGATGTGTATAATTGCCATGCACAAGTACCTGAGATTATGTTGTTCTGTTGTTAGTTTAGTGTACAATCACAACCGGTTTTGATTAGATTGTGGAAGGTGAATACCATATTGGAGCCAATGGTCTATCGAGCTCGAGGAATGGATATGGCCACCTGAGAGTAGATTGCTTTGCTTTGTTTAGAATAGATTGGTTTCGACAAGAGTGCTTATAGTTAAATGTAGATTCATCACTCATCAGTGCTTACCAAGTGAAGCCACATGCGTGGATTATCCATTGGAAAACAACGTAGAGACAACTCCATAGCACGAAATATCCAATTCTAAACCAAGGGAAGGGCTGAAAAAATCAGAACAAAACGATTACGATAGGCTCTTTTCTTAAATCTCTCTATTCTTGGTTCTCAATAGTTTTGCTTACAAGGCTATTGAGAACTGTTTCAAGCAGTAGGAAACCTGCATTTGCCGTGTGCATGCAAATCATCAACTGGTCAAGCATACATACATCTGATAAGTTGTTTGATCACTTTGATGCTTGCGTAGTCAATTTTTAATCAGAGGCTGAAATGCTCTTACTTACTGTGTTTAACCCGAAGTGAGTATTTGAGAGGAAAGGAACTATAACTAGCCAAAACACAATGTCCGTCAGCACTACAGCCCCTGCACTTGTCTGCAACACAAACCAGACACATATATTACTGTATGAATGACTTACATTGAATGTGTATAATGCATCTGTTTGTACACACTAACCTGAAAAATTGTCTGCATGAAGTAACCATAAACCCCTAATCTTGGCCTGAATTCAACTCCGACCTTTTCTACAACCGCATCTTCACCAGTTTCCGGTGTTAGCTCTTTATTAGAATATATCAAGCAACCATATACCGAAGCTACAATACCCATCTGCAGCAGGAGCATAAACAAAAAAATCCGGATTTATGTAACACTCTTATTTCAGAAAGCGTTAAGCTGGTACGACGTACGTACCGCAAAGTAGATGATCACAAGCATGAAAGTCCATCTGTCACAAAACCAAGCAACATAAGTCAAAGAATGAACAATTCGGATCTGATTACAATCAAAATTTTTGGGTTGCAACACTAAAAGTAAAAGAAGAAGGTTCACTCTGTGTAGTAGACGAAAATGCTTGCGTCCCACTTGATGACGTCCCAAGCCAGTAAAGCAGCCATGGAGAGAAAAGAGGTGGAACGAGTGAAGAGAAGCCATCCTGGATGCAACCTTCTCCAGCAACTGGTCCATAACCGAGCCGAACCAAGCCTCTTCGATTTATACAGAAGTAACAAGCTACCGTGGGCCGTATCATCAATTCCTAAGAAGCCTCTTTCTCTGCGCAATAGAAACCACAAGGACGCCACGATCGCAGCAGCGACTATCGCAAAGCAGATGAAGTCATACCAGTAAACGATCAGTGCCATGATTTGATTGATAATTATAATAAAAAGAAATTAGTTGGTTAGTCTCTTTGGAAGAGCAATATTGTTTATGCATGGAGTGGAGTTTTTGGCAGGTGGGGCTTGGTTTTTTAAGCGAGACGACCAGCTGTTGTGATCGTTTGTTACTCGTGTTAATTGACAGTTAGATAAAAATAAGGACGCATGTGAGCATATTCATGATTTTTATACACTCTATAATTTAGGAATTGATAAAATATGAAAGCAAAATCCCAAAAAAAAAAAAAAAACACAAGGCTAAAACTAACTATGTAAAATTTATTGTTTTTACTTGATTTAGTAATTAATTGCGCATTGTATATTTCTTCATATATATATATATACCAAAAGGTCTTAAAAATGCAAAAGTCCCCACTTTTAATAAACAAAACTGTACGTATACGTATGCAAATATTCACAATCCCGTATAAACGTAGATGAAGCACACTTGCCTGAGTCCCGACATTGAGGCCTTGAGGGATTACAAAAGATTTATAATACACGGTAATATAATGTCGAGCCGATTTTATATACGTATGTATAATACACTTGATTTATAACCAAGAGTTGTATTTCACAGTTAATCGCTTCTAACCTCTTTACTCAATGTTTTCTTCTTTTTTTTTTTGAGGTCGATAACTTGCACACATTTTATAACAGTGTGGTTACAACTACAAACCGACCACTTGGCTCGTTGTCCTAGTTAATACTTCTTTTCAAAAAGAAAAAGAAAACTCCATTTCAACGCATTAATCATTAATGTACGTACTATCATCCTCCACTCTTCCTCCCTATTTCACTGCAAGTGGTTGTTGATCTTTCACTATTTACAACTCATTGATTTGAAGTATTTAATAATAATTCATGGTCAGAGAATTAAGATGGAGGATTTATATGTTAACAGAGAGGTAAAAAGATCGTCTCGGGACACTCACATAATCTTTTAAACTTACCGTTAAGATTATTAGTATTAGACAAACCGTCCGATCTCTCACAGTTGTTGCAACGTAATGAAATCAAACGGTCCAAATCTCTTGACCGTTCTCAGAGGTAACTTTTTCCAATATAAGAAAATAAATAACCATCGAGGATAAAAGGAAACTTTAAATTATAACGAAGAAGGAAACTTTCCAATATTAGCCTTCTTCTTCTTCTTTCTTCAGGTTGGCGAGACCAGATTCCTCAGGTTGTTTCTTCTCTTGTTCTGTTTGTACTAGGTTTATTTTTTCTATTAGGGGGAAAACACCAATAGCCAAATTTTGATAGGAGTTAAAGGAGGTTGTGATATTGGATGGTAAATCACTATAGCATAGTCTTCTTGTTTCTTTTGTTTATACATAATAATATGTTGTAGTCCCTGAAAGAATGAAGTTTGTTGGATGTGCTGAAACTTGAAAGAGGCCGAGTTATTCTGCATGCTTTGTACACAGCCAAGACGTTTAGCTTGTGTCTTTGTTATATATCTAACATGGCTTCTCTGCTTTTATGCCTTTTCAGGGAACCAATGAATCTCCTGATTATCACAGATCTTGTATATCCGTGACTCTGGTTCCAGTCAAGAGAGTTCTAGAGTAAGTTCATCTTTCAGTTAAAAGCTCTGTACTTTAGCTTGTCTTCTTCCTATATTCTTTCTATGGAATGATTGATTTTTTAGACCTTTTTTTCTTTATTTCTTTTTTAGACCTTGCCACTGGATCACTACTCGGGGGAAGATTTGATCATGAAGCCAGACACAAGGATAGTATCCAAAACTCCTTCCAAAGACTCATCTACATCATGAGATATACACATTCAGTATTCGTGACTCAGCATTCCTATTGTGTAACTCCATCTGCCAAAACCGATCTCAGTAAGTAACATTTTGCATCATCATAATCTTTCACCAGCTCACTATTGTTTCTATATATATGTCTGTTATTTCTTCTCACAAAGCTAAAGTTTTTATTTCTTTCATTTGACAGAACTCGATCTATTGGAACTTCGAGCACTTGTGATATCGTTTTGGTAGCTCAAATCATCACATAGTCCAAAGCAAAGACCTGCAAAAAGCTCTTAATTCTACAATCAAGTTGGTGTCACTAACTCAAGAGGTGAGCTATGTTAGCTTTGTTATCTGTGTCTTTCACTGAGTTTATTATATTTTTGGGGAAATAGGGGAATTCATATTTCAGCTTCTTAGACCAACATGCAAATTTTAAATAGGAGTTAAAGGTTGGATGAGCCAAGACGGAGGAGGTCGAATTATTGCTTTTGCACAGCCAAGACATTTGTTTTTCAACCATATCACAAGCTCTACGAGGTACAGTATTTTGCTTTCTTAGTTTCCTTTTTCAAAAAAAAAAAGTTTGACTTCTTTTAACAAAGGTTTTCACTATTTTTCTTAGATTTTTGTTTACAAAAATGATTTGTAAATGTTAAATTTAAATATGTTGAAAACAAACCAGACTTAGCATCCCGTCCCATCATTACGGTCCGTAAGCCGTGTCATAACTTCAACATGTATATACATATTTAAATTTAACATTTAAAAGATTTTTTTTAACTACCTTTTGAAAAAGATATTTGAAAACAAAAATCATTAATATATTATAAATAAATATTTTCAAACTTAAATCTTTTTATAATTTTCAAACTTAAGTGTTAAATTTGAATATGTTGAAAACAAACCGGACTTAGCATCCCGTCCCATCTTAACGGGTCTGTAAGTTTGGTGTCATAAGTTCAACATGTATAGATGTATTTAAATTTAACACTTAAAAGAACTAGTTTTTAGAAAATACATCTAAAAACAAAAATCTTTAAGATCTTAAAAGTATATAATTTCAAACTTAAATCTTTTTCAACTACTTTAAAATACTATATATCATTATTTTCAAACCTAAGTGCTAAATTTGAATATATTGAAAACAAAGCGGACTTAGCATCCGGTCCCATCTTAACGGGTCTGTAAGTTTTTGGTGTCATAAGTTCAACATATATAGGTATTTAAATTTAACATTTAAAAGATTTTTTTCAACTACTTTTTTTAAAAGACATTTAAATATCTTTAAAATATAAAAATATATATTTTCATACTTAAATCTTTTTCAACTACAAAATCTATTATAAATAATTATTTTCAAACTTAAATGTTAAAT
Organism: Camelina hispida; assembly: GCA_023657505.1. Taxonomy (NCBI): domain Eukaryota; kingdom Viridiplantae; phylum Streptophyta; class Magnoliopsida; order Brassicales; family Brassicaceae; genus Camelina; species Camelina hispida. The sequence goes on along the minus strand of CP094634.1, from coordinate 616,551 downwards.
TTGAATATGTTGAAAACAAACCGGACTTAACATCCCGTCCCATCTTAGTGGGTCTATAAGTTTTTGGTGTCATAAGTTCAACATGTATAGGTATTTAAATTTAACACTTAAAAACAAAAAATTTAACTACCTTTTTAAAAAGACATTTAAAAAAAAATCTTTTAATATCTTAAAAATATATATTTTCAAACTTAAATCTTTTTCAACTACTTTTTTAAAAATATATTATAAATAATTATTTTTAAACTTAAGTGTTAAATTTAAATATGTTGAAAAACAAACCGGACTTAGCATCCCGTCCCATCTTAACGGGTCTATAAGTTTGGTGTCATAAGTTCAACATGTATAGATGTATTTAAATTTAACACTTAAAAGAACTAGTTTTTAGAAAATACATCTAAAAACAAAAATCTTTAATATCTTAAAAGTATATAATTTCAAACTTAAATCTTTTTCAACTACTTTAAAAAAATACTATATATCATTATTTTCAAACTTAGCATCCTTAGCTACTATGTATAGGTATTGAACACAAAGCGGACTTAGCAACCCGTCCCATCTTAACGGGTCTGTAAGCTTTTGGTGTCATAAGTTCAACATGTATAGGTATTTAAATTTAACATTTAAAATATTTTTTCAACTACTTTTTTAAAAGACATTTAAAAACAAAAATCTTTAAATATCTTAAAAATATAAAAATATATATTTTCAAACTTAAATCTTTTTCAACTACTTTTTTAAAATATATTATAAATAATTATTTTTAAACTTAAGTGTTAAATTTAAATATGTTGAAAAACAAACCGGACTTAGCATCCCGTCCCATCTTAACGGGTCTGTAAGTTTGGTGTCATAAGTTTAACATGTATAGATGTATTTAAATTTAACACTTAAAAGAACTAGTTTTTAGAAAATACATCTAAAAACAAAAATCTTTAAGATCTTAAAAGTATATAATTTCAAACTTAAATCTTTTTCAACTACTTTAAAAAAAAATACTATATATCATTATTTTCAAACTTAGCATCCTTAGCTACTATGTATAGGTATTGAACACAAAGCGGACTTAGCAACCCGTCCCATCTTAACGGGTCTGTAAGCTTTTGGTGTCATAAGTTCAACATGTATAGGTATTTAAATTTAACATTTAAAATATTTTTTTCAACTACATTTTTTTAAAAGACATTTAAAAACAAAAATCTTTAAATATCTTAAAAATATAAAAATATATATTTTCAAACTTAAATCTTTTCAACTACTTTTTAAAATATATTATAAATAATTATTTTTAAACTTAAGTGTTAAATTTAAATATGTTGAAAAACAAACCGGACTTAGCATCCCGTCCCATCTTAACGGGTCTGTAAGTTTGGTGTCATAAGTTCAACATGTATAGATGTATTTAAATTTAACACTTAAAAGAACTAGTTTTTAGAAAATACATCTAAAAACAAAAATCTTTAATATCTTAAAAGTATATAATTTCAAACTTAAATTTTTTTCAACTACTTTAAAAAAATACTATATATCATTATTTTCAAACTTAGCATCCTTAGCTACTATGTATATAGGTATTGAACACAAAGCAGACTTAGCGGGTCCCATCTTAACGGGTCTGTAAGTTTTTGGTGTCATAAGTTCAACATGTATAGGTATTTAAATTTAACATTTAAAATATTTTTTTCAACTACTTTTTTTTAAAAGACATTTAAAAACAAAAATCTTTAAATATCTTAAAAATATAAAAAATATATATTTTCATACTTAAATCTTTTTCAACTACTTTTTGAAAATATAATTATTTTCAAACTTAAGTGTTAAATTTGAATATGTTGAAAACAAACCGGACATAACATCCCGTCCCATCTTAGTGGGTCTATAAGTTTTTGGTGTCATAAGTTCAACATGTATAGGTATTTAAATTTAACACTTAAAAACAAAAAATTTAACTACTTTTTTAGAAAGACATTTAAAAAAAAATCTTTTAATATCTTAAAAATATATATTTTCAAACTTAAATCTTTTTCAACTACTTTTTTAAAATATATTATAAATAATTATTTTTAAACTTAAGTGTTAAATTTAAATATGTTGAAAAACAAACCGGACTTAGCATCCCGTCCCATCTTAATGGGTCTGTAAGTTTGGTGTCATAAGTTCAACATGTATAGATGTATTTAAATTTAACACTTAAAAGAACTAGTTTTTAGAAAATACATCTAAAAACAAAAATCTTTAATATCTTAAAAGTATAAAATTTCAAACTTAAATCTTTTTCAACTACTTTAAAAAAATACTATATATCATTATTTTCAAACTTAGCATCCTTAGCTACTATGTATAGGTATTGAACACAAAGCGGACTTAGCAACCCGTCCCATCTTAACGGGTCTGTAAGCTTTTGGTGTCATAAGTTCAACATGTATAGGTATTTAAATTTAACATTTAAAATATTTTTTTCAACTACTTTTTTTTAAAAGACATTTAAAAACAAAAATCTTTAAATATCTTAAAAATATAAAAAATATATATTTTCAAACTTAAATCTTTTTCAACTACTTTTTTAAAATATATTATAAATAATTATTTTTAAACTTAAGTGTTAAATTTAAATATGTTGAAAAACAAACCGGACTTAGCATCCCGTCCCATCTTAACGGGTCTGTAAGTTTGGTGTCATAAGTTCAACATGTATAGATGTATTTAAATTTAACACTTAAAAGAACTAGTTTTTAGAAAATACATCTAAAAACAAAAATCTTTAATATCTTAAAAGTATATAATTTCAAACTTAAATCTTTTTCAACTACTTTAAAAAAATACTATATATCATTATTTTCAAACTTAGCATCCTTAGCTACTATGTATAGGTATTGAACACAAAGCGGACTTAGCGGGTCCCATCTTAACGGGTCTGTAAGTTTTTGGTGTCATAAGTTCAACATGTATAGGTATTTAAATTTAACATTTAAAATATTTTTTTCAACTACTTTTTTTTAAAAGACATTTAAAAACAAAAATCTTTAAATATCTTAAAAATATAAAAATATATATTTTCATACTTAAATCTTTTTCAACTACTTTTTTAAAATATATTATAAATAATTATTTTTAAACTTAAGTGTTAAATTTAAATATGTTGAAAAACAAACCGGACTTAGCATCCCGTCCCATCTTAACGGGTCTGTAAGTTTGGTGTCATAAGTTCAACATGTATAGATGTATTTAAATTTAACACTTAAAAGAACTAGTTTTTAGAAAATACATCTAAAAACAAAAATCTTTAATATCTTAAAAGTATATAATTTCAAACTTAAATTTTTTCAACTACTTTAAAAAATACTATATATCATTATTTTCAAACTTAGCATCCTTAGCTACTATGTATATAGGTATTGAACACAAAGCGGACTTAGCGGGTCCCATCTTAACGGGTCTGTAAGTTTTTGGTGTCATAAGTTCAACATGTATAGGTATTTAAATTTAACATTTAAAATATTTTTTTCAACTACTTTTTTTAAAAGACATTTAAAAACAAAAATCTATAAATATCTTAAAAATATAAAAAATATATATTTTCATACTTAAATCTTTTTCAACTACTTTTTGAAAATATAATTATTTTCAAACTTAAGTGTTAAATTTGAATATGTTGAAAACAAACCGGACATAACATCCCGTCCCATCTTAGTGGGTCTATAAGTTTTTGGTGTCATAAGTTCAACATGTATAGGTATTTAAATTTAACACTTAAAAACAAAAAATTTAACTACTTTTTTAGAAAGACATTTTAAAAAAAATCTTTTAATATCTTAAAAATATATATATTTTCAAACTTAAATCTTTTTCAACTACTTTTTTAAAATATATTATAAATAATTATTTTTAAACTTAAGTGTTAAATTTAAATATGTTGAAAAACAAACCAGACTTAGCATCCCGTCCGATCTTAACGGGTCTGTAAGTTTGGTGTCATAAGTTCAACATGTATAGATGTATTTAAATTTAACACTTAAAAGAACTAGTTTTTAGAAAATACATCTAAAAACAAAAATCTTTAATATCTTAAAAGTATATAATTTCAAACTTAAATTTTTTTCAACTACTTTAAAAAAATACTATATATCATTATTTTCAAACTTAGCATCCTTAGCTACTATGTATATAGGTATTGAACACAAAGCGGACTTAGCGGGTCCCATCTTAACGGGTCTGTAAGTTTTTGGTGTCATAAGTTCAACATGTATAGGTATTTAAATTTAACATTTAAAATATTTTTTTCAACTACTTTTTTTTAAAAGACATTTAAAAACAAAAATCTTTAAATATCTTAAAAATATAAAAAATATATATTTTCATACTTAAATCTTTTTCAACTACTTTTTGAAAATATAATTATTTTCAAACTTAAGTGTTAAATTTGAATATGTTGAAAACAAACCGGACATAACATCCCGTCCCATCTTAGTGGGTCTATAAGTTTTTGGTGTCATAAGTTCAACATGTATAGGTATTTAAATTTAACACTTAAAAACAAAAAATTAACTACTTTTTTAGAAAGACATTTAAAAAAAAATCTTTTAATATCTTAAAAATATATATTTTCAAACTTAAATCTTTTTCAACTACTTTTTTAAAATATATTATAAATAATTATTTTTAAACTTAAGTGTTAAATTTAAATATGTTGAAAAACAAACTGGACTTAGCATCCCGTCCCATCTTAACGGGTCTGTAAGTTTGGTGTCATAAGTTCAACATGTATAGATGTATTTAAATTTAACACTTATAAGAACTAGTTTTTAGAAAATACATCTAAAAACAAAAATCTTTAATATATCTTAAAAGTATATAATTTCAAACTTAAATCTTTTTCAACTACTTTAAAAAAATACTATATATCATTATTTTCAAACTTAGCATCCTTAGCTACTATGTATAGGTATTGAACACAAAGCGGACTTAGCAACCCGTCCCATCTTAACGGGTCTGTAAGCTTTTGGTGTCATAAGTTCAACATGTATAAGTATTTAAATTTAACATTTAAAATATTTTTTTCAACTACTTTTTTTTAAAAGACATTTAAAAACAAAAATCTTTAATTATCTTAAAAATATAAAAAATATATATTTTCAAACTTAAATCTTTTTCAACTACTTTTTTAAAATATATTATAAATAATTATTTTTAAACTTAAGTGTTAAATTTAAATATGTTGAAAAACAAACCGGACTTAGCATCCCGTCCCATCTTAACGGGTCTGTAAGTTTGGTGTCATAAGTTCAACATGTATAGATGTATTTAAATTTAACACTTAAAAGAACTAGTTTTTAGAAAATACATCTAAAAACAAAAATCTTTAATATCTTAAAAGTATATAATTTCAAACTTAAATCTTTTTCAACTACTTTAAAAAATACTATATATCATTATTTTCAAACTTAGCATCCTTAGCTACTATGTATAGGTATTGAACACAAAGCGGACTTAGCGGGTCCCATCTTAACGGGTCTGTAAGTTTTTGGTGTCATAAGTTCAACATGTATAGGTATTTAAATTTAACATTTAAAATATTTTTTTCAACTACTTTTTTTTAAAAGACATTTAAAAACAAAAATCTTTAAATATCTTAAAAATATAAAAATATATATTTTCATACTTAAATCTTTTTCAACTACTTTTTGAAAATATAATTATTTTCAAACTTAAGTGTTAAATTTGAATATGTTGAAAACAAACCGGACTTAACATCCCGTCCCATCTTAGTGGGTCTGTAAGTTTTTGGTGTCATAAGTTCAACATTTATAGGTATTTAAATTTAACACTTAAAAACAAAAAATTCAACTACTTTTTTAAAAAGACATTAAAAAAAAGAATCTTTTAATATCTTTAAAATATATATTTTCAAACTTAAATATTTTTCAACTACTTTTTAAAAATATATTATAAATAATTATAACTTAAGTGTTAAAGTTTTTTTCAACTACTTTTTAAAAAATATATTATAACTATTTTCAAACTTAAGTGTTAAATTTGAATATGTTGAAAAACAAACCGGACTTAGCATCCCGTCCCATCTTAACGGGGGTGTGTACGTTTTTGGTGTCATAAGTTCAACATGTATAGGTATTTAAATTTAGCACTTAAAATATTTGTTTCAACTACTTTTTTAAAAAGACATTTAAAAACAAAAATCTTTTAATATCTTTAAAATATATATTTTCAAACTTAAATCTTTTTCAACTACTTTTAAAATATATAAATAATGATTTTCAAACTTAAGTGTTAAATTTGAATATGTTGAAAACAAACCGGACTTAGCATCCCGTACCATCTTAACGGGTCTGTAAATTTGGTGTCACAAGTTCAACATGTATAGGTATTTAAATTTAACACTTAAAAGATTTGTTTCAACTATTTTTTAAAAAAGACATTTAAAAATATATTATAAATAATTAGTTTTTCAAACTTAAGCGTTAAATTTGAATATGTTTGAAAACAAACCGGACTTAGCATCCCGTCCCATCTTAACGGGTCTGTAAGTTTGGTATCATAAGTTCAACATGTATGGATATTTAAATTTAACACTTAAAATATTTGTTTCAACTACTATTTTAAAAATACATTTAAAAACAAAAATCTTTTAATATCTTTAAAATATATATTTTCAAACTCTTTTTCAATTACTTTTAAAATATATAAATAATTATTTTCAAACTTAACTGTTAAATTTGAATATGTTGAAAACAAACCGGACTTAGCATCCCGTCCTATCTTAATGGTCTGTAAGTTTGGTGTCATAAGTTCAACATGTATAGGTATTTACATTTAACACTTAAAAGAACTACTTTTTTAAATAAACATTTAAAAACAAAAATCTTTCATATCTTAAAAGTATATATTTTCAAACTTAAATCTTTTTCAAATACTTTGAATATGTTGAAAGCAAACCGGATGCTAAAAAGGTAATAATAAAATGTTTTCATTAAGTACTTAAATTTAAATATGTTTAAAACAAATCGGACTTAACATCCTGTCTTGCGGGTTTATAAGTTAAACATGTCTGTTGACAAAAAAAAAGTCTGTTTTTAATTATTTTTTAATAAATCGTTTTCAATATATTACACTAATAAAATATTTTCAAATTGTTGTGTTAATAATATAGGATGTTTCGAGAAAAATTTTTGTTTCATAATATAAGATGTTCTATGCAACTTTTAGATTAATTTTATATTTATATTATACAGTCTCGTGTTTGATTGGTTAAACGTTTTTAAAGTAATTATTTATTAATATGCGTGTTTTAACTAAAATATGCTATATTTTGAAACGGAAGGAGTATTAGAAAACGAAAATGATGACAGTTAAACTAAAACAAAAAAAATTAAATCTAGAATAACAACTATTTTGAGTAACATATAAGAATTAATGGTGAGAATCATCCCTAAAACTAGATATATCTCCTATATTTCTCCTTTTATTATTACTAGGTTTTGGCGTGGGTTTATATAATATGTTTTGGTCAAAATTATACATGATATAGTAATACTATCTTATAAAAATCTTTTAAATTACTAGGTTTTGGCGTGGGTTTATATAATATGTTTTGGTCAAAATTATACATGATATAGATTACATTAATGAAATACTATCTTATAAAAACTTTTATTTCAAATTATACTGAATAAATTTTTCTTCACATTCTTCTGCTCTGAATAATCATTCAAAACCTCTTTTTTTAGTCTAATCCACAACTTGTTAACTAATCAAACTCCACGACCAAATTCATTGCCTATTTTCTTGTAAAATTTGTTTAATTCATGAAAACCAATAATATAGTCACATATTCATTCATTATTGATACTTTCACAGTATATATACTTACTTGGTTTTAGATTCACACATATTGAAACTTCGTTAATACTCATTTATAAAATCATACACAAAAGTATGTTTTACAGCTCATAAGAAATAAAAAGCACAAACGTAGATAAATAAGATATTTGAAAATTGAATATATAATATTTAACTTTTAAATCTTTAGATGTAGTTTAAATATTTATAATATTTTTAAATATGTATAGTGTTAAATATTATAAAAGTTTAAGTATTTCTAATATTTTAAACTTTCTATAGAGGTATTTATAATATTTTTAATCATTCCATTAAGTTTAAATATTTATAAAATTTGAACCTTTTATTTTTTTTAATAATTATAACATTCTAAACTTTCAAACTACAACTAAAGTTTCAATATTGTTAATACTTTAAAACTTTTTATAATTTAATTTGCCAAAAGTCTATACTAATTATAATTTTATATAGATAAACTTAAAAAAAAAAGAATCTGCTCAAATAAAAAACCAGATTAACCCAAATAAAACTTTTAAATTTGGACGCTTGATAAATCAAGTTTCTTACTCATTTGTAGTTGGAAGCATATTAGTCTTCTATATAATGGTTCTCAGCTAATGTACAAAATTTTGTAGACAATATGAGACGTTGTACATATAATTTTTTATAAATATTTTAATATAAATTTTTTAATAATTTCAAAAATGCTAAATATTGATATGTTTGATCCCGAACAAAATTCAGGAAATTTTAAAAATGTTAAATAATGAAGTGATTAATCCATATTGAATGTTAATAATATATAAAGTTTTGTAAATTGTGAAGTGACCTTAGTGCAGTGGCATGAGGTAAGTCCAATTGTAGAAGGCACCATCACACCCAGGATCGTATCCCGGTTTCTCCAAATATTTGGCTAATGAACCGGTTAGTTGTGGTCCAATAGTTGACAAAAAAAAAAAAAAAAAAATTGTAAATTATAAATATGTTAAATAATGAAATGACTAATCTCTATTGTATGTTTAAAATCCTCTGTGACAGCCTTAAAAACTTATAGCTTCTACTTTTATTTAGTATAATTTTAGTAAATTGATTAAAATGCTCTAGCGATATATTAATGAAAAAAAAAAAAAAACTAACAGACAATATAAGTACTGCTAGTTTTATGTGTGTTTTATGAATAACCACTAATCCGATATATCTTGACCAGTAAAGAGTTGCAATTAAGTTCCAAATATATTACTGTTATTTTTTATTTAGGGTATGATTGATAACATGAATTATGTATTAAGATTGAATACTAGTTATGATTTTTTTTTAGTTTGAGTAGTTTTGTGGAGTAATAATTTACATTTTTGAGTTTGTTTTGTAAAATTATTAAATCAGTGCATTTTGAATTATGAAAATGTTAAAAAAAAAAAGTATTTTTAAAAAGGAATATCTGAAAAAAGACATTATTAACAAATTCTCATTTTATTTTTATATATAATGACGCTTTTGTGAAAATGGGAATAATAGAATATGGAATTATTCGCCAATTTATTTCTTTCACATGGGCTTGACGACGCTATAACCACCGTCGACAGCCAGGTTTTGGCCGCTAACGTAAGCAGAATCATCAGAAGCCAGAAACAAAGCTGCCTCTGCGACGTGGCGTGCCTTAAGTACAACACCCTTAAGAATCGCCGTCGCGGCGCAATAGTCCTCCACCATCTTCGCCGTTTCCTCGTCACGGCTATTGAGCGCCGTGGCCACCCCATACGGTGCAACACCGTTGACTCTAATCCCGTACTTTCCAAGCCCGCCACAAGCAGATCTCATAAGCCCGAGAAGTGCATGCTTCGACGCCGTGTACGCATGAGGTCCCACACCACTGATCTCCGAAGAGACGCTCGTCGTACATACTATAGACCCACGCGTGCCCTTCTCCACCATAGCACGTGCCGCATGTTTGATAAACGCAGCCGCACCACGAACGTTGACTGCCATGGTTCGGTCAAACAGCTCGAGGTCCAAGTCAAGAAAGCTTCCGTGCTGTTCCATAACGCCGGCGTTACTGAAAAGAACGTCTAGCTTTCCGTGTTTCTCGACGGTGAACTTAACGGCGTTCTCCACCTCCGTTTCGTTTGTTATATCGCAACGGTAAAACGTAGCTCTCTCATCCCCGATCGAAGCAGCTACTTTTTGACCAAGCTCTTCTTGTAAGTCAACGATGACCACCTTAGCTCCGTGGTCCGTGAACAGCCTAACCGCTTCGGCTCCAATCCCGCTAGCTCCACCTGTTATAATTGCGATTTTGCCTTCCAACCTGATCATACATATATAAACGAACGTTGTAGTTACGCAAATAAATCGGTAAACATATATGTAAATGCATGCTTTGGAGCCACTTACCTAAGTCCTGACATTGTTGAAGGATTTCAAAGGGCAACACAGAGACAGAAAGAGAGATTGTGTATATAGACACTTGAAGGAGTGCATGACTGACTCGATCGAAATATATATACACCATGCTGTTTCTATTTATTGAATATTCTTATTGATAAACTACGTATTGAGTTTTTGTTTATAATGTTAGACTTTTCTTCTTCTTATTTTTGGACTGCTAGCTGTCAAAAAAAGAAAAGGACTACACAACTACCGTTGAAGATTTGGACACGATCTTATACTATTATTTAACATTTAATCATTTATATTACAATAATTATAACTTCTTCTTGAAACCTTAGAGCATCATTACTGATGATTGCTCTTACAAATACTCTTAATAAAAAATAATAAAAGAAAGAGAGAAGGAAAAAGTAGAAGAATCGATTCTTTTTAGAGCAATCTGAGAATCGATACTCATAAGAAATAAAACAAGTGTCACTTATTTACTGGATCATATATTAAAAAATAAATGAAAAAATAAAATCTGTAATAAAAATAATTCTTTTTATTTTTTTGAGTAACGTTTTCCGTTCCTTCCACTAATGGTGGTCTTAGAGCATCATTAGTAGAGAACCATTCACCATTGCTAAAAAATAAAAAAAAATAATGTAACTAATAACATATTGACATGTGTAAGAAAACAAAGAGAACCATTTACTTCCCCTAGTAACTTGAGAAACGTTCCTCTTCATTTCTCTCTCTTTTCTGTATTTTTTTATTACTTTTTAATAAAAGAATTTTGGGAAGTAACCCCCACTAATCATAGTCTTATGAATCTAAATTGTATTTTAATAATGCAAGTATCCACATCATCTTGAGTACAGTAATTATTGACTATTGAAAAATTATGTAAGAAAAGAATTCAAATGAAAGAACAAAGAGGCTATATAAATATGAAAACAGAGTAGAGTAGTAAAGCCCATCAGGCCACTATTGATCTAATTAAGCTTGTACAATTTGCTTATGTAATTATCCTCGAGATGCGCACTTTGTTGGATAATGAATGTTTCCATATAAAATTACAACATCCACATTTCAAGGAAATTTGCAACCTCAGAAACTTCCAAATCCCCATGTCACTATAATTTAAGTGAAGTCAACTTTTGACCCAATTACTATAAAGAAACATTTCATCATGGGACCTTTGTGGCCAAGTTGTATTATATCTACAGCTTAACCACCGAGTAACCGCCGTCAACGGCCAGGTTCTGTCCGCTAACGTAAGCCGACTCATCAGATGCTAAAAACAAAGCAGCCTCTGCCACGTGACGAGCTTTCAACACAATGCCCTTAAGATTCGCTGACGCTAACGTGTTCTCCTCCACCACGTTAGCCTCTATCTTGAAGCCATTACAAACCAACGGTGTTGCAACCCCAAACGGAGCAACACCGTTTACTCTTATCCCGTATTGCCCTAACCCACCAGAAGCTGATTTGATCAGACCCAATAGCCCATGCTTCGACGCCGTGTACCTATAATTGATCTCACATTTTAATAAATTTGTTCAAATTAATTTTAGTGACAACAAAACTAAATCTCAAATAAATCGTGGCAACATGACCATCTTTTGCTACTTTATGATAACCTTGCATGGTCTTGTTGTCACGATCTAGCTACTTTATAATAGTTTATTCATTATTTGTTGTGAATTATATAGTTGATACCCGTGTGGTGCCGTCCCGGAGATCTCAGCAGCGACACTGGTCGTGCAAACGATGGAGCCGCGCGTGCCTTTCTCCACCATGGCACGTGCCGCGTGTTTGATGAATGCGGCTGCACCGCGAAGGTTAACGGCGAATATACGGTCCAACTCGTCGAGGTTTAGGTCGAGGATGCTCGCAAACGGCTCTATAACGCCGGCGTTACTAAACAGAACGTCAAGCTTATCGTGTTTTCCGACGGTGAACTTAACAGCGTTTTCAACTTCCGTCTCCTTGGTGACATCGCAGTGATAGTAACTCGCTTTATCTTCTCCGATCGAAGCGGCAAGGTTTTGACCAAGCTCGTCTTGTACGTCAACAATGACGACTCGAGCGCCGTGTTGTGTAAATAACCTGACAGACTCAGCCCCAATCCCGCTTGCTCCGCCAGTAATAATAACGATTTTGCCATCCAATCTGCAAAGAAACAAATCATTGTTAGCAAATTATGTAAAAGGTACGGTTTAAACTTTAGCATAAATGATTAAATGTAACGAGAGATGAGGAAATTGCCTATTTCCAGACATTATTGTTGAGACGTTTTTGGAAGAATATAGCTACGCAGAACCATGTGTGGATGGATGATTATTTATACATGAATAAATATATGTATGGTAAAAAGTCAACTCTATCGTGCCATGTGGGTTTCACTTTTTTTGTTTAATGGCTCAAGAATTCGTTTGACCTCTGAATTATGCTCCATAATAATAATTTACACTTGGTTCATGTGGAGTATATATATAATAATGTTTCTTATTTGGTTAAAATTTTCATAGTTAAATCAAATTCACTGTATGTAATTGCTTGAAGTGGTCTTTTATTGCTTGTCAACTGAAAATAAAGGATTAGTCAGACTTTGCATATGGTTAATACATATACTCCATATGAACCAAGTGTAAAAATAAGTTCCCTCAACATTCTTATTTTTATGAAAATGGTGTAAAAGTAATAATATATGCATACAAATTTCTGAATCAATATCATAATTTTTATATGGAATATTATATGAAAATTTTGAAAACATCTTTCGTCAATGGCTAAAAACGAACGATCTTGATATGGAATGTGATATTCAACAACTAAAACACTTCAAAAACTGGGAAACAAATAACCAATATTTTTACTGAACATAAAAAATTATACAGTTTCAAATAGGCCTAACGACGCAAAAACCACCGTCCACTGCTAAGTTCTGACCACTGATATAAGCCGAATCATCAGAAGCAAGAAACAGAGCAGCCTCTGCCACGTGACGAGCCTTCAACACAACACCTTTAAGAATCCCTTTAGCTTCGCAATACCCTTCAACCTGCTTCGCCGTCTCCTCGTCGTGGCTAGTCATCCCCGTCGCTACCGCGAACGGTGCGACGCCGTTTATTCTTATCCCATGTTTCCCTAAATCGCCACAAACCGACTTAATCAGCCCCACGAGCCCATGCTTCGACGCCGTGTACTCATGAGATCCCTGACCACCAACCTCCGCCGTAACGCTGGTCGTACAAACGATGGAACCACGCGTGCCTTTCTCCACCATGGCACGTGCCGCGTGTTTGATAAACACAGCCGCTCCACGAACGTTCACCGCCATTGTTCGGTCGAACTTTTCGAGATCCAAGTCGAGTATGCTTCCCGGCGTTTCCACGACGCCCGGTTGGCTAAACAGAATGACTCCGGCGTTACTAAACAGAACGTCTAGCTTTCCGTGTTTTTCGACGGTGAACTTGACGGCGTTCTCTACCTCTGTTTCGTTTGTAACATCGCAACGGTAAAAACTTGCTCTGTCGTTACCTATTGAAACGACAACGTTTTGACCTAGCTCTTCTTGCACGTCAACTATAACCACTTTAGCTCCGTGGTCAGCGAACAGCCTAGCGGATTCGGCTCCAATCCCGCTGGCTCCGCCTGTTATAATCACGATTTTGCCATCCAATCTTCTGCATTCACACAAAGTAGATAATTAGATTAATTAATCAACTATGTGTGTGAGAGAGAAATTAAGCACTTACTTGCTTCCCGACATTGTTGAACAGTTAGGATTCACAGTTATGCTCGGAGATAACAACTTGATCAGGCTAGTATTAGTATTTATACACTTGAAGACACTTGAAGAAGCATCCGCGGATTATGCTATGCACTAGGGTATCTAAGTAAGGTATAGAACTATAGATTGTATATTGTTTTGACCGAATCTATGTATTTTAAAGTGTTTTCTTAATATGTTTATTACAAACAAAGAAAAACATCATATTTATTTGAATGTTCAATGTATCCACTAGGGTCACAACTTTACTCTGTAATAAGTCTCACTTTATTTTTATTTTTTTTTTTTTTTGTTAAAAGGCTTGTAATAAGTCTCACTTTCCTCACAATTTTCTACCATTTTAAAGAAAATAATATTGATCATTCTACTTACTTAATCAGAGCAAATATGACAACAAATATCATTATAAAAAAAAACATTCAATCGCTAACCAAAAGGCAAATTAAACAGCACACTCAAGAATCAAACTCTCAACTAGAAACTCACTTGATTATGCTTTTACCACTAGACTAGAAAACTCTTTTGGAGAAAGTAGCCAAAATTAAATCATAGTCCTGGCCACTGCAAGCCTATGATTTGCTTGCTTGGCTTTGTTGCCGGCTTTGACTATATCTTTTATATATAATACATGTAAAATATCAGATACAAATGTATATAACTATATAATGTCAAAGTCCGTTTCTCCAAAGATGCTCTTCACAATGCTTTATTATGAAAACTTTTCGAGCAAGATTCTTGTATGTTATGGTGTTGGGGTCAATAATAACTACATATATGCGTGTGTTTAGAAATCAGAACCGTGGGAATGCGCGCGAAAGACTTTTATACGTTGATTGCGTTAACACTCTTTACAAATAAATATCAAGAAATCAAAATTCATTGGGTAAGAATCTCCATGATTTTTTTTTTTAAAGCCTGATCTATTGTTATAGTATGCATTTGGTAAACATTGCACATGGCTCAATAAATTTATGAAACAATTATGATATGATAGTTTGCTCTGATTTTGCTCTTTCAAATTGGTTAAGCTTGAAACAATGGTTTTCTAACTTTAGCACAACAAAATGACCGTTTTATACCAACCTAGTATTCGACCTAATAAGATAACTAGACATATATAATCTTCTACATATAAACTCATTTTTGTATAACTATATCTTTCATAATGTGAGATTATGTTTTACAAGTGGCTTGAACACTACATCATTATTGCTTAGTCAAATGGACTATTTTCACACTCAGTTCAGTCACCGTGAAGCTTGGAAACTTCAAATTTGCGTGAGATGCTGAACAATAGAATGTCATCAGTGACTACCGTGAATACCTTTTGATTAGCGTAGAAACAAAACTTCGTTGTTTCATTAAATACATTTATTTAGAAAGTTAAATTGTAATTTTCTCGTGATCTTGATATTTTTTGGTACGGAACAATGACTCTGATATCGTTTAAAAAAATTGATTTTCAAATAAAAATATACGAATTTTAAAATAACATTTTTTAATATTCGAATTTGGTTTTTTTGTCTCTTTCACCTTCAAATCCATTTAAAATATAAGGTAAATTTTGAAATTCAAAAATAAATTACTAAGCAAATAACAGATGAATTACTAGTATTTATAAATAACAGAACAAAAAAAATACATGGTTTACATTTTAAAAATAAAATTTAAAATTAAATCACACATAATCTTTGTTTGAGTCTTAAAATCCATTAGATCCGTGATTGAACAAACTCTTCTTTGTATTATCGAATTAATTGACGTCTCTTCTTAAAGGGGTTATTAAACTTCATCTTCGTTTGTAAACGATTGATTGAGCGTCAAAATTTTGAGAATAATAGGGTAGATAAGGACACGCGTCATCACCTCAATCTGACGGCCATAACGTATTGTAATTCTGAGAAACGACAGGGGTAAAATCGCCCAATGTTTCTGGCGTCGCAGATACACTCAATTCAGCAGCTACTGTGTTTGCGTAATCAAAAATTTTCAGTTTCCATTCTCTCTCTCTCTCTCTCCTCAGAAATTTCCAAGTGCAGTCTTGCTTGCAGCAAAAGGTTGCATCACAAAGAGAGGAGATGTATGATAAGCCAGGGAAGGAGAAAAATGGTAGTACTGATGCTTTGAGATGTATCAACGTTTTTAATGCTGCACCCTCATTTGTTTTGTCCTGGTAACTAAGCAGGGATCCAGAAAACTGATTCCTTTCCGGATTGTTCAGAGATGGATCAAGATGATGGCTTGGGAAGGTCTCTTGTAGATATAGCGTATATTACGTCTCTAGACTCTACCTTGCCCTCATTGTTTCTGCTCCTTTTTAATATTCAGTCAATGATCTTGCTAATTATGGTACAGGGGAAACTTAGCCAAAACTAAGAGAAAGCATGCAGAAACAAGATTACAAGGTACACCAACGTATCACACATCTTGACACTGTGATATAATTCCCCAAACTAAAACATCCAAATTCGATTTGTCATCATAAACTTTCTAAATAGATGAGTACAACAGAACCATATACACACGAAACAAGTAACCGCTTACACAAAAATTATGCGAGCCGTTATATAATTAAAGTTACTTACATTTTGTGTAAATGTATGTAACACTAAGCTGATTCAAATATGTAATCAGCCGAGAAACAAACTAAAGGCAGCGTTTATTCATTCGTCGTCATCATCATCATCATCATATTTTCCAACTATTTTGTTCAACCTTCCAGTAAGCTCCTCAAACTATGAAACGCCTCCGCCGTCAAACTACAACACCGTTGCTTCTCCATAGCCGAGGCCGCTACCGCCACATCATGGACCGAGGATAAACAAACGACAACAACAGTTAAGTTATCAAACGTGTTTAGCCTTAAAGCCTCCATCACAAGTTCTCTAGCACATCTCATTGGATCATCGTGACGTATTAATCCCCTTCGGACAATACTAACGGCTTCTTGACTTGTCAAAACATCCCAAACCCCGTCGCATCCGATTATCAGAAACTCATCTTCTTCTGTTAGATTTATCAGTTTGATCTCTGGCTCTGCGATCAGTGGAGACTGTGAGCCTTGTGGTAGTTTCATGTCCCAATCACCAAGAGCTCGAGTGACAGACAAAATGCCGTTTAAGTAACCGTCATCGATGAAACCGCCACATGCTTCCACTCTTCTTCTTTCCGGTAAGTAGATTGGTCTGTGGTCTTGAGACATGTCTATGGCTTCACCGTTCCTACAGAGAACTGCTCTGCAATCGCCAGCATTTGCCACCATCAAATGTCTGCATACAAAGGGAAGAAGAACAAAAATTAGTCCATCAGCAACACACAATCTGACATTGTTCGAGTTAAGCACACCACATACCTTCCGAAAATAAGGGCGGCAAGAGCCGTGGTACCAGAAGAAGAGCCAATGCTACGGTCCTCTGCTAAATCAAGATCAGCCTGAAGAAACGCATTCCTCAAAGAACTCTTGACTTGTTCGACATAACTACTGTTCACTTGCGATGTTTGTGGGAACTTATGGTCTTCAAAGAATAGTCTAACGGCGTTTTTTCTTACATAAGCTGCTGCTTCTGGTCCTCCATGGCCATCAAAAACCTATATATATATACAAGATGCAAAGAAGCAAGTAAATCGGCTGATCTTCTAAATTAAGACCAAAATGACACAAATACATTAGAAGGAAAGGAGGTAAAAATGCAAATACCGCATAGAAAGCACTCGGCTTTGGCAACTCATAAAGAGATCCAAATCTAGAAGAAAGATCGTCTATACAAATGTGTTCGTCTTCCATGAATCTCCTAGGTCCAATATCAGCATAGCTCCCGGATCGGATAACAGGAGCATAAAAGGGAACACTAGAACTGCTATCTTCATCATCATCATCCAGAACTGAGTCACCACATTTTAAACCCTGTAAGCAAATAGTATATCTTCAGTCAATTAGCTCCCAAAACTAAGCACAAGTGGGGAAAAGAAAACACAAAGATCAAAAATGATTGGAACCGCTCCTTAACATATACATACAAATACACAACTCTCAAAACAGAGTAGTTATAAGACTCTTTGAGTCCCCAAAGTCCCAAGCTTTATCACGATTGGTCGCTAAATTCCAACTAACCAATTCAGACATCACCACGTAAAACTAAGAGAACCCTGAAACGAACCAACTCAGATTCCTCGTTTCTTTGATGAACCTAATTGGAGTTCTCTTCAAATTCCAAAAGCAAAACTTTTAATGGGAAACACTTACTGAAAGAGAAGTCGATAAGTCGGCGGAGACCGACGCCGCCGGACGACGGATACTTAGACTCGGCGACGAAACTGGTGATTTCACGGCGGAGACACCGTCAAAATCTTGAACCCCGGTTGGTGCTCCGAACAATTTGACATCGAGAACAACAGGCAAACTCTGTTTAAACAAAATCTCTGCTTCAGCCACCATCTTCTTCTGTCTGTTCTTCACATCAAATACTACTTTGATTCTTTCTCTTAATTTCGAAAGTTGCGTGCTTTATGTTATTTTGGTTTTTCTCTTCGTCGACGAAAAATTTGAGACGTGTGTGCTTCTTCTCATATTCATATACGAAAAATTGTAGCCACAGGTTAACCGGGAAAACACGTGGCGTTTTTGAAGTTGGTGATGTGGATTACAACGCGAAAACAAACACGTGTTGCGTTTTGGTTTTGACGCGCCTTGCTTTCGAACAATGACGGAAACACCCACCGTTTACTAACTTTGGCTGAGCCCGACTTCAGTGGCGTGTTTGTTTTGTCGGGGTAGTTTTGGAATGTGATGAAACCGACCAGAATCTGAAGATGTCTACTCGTGTTCACACTTTGAGTTTACGTGACTTGTTCGAGAAGTAGGAAACTACTTGTCGGAATTGCCCCTCAAGTTATATAAGTAAGTTAAGTTGTTGTTGTAATCCAAAACATGCTCAAACCATGTCACTTAAAATTGTTTTAGTGATAGATGAGTCATGTCTGCTATATATATAACAACAGCAGCCTCGTGATCGTGAATTATACTAACACTACTTTTCTCATCGCTGGCAATGACAATTATTTCAATTAGTTACTTTAGTTTTAGTAAACTTTCCAATCACGATGCTAAGAATCCATCGCCTAATAATCAATACTACTAGAAGAAACGTGTTTCACGAAAACTCTTAAATAAATTAAATAGAATTATGGAAGCCAGAACTTGTCAAATGTACAAACAATCCCACCCCAAAAAACAGTTGATTGATACCAAACTCTTAATTAATTGTTTAATTTGGGTGCTTCTTTTTCTATATACCATTTTGAATTTTTGTAAATTATTTTCTGTTTCCTGTTTTTTAATTATTATTGTATGTTTATATATTTTTATGTGATAGATAACATTTAAAAGAAAAAAAAAAAATCCGTCTCTATTAAATGTAGACACTGATACTTTAATATGTTGAAAAAAAAACTTTAAGATAAAAATAAAATTATAAACGTACACAATATTTTTTAGTCAGTAGAAAAAAAATTTTGGTTTGCAACAAATGAAATTTATATAATTCATAGTTTCATGGGCCTAATCCTTACAATAAAGAGGCACTCTTGGACATCAAACGCTAACCCAATGATAAAATTCCATTAGTTTGGTTTTGTTCGTAGAACCATGGGCCCGCGATCAATCCCTTCATCCCTTGTCTCGTGTGGTTTGGACTTCAATGTATTTGTATCCATGGTTAACACAATATTTCTAGGACTTATTTGGTAGATAGCCAAAATACTGGTTAAACTGTAAAAACCACAAGATTTAAAACCGTAAGTAAGAAGAAGGATTTTGTCCGTGTGTGATTTGAGATATCGGAACATTATGCATGCTGCATGCATAATATATAACGTTTTATCGTAAACAATGCAATGACATAATTTTTGTTACTATATAATCTTCTGAGAGATCTATGTTATGTAAAGAAAATCTATATTCTTTTTATTTTTTTCTCAGTATAAGAATGATCAAGTATATATATACTCAACAATAAGTACTAAATTGTATATGCTCTGGACCAAGGGTCCAAGACCAACAGGCTGTCATTTGTACGATATCGTAGTTTATATATATAGAACATGTGGATAATAATTAATAAGAATGGGTTTTGGTCAAGTTAATGTGAGACTGACACGTTACAAAGGGTCAACGAGTATGTCTAATCTCTAATTTCCATCAAAAGTTAAGTTGAAGAATGTGAGGGTTTGCTTTTATGGTGAGGAAGAGAGCAATGAATGCGAAAGAGTTCTGTACTTCTGTTTTAGTCTAAGACAAGAAAGAGTCACAAAACAAATAAACCAAAGTTCCATTGCATGATTTAGATGGTGACCTATGCATAAGGCAACTTACTATCTACCATTATTGCAGACAGCAAGAATATCAATGATACACACAACATACATTTCACTATCGATCGAGTCAATGGTTAATGCCAAAAAAACAAAATTTAGCGAAAAAAGGATAAGCAAGAGTTCCCTTTACTAGTTCTTCTTTTGTTAGCCACCCACGTTTTTGTCTTAAGTTATGGTTTGGTAATAAGGTATTTTAGACGAAAAATCTCAAATTGATACTAAAGCATGCATGAAATAAAGTGAGCAACTACATACGTAAATGTTTCTCTTTATTCTTCTCTCCTCTACAACTACATACGTATAGACGTATAGTAGTAGCCAGTGGATTCTTCAAACCAAATATAATTTTAACAATAGTTATTAGTAATTATGATATATATTAAATTAATCACTACCAACAGATCATATAGTATGATATATTATCATTTTTTTTTACTTCATCATGATTATAGTACTATTTAAATAAATAAATATTCTTTTCCCAAGAGGGTCGGACTCAATTGGCTCGTGACCTCTCATACATCATATTTCTACTCAAGTGCTATTAGTGTTTTTTACTTTTTCAAGGATAATTAGAAACCATTCCTTTTCATTTTGTCCCTCATAATGACAAAGTTTAAAACTATTGGGGCATCACCTTTCCTTATTGACATCGAACATTCGTGTTCTTTTACTTTTGTCTTCGTCTGGTTCGGTTTTGGTATAGAAGTTGACCCTTGAATTGTTTTATATAAATAGTACCAAAGTGCTTCCTTCGAACGACATGACTATACTTGAACCAGATAGATAGATAGCCACTCTTTTCATGCTCAAAAGCATTACATTGCTTTTGCTTCTAAATCGTAATCATTCACGCTTTCCTTTTCCATATGTGTAAATCAAAGAAAAGTATGTATGTAACATCATGATGTATTTTTATTCACTAACTGTTTACTTGCCTTGCATGTGTAATTAGATCTCCTGCGCACATAGTTCTCTTAACTTTTGTAGAATATCCTTCTTCTTATTCTCTTTTTTTTTTTTTTTTTTTTTGGTAATAGTTTCGTAATACAAACACGCTTTGGTATATATCGATGGGTCTTTTAACATTCTATCATAATCGTATCTCTAATTTGAGATAACAAAATTAACAGATGAACGATTCATCAGAAACTGTTTTGACATCATTTCATATGAAAATAAAATTAAGGAGCAATTCATCATTCCATTTCCATATAGAGGATAATTAAGCCTTCTTAATTAATTGCAATATATGAGTAGCTTGTTTTAATTTTGAAACGTAGCTCTTAAAAGATTTAGAACAGCCTTGATG
Organism: Camelina hispida; assembly: GCA_023657505.1. Classification (NCBI taxonomy): domain Eukaryota; kingdom Viridiplantae; phylum Streptophyta; class Magnoliopsida; order Brassicales; family Brassicaceae; genus Camelina; species Camelina hispida. The sequence goes on along the minus strand of CP094634.1, from coordinate 594,844 downwards.
AGACACTAGTATTTTATCTTTGTAATGTAATGTAGTACTATTTTTTGGGCATCCATCCATTAATTATATCTTACTGTGTTATATGGCATGAGAGTGTGTACAAGCTAAATTTTTGGTGGTATATTCGGAACTTGTAAAAAGACGTGGTTAATTTCTTAATGATGTTTAATCCAATAAGTTCAACGCAGGTATTAAGTGTGAGTCGACATTGATAATAAATCATAAGTTACACTGCCATGCACGAGTTCTCGATCGAAAGCATATATTTCGACGTCATAAATAGTTTTTTTTTTAACTTATGGCAGTCAAAATAACCCTATCATCAGTAAAAAAAACACATTGCAAGTAAAATCTTTAAACTATCAAAATTGTAGTGACCTCTCCAAAAAACGTAATTAAATTTCAGATATGTGTAAAGTTGTTGACCGATTGATTAACGAACGCGCGAGATGTTAAGACAGAAGCTCTCCACATAAAAAAGACTGCTTATTACCGTTAACATTTGAAGTATTTTTACATATTGCCCCTTCTCATTACATATATCACGAAATAAGTAAGATATTTTAGTATTTTACATAAGGACTCAAGATCAAACATGAAGAACACCATGAAAGGGGCATAAACACACACATGACATAGACTAAAGAGAGATGTTCAAGAAGCCTTTTTTTTTAAGAGCTAAAGATAAAATTAACTAACTAATTAAACATTCTTTAATCCATCCTCATTAGGGTTTGTATCGTTTATTTAAGCTTCTTAAATTTATATAATCTCAGTTCGATGACGACTGGTTCAAGGGACTCCTCCCACAACTCGCCGGCTTTGGACTGTTTCCGACGATTCGAGGACTCATCTGACCCAACCTGATTTCACTCACTCGTGGACTAAACACTTGAGACAAACTCCGGTTGTTTACTGGAGTCGAACTCGAACTTGTCACCTTAGGGCTACTTGTGTGTCTAAACTCTCCTCTGCTTCGTGTAATAACCTCATCAAGAATCTCTGAATCTCCCGGATACGAAGTTGTGGATCCTATCTCCGTTTCCTGTTCAACATAAGAGATTGAGAAAACAGATAAGAAGAAGCTAAAGAAACAAAGTAAAGAAAATAAAACAGAGTAATTGAATTTGTACCGCTGCGAGATTGAAAGGTAAAGCTGGAGCTTCTTCATACTCTGCTGCGTCTAAGTCCTGAAGATGAGCTCCTTTGAAGAATCTAGGGAGGATATACTGTCGGACTGGGATTAAGAACATGATCATTAAAGGGAACATGACTCCTGCGATTGGGATCCATGTGAGGCCAAAGCAGATTAAGAGATAAATCGCTTGGAAAATAGTGAACATTGCAATTGTCTTGAATGGAACAGTTTCCACGAACGTTGCATGGTAATCTTCAAGAACCCTGCAAGTAGAAATGTGACAGAACTTGGTTAAAAATGAGGCTTTCTGAAGTTGAATGTGACAAAATGATTGGAGCTTTAGTTACTTGAAGCGGCGACTTGGGGCGGTGAAGAGAAGTAAGATCCTTTCCCAGAATTGGTTTCCGGGTAAGCTTTCAATAGCCATGAAGGCAAAATAGCCCCATAGGACTGATGTTGGGATCATTTTAAGGATAGGCATAGCTGCAACGCATCCTCCTACCATCGTAGACTGAAGCAAGTTGCTTACCCGTTGTTCTTTGACTTCAACTGGTAGTAGATCATCAATTTCTTTCTCTATATCGAACAGAGTTTCATCAACTGGAGCATTGAGATTTCCGGTGAATGTAGTCGCTTGAATTGTCGATTCTTTCAGTTCTTTTAAACCCTGCCGGTGGAAATAACTAATTATCAGTTTCGTGTTCTACTGATAAAATAGAAAGTGATTTGGGAGAAATTATTTACTTTGGGTTGTTGGTACACTAATGGTGTCTGCATGTGATGATAAGCTTCTTGCATATTGTCATAGAGCTGTCCTAAACTTGCATTCTTTTTGATGCTTCTTCGTGCTGTTGCAACCAGTCTGTTACGAAGCAACTGCAGAGAGAGCAAACGTCAATCTCAAAACTCCTAAAACCCCTTAAATAAGACCATGATGAGTGGTGTTACCTGATATTTAAGAGTTGCTAAGCTCTTGGTATGCATTGGAGATTGAGGAATGACACCATTTGATGGAGGGACTCCAAGTAGACCACACATTAAGGTCTGCATTTGCAGTACTGATTAGGCCCCAAAAAAAAAATCAGATAGATAAATCTTTTTGCAAAATTCTTACCAGAAACCCAAGAAGAAGCAAATCATAGTGGTACGAAGACGGTTTTCTCAAATTGAATTCGTTTTGCTGTGCAAGCTGTGAAGCTACGCTATGGTCAAAGTAATAAAGCACAGCAATCATTGAAGCTGGAATGAAAGCTCCAATAATGTAGGCGACTGGAACATCAAGCATCTCCTGCAAATTTTCAAGTCACTAGGCTTGTAAGTCTTAAAGTTTCAGTCTGTAGAAGTGCATATGCATGAAAGATTAAAGAAAAAGACATACCTTTACTACGGTCCAATTTCCATAAGCACCAGGGGACCAAGGATTTGGGCTAAAAAGTCGCCGGGGAATTCCTTTTGGAACGTCTCCTGCTGGAATATAGGAGACACCGGTCCACACTAGCACCATGAGTGGTACACCATAGTCAGCTATTAAGCTTCTGAGCCAGCCTACGCAAGAGAAGCAAACTGAGTCACACTAGGCTTCTTCGAGAATTTCAAAAATGTTTTGGCATGAATCCCATAAAAAGGAAGAATCCAGCTCATGAGATAGAGATGTTGTTTCACTAACCAGTTCCGTACCGCCATGATCTGGCTTTTCTACTTCTAAGTCCAGTGAGAAGAAGGCCAAAGGAGAGAACTAGAGCAAACATCCCATTAGCAAACCTCCAGGAAGGTAAGAACTCCTTGAGCTTCTGATTCTCTCGTTCAGGAATGCGGAACTCATCGACTAGCCCCTGAATTACATCATGCGTTAGAGTTTGATAAGCAAACCCACATTGTCTAAAATATCGAAAATTCAGGAATCTTGCTTAAAAAGAGTTCCTACTCTGATGGCTTGTTGCATGAAAAGCATAGCAATAAGCAGTCCAAACAATTCTCCAGCTACTCGAGTGAACCTATTGATGATGGAACAAGCTCCACATATAGCCAGCACAAAGAGCATCAAAGCAGTCCAAACACAAACCCTACACACAGATTGCAAACAGTAATGACAAATGTTTTCAAACACCCTGGTAACTCTTTCTAAGCAAAATCAAAACTCACCATCCAGACCACGCCAAGAAGAGGTCTCGTCCCAGTTCAGGTCTAGCCTTAGCAAAGTTAAACATGAAAGTGTACATAATAACAGTAGGCTCAGCAACACCGAGAATAAGCAGAGGCTGACCTCCGATAATGGAGTGTATCATGCCGCAAATGGCTGTAGAAGCTAAGGTTTGAACAGCCGTTAGAACTCCATCTGCGAAAATTTCAAAATCCAATTTTTTTCAATCCCTCAGCTGAAAAAGTGCAAATCTTTGATATAAAGGTAGAAACTTTTTTTTGCAAAATTTTTAATTTTTACCGGTGCTTCTTTCAAGTTGTTCACCGAATGAGATGACAGGAATCGCAGACGCGAAAAATATGTATGTGGTGGGAGCCAGAATCCTAAAAATAAGGAATCAAAAGGTTATAATCAATGAAGGATTCATATTAGATAAGTTAAAGATTAGTACCTAAAGCCAGCCTTGAATCCTCCGGTCCAATCTTGTTTATAGCACATCAATCGTCCTTTAAGATCATTTTTGATTCCTTCAAAGGGAACAAAAGTCTCTTCCATGATTCACTTTGCTCTGTTTCTCTCTCAGTCAATTCGTCAAACACTTGGAGTTCCTTTCCTTCTACGGTGAGAAGAAGAAAGATTTTGTTTGAGGTGAAAAATCCGGTTTAAAGGGAGGGGAAACAACGAATGAGCTACTTCAAACCGGACAAACCCATGTTAAAGAACATGTCTTTTAATTCAAAGTTTTAGCGAAGAACAGCAGAGAGATAAATGCAGGAAAACCCAATAAGGAAGAGAAGAGAAGAAGAAGATTGAATCTGGATGAAGAAAGATACATATGAAGAGAAGATACAATTTTACATGATATGTGGAGAAAGAGAGGGTTTTTTTTTTTTTGATTAGTGTGTTATTGTGTCTTCTTTGAATTTTACATAAAGAAGAAGAAGAAGAGCTGCTACAATGTAAGTATTATGAAATGTCTCTGGTGGCAACTGGCAACGAAGAAGAAGACGAAGGAATCTCCATTTATATAAGCTACTCAAAAAAACCCAAAACCAAATTAAAGAAAAAAAAAACTTGAATTTCATTATTTTATTATTACATAAAAAACAAATATATATATATATAAAATAAAAAATGATTTAGGAGAGAAGAGACAATGGCGTGAATTTTGCGATTGCTCGAGAAAATAATGACTTCTAAAAAATAACAAAAAAAAAAAAGATATTTTTCTTTTTTTTTTTTTTCTTTTTGCATCATCATCAAAGCTTAAGAAAAGTTGTTAATTAAAGTTGTTTTGCTTAATTCAACAAAATAAATAAACGAGAAAAATGGTCAAATTATAATAATCTCTTTTCCTTATAAAGAAAAGGATAGCTGATACTGATAAATTATATTCTTCTGTTTCATAATACATGATACTTCAGAAAAATTATTTTGTTTCATGTTATATGATATTTTTAAAATTTTATGCACTTTTATATTAATTAAAGATTTTATATAATGCAGTTTTGTTTATAATTAAATTAATTTTTTAAAGTACTTTTTATTAATTTGCATGTTTTTATACCAAAATCTTATATTTTAAAACAGATAGAATATTTTTTTTAGTAATATTTTAAATTATTTCATAGAACTTTTACTTAATTAGTAGTATTAATCTACTCTATGTATATTTAAAAAATCAAAATATTAAGCAATGGATCGGATATAATTTTGAAGTACGTGAAAACTGGGAATAGTTTTTGTTTTGGAACTTGGGAGTTAAAAAAAAAGGTTACGTTACAATATCCTAAAAAGAAGGTTAAGAAAATAATTAAATAAAAAAACGAGAGTGAGTGAGATTGACATGCCTCTGCTTGGACTTATTTGTTTTGGATGTGTCAATCTGTTAAAAAAAAATATCCAATTTTCAATGCTTGGTTTGTGTTTTATTAATATCTTTTTTTTTTTAATGTTAAAGATGTTTTATTAATATCTTGCTTTAGTTGCTCTCCTATCATTTCGATAATTAATTGGTTCCACTTGCATCTCTTATTTGTTCAATCGATAGATACCCTCTCATCTTATCAATTTTGTTTTATTATTTACTATAACTTCATTAATATAATGTGTCCACTGATTTTATGCTGTGAGGTGAATTTTCATGTACTATTTGTTTTTGCCTCTCTAAAAACAATCCTTTTATACATATCTTTGTTAACTAAAGTTATGATTCGAAATATATATTTTATGCCAAAATTTTGATACAATAAGCAGAAATAAAATAAAATTATGAGAAGATATATTTTTTAATTAGTTGTATTAAAATCGTAGATGCTGCTGATACATAAATATTTATAATCACCATGCAGTGATGTGGCATTAGTTAGACGTCAACCAAACACACAGAAGAATCTAAAGAACTACGAAGCAAACTTGACCTAACTATCCAATCCCATTCATTTAAAACTAATTTAACTTTATTTCACTAAGTTAACTTTCACAAAAATTAAAATTAATATAATTATTTGTTAGGATTTGGATTCAGATACGTTTAAAAGTTGTCTTTCGAATGTTTGGCTGCGGTTTCGCACGCATAGCTTAATTTGGCTCCTTTAAACATGACCCATAAGAGACTTAAGAGTAATTAATTCTGTAAAGGTCAATTAAATAAAGAAACAAACTATATATTATACGTGAGGAAGAGGAATGTCCCACACTCTCTTCCATTTATCTTAACTTTATGATATATATGAGTCTTAATTGCTTGCTGGTATATATGTTTTGATATATTTGGTGAGCGTACGGAAAATTTTGGATTGGTCCCAGAAAAAGTGTATTTTGTAGAGGTTGAAATTGTTCTACGGATGTGTTACGTACGTGTGTTAGATAGATAATACAGACGTTTGAGGGGAAAAGTATAGTATTATATATATGTGATGATATATTGATATGATATATGCATGCACTTGTGTGATGTACGTACATGTGCTTACACATATATGACAAAATACGTAATATATAATTGGGAAAGAGAGGTCTGACCTAAAGAGAACTAAGAAACTTTGAATAAAGAATAACTCTCTTTATTATGTTTAGAAACTAACTCAAAACTAAACACCAAAGTTCTCAATCTCTCATACCTTTGATCACAACTCAATCAAAGATATTTATAGTGATAACACACCTTGTTATTCCTATTTTGATAATGGAAAACTTCTCTTTTCCTAAACCTATTACAATTGGAACTTTTCCTTTTAAGCCTATCTTGTCATTAACCGACTTGCTAATGATATCTTGGGCTTCAAGCTTCAATCTTCTGAAGCTTACTCCAACATTCACCCCTTAAGCTTCAAGTTCTTCTTAGTGAGGTCTTGAACACCAATGAAGCTCCTCATCTCCTTGAACTGAATCCTCGCCAATGCTTTAGTGAGTATATCCGCTTCGCTCTTCTCCGGGAATAAACACCACTTCAATTTGGCCATTTTCGACACACTCTCGAATAAAGTGGTATCGTTTGTGTATGTGCTTGGTTTTGCCGTGAAACACCGGGTTCTTGGAGAGTTCAATAGCGGATTTGTCAATGTACAGAATTATCTTCTTTGTATTCTGTCGTAATCTCACTCAACAAATCCTGAAGCCAAATGGCTTGTTTTGCAGCTTCTGTGCGGCCATAAACTCGGCCTCGCAGAGGATAAAGCAACCGTCTGTTGCTTCTGCACACACCAAGTAATTGGTGATTCTCCAAAGTAAAACATGAACCCGGTAGTGCTCCTTCCATTGTCAAGATCCACATTGTGACTACTATCACAGTAGCCAATGATATCCTTTGATCCTCCCCGCTTGTAAGCTAAACCATAAGCTAACGTACCTTGCACATACCTTAAAATTTGCTTAAGAGCAACACCATGAGACTGTCGCGGATCCTGCATATACCTGCTCACCACTCCAACCGAGAAAGCAAGATCAGGTCTCGTATGCAACAAGTACCGTAGACACCCAATTCTTCGACGATACAAAGTAGCATCTGCTACAGGTTTCTCCTCTTCTGCTTTGGACATTTTCAAACCAAACTCCATAGGTATATGAGTTAAGTTACACTCATCCAAACCAGCCTCCTTTAGAATTCTTCTTGCATAACCCTCCTGTTTGAGCTCAATGCCGTTTTCATTCTGCGAACTTCTATACCAAGGTAATAAGTAAGCTTACCGAGGTCTGTCATCTCAAACTTAGAAGACATAGAAGCCTTGAATTCTTGTATAATCGCCAATGAACTCCCAGTGATGAACAAATCATCAACATAAACAGCAACTACAAGAAGTGTTGATCTTTCTGACTTACGGTACACAGCACTTTCCTTTGAACACTTCTCGAACTTTAAGCTCTTCAAAATCTGATCAAGCTTTGTGTTCCATGCCCGTGGAGCTTGTCGCAATCCGTATAATGCTTTAGCAAGTTTGAAAACCTTATGTTCTTCTCCCTTCTTTTCAAAGCCTTCGGGTTGAGACACATAAACATCCTCGTTTAATTCTCCATGTAAAAACGCGGTCTTGACGTCGAGATGGTGGATCTCCCAGCCATGAGAAGCAGCAAGTCCAACAAGCAACCGAACTGTTTCAAGTCGAGCCACCGGAGCAAAAACTTCGTCAAAATCGATTCCTTCACGTTGAGCATATCCTTTTGCTACTAAACGTGCTTTATACTTGCTGATCGATCCATCTGCATTTCGTTTGATCTTAAAAACCCATTTAAGACCAATAACCTTTACTTCTCTTGGTTTTTCAACTAACGTCCATGTCTTGTTTTTGTCAATAGAGCTGATTTCTTCTTGACACGCCTTTGTCCACACAGTTAGCCCTTTTGCATCTTCATAGTTCAATGGTTCATCATTGATAGATAAAAGCAGTCTCTCACATTCGATATCTGCTAGAAGTGCATAATCATCAAGATAACTAGGACGCTTCTTTTGCCTTTCTGATCGACGAAGTTGCGGTGGTTGAGCGAATTCTGCAGGTTGATTATCAGGTTCAACTTCATCTCCATCAGATTCGCCTTGATCAGTGTCAACTTCCTGTTCAGCTTGCTCATCTTGTGCTCTGTTTTCGACTTGTGCTCTGTTTTCAACTTGTGCTCTGTTGTCTTGGCTGTTCGTTGTTTGGTTGTTCACATATGGTCCTTGTCCATCATCCACGACTTCTCCCCAAGTCATACTGAACATTCCTGGTGCTCTCTCAACAACCTCATCAGCTCCCTTCCAAGTCCAACCATCCTTCTCGTTGAAGACAACATCACGGCTCACAACAACTCTTCTAGTTGCTGGATTATAAAGCCTGTAAGCTTTGGTTCCTGGCTCAATTCCAAGATGAACCAGTGTTTGAGACCGGTCATCAAGCTTCTTCAAGTTCACCGGTTCTGTTTTTGCATAAGCAAGACAACCAAAAACTCTAATATGCTCTATACTTGGTTTTGTGTTTCGAAAACACTCATAAGGAGTTTGATTCTTTAGAGCTCTTGTAGGTACTCTATTAATCAAATATGTTGAATGCCGAACTGCTTCTCCCCAAAAGTAGTTTGGAACCCTCATAGCTTTTAAAATGCTCCTTGTCATCTCCATTAGCGTACGATTCCTCCGTTCAACAACTCCGTTTTGTTGTGGAGTGTAGGGAGCTGTCAAATGTCTTCTTATTCCATTTTTTTCACAGAAATCCTGAAAGTCTCTTGAAGTAAACTCCCCACCTCTATCAGTACGAAGAGTAATGATCTGCTTATCACACTCTTTCTCGACAAGATTCTTAAACGCTTTAAATTTCTCAAACGCCTCACTCTTCTCCTTTAGCAATATAGTCCACATATATCGAGTGCAGTCATCAATTATCACGAACACATACCTGTTTCGTGCCAAAGTAGCTGGTGATATGGGTCCGCACAGGTCCGCATGTAACAGCTCTAGAGCTTTTCCAGAACGATATTGTGTTGCAGTGGGGAAAACTTGACGCGTTTGCTTACCAACAAGGCATGACTCGCATAGTTGGTTTTCATTTTCTATTTTAGGTAGTCCATACACCATCTCCTTAGTTGACATACTCATAATGGTCTTGAAACTGATATGTCCAAGCCTCGCATGCCATCGCCATGTTTCTTCTTCGGATCTTGTGTGCAGACAGATTGGCTTACCAATCTTTAGATTGACTCTGTAGAGTCGGTTTGGAGATCTTAGTATTCTAACCAAGAGTCTTCCACTTGGATCATGAAGTGTCAGAAAATTCTGCTTCATTCGACATCACAACCATGCTCTGTTGCCTGACCTAAGCTAAGGATGTTACTTTTGAGCTCCGGAATATAGTATATATCTCTTACTAATTGTTGCTCTCCAGTTTTACCTTCAAATAGGATTGATCCTTTCCCGCTGATGTCAACACATGATCCATCTCCAAACCTTACTCTGCCTTTAATGTTCTCATTTAGCTCCGAGAAGAACGACTTAACACCGGTCATGTGATTGCTTGCGCCGTTGTCTAAATACCAAGTACCTTCTTCAACTTGTTCTCGCTCGAACCTCTTTGGTCTTAGATTTTCTTCATTGAGAAACACGATCTCATGCATATAAAGAGTTGCGTCTGCTTCTAGTGTCTCTGTCTTGTTAACTTCTTGTTGATTTTGTTTTCTTTCAGGACAAGCAGATGCGTAATGACCGGGTTTGTCACACCGAAAACAAATCAAAACCTTATCTTTCTTCTCTTTGGTCTGATTCTGTTCTTTCTGGTTTGAAGAGTAATCCGACTGATAACCTCTTCCTCTGCCTCGTCCTCTGTTTCCTCTTCCTCCTCGTCCGCGACCTCGACCCCTCGAGTTTCCAAAGTTTGGTTGATCTGTTCTCGCATACATGAGTTTGTCTTGTGTCTCATCCTGCTTGCGGTTACCAAGTGTCCTTTCTTCGTAAACCTTAAGCCTCCCGATGATTTCTTCAAACCCAGTTGTATTGAGGTCGAGAACCTGTTCCAATGAAGCAACAATCTGTATGAATTTTTCTCTCGGCAGACTGCTAAGGAACTTCTTAACCAACCGTGGCTCTTCTATTGGAACTCCTAGTGAAGTTGCTTTAGACGAGACTTGTGATAACTTGTTGGCAAAGTCATCGATTGTGTCTGACTCCGACATCGTCAACTTCTCGAAGTCAGCCATAAGTGTTTGCAGTCGAGCCTCCTTGACACGATCTGCTCCCAGGTTCCGGTTCTTGATCATGTTCCAAATATCTCTTGGAGTTTTCTGATCACCAACCTGAAGAATAAGTGATTCAGGTATAGATTGAAAGATCCAGGCCGTTGCAATATCGTTCTTGTCACCATCGGTTGAGCCTGGTTCAATTGTCTCCCACACCTTTTGTACGCGCAGCATAATCCTCATTCGCATAGCCCACACGGTATAATTCGTGGCAGTTAACATCGGACATTGTAGCGAAGAAGGAACACCCTCCTTGCGTGTTGTGTCAGCTGCATAATTGCTTCACCGTCTGCCATGGCTCGGCCGATGAACAAGTTTCAAGGATCGTCTTTCCTTAATGCTCGATACCAAATAAAGAGAACTAAGAAACTTTGAATAAAGAATAACTCTCTTTATTATGTTTAGAAACTAACTCAAAACTAAACACCAAAGTTCTCAATCTCTCATACCTTTGATCACAACTCAATCAAAGATATTTATAGTGATAACACACCTTGTTATTCCTATTTTGATAATGGAAAACTTCTCTTTTCCTAAACCTATTACAATTGGAACTTTTCCTTTTAAGCCTATCTTGTCATTAACCGACTTGCTAATGATATCTTGGGCTTCAAGCTTCAATCTTCTAGAAGCTTACTCCAACATGACCCATGTGCTATAGACAACTCGACGCAATCTCACAACCACAATACACTAGATAGCCTTATTTCACGAACTAACAACTTCCACGACTATATATCTTTTTTATTCGAGTGCAATTGTTTAATATTTTCTGTAGTGATCACTATTTTTGTAATGCTTCCGAGATGTCTCATAATATTCTCATTCATTTCATGTCTACTTTGTAGAGCAAAAAAAACCAAGATAAGTCATTGGCTAGTTTAAATATATAAAAATAGTTACATTAATGTGATGATATGGATTTGTTTACATTATCGTGTAACCGAAGAACTAATAATACGACGGCCTGCCAAATTTCAAATGACGCATAATTTCTCTACAATTTGTTTTCTCCAAAAGCATATACTTTGTATTGGGACCTTTCCTCATGGGTCCATACCTTGTTTATTAGAAAAGAGTTCAAACGATAACAAAAGTGTAATTAAGCAAGTTAAAAACGATACAGTTCGTGTAGTTGTTTCGCTGAGTCGATTATTTTGTACATTAAAAAATAAGCAATGTGTCAAATCGTAACTGATCATTAGTCATTTACGTGCTTTTTATATTCGTTTCACTTCATTCATCTACTGTTTCGATATTAAATTAAAGCTCACAACAAGAAAGGACGACATTTTTGGTGTGTGTTGGTGTCATTATTGAGTCAAATTCAATTTCGTATATAACAACGTATACAAGCTTCTGAGCAAAATTTAGAAAAGTTATAAAGATGGTAAACAAATTTGATTTACTAACAGAAAATATAAGATTCTCTCTCAAATATTATTCACACATGTACACATGACTACACCATGCATCTGATTAAAATACGCTATTTTTTCTCTTCATAGAGAAAGTCGGTAGGATCAATATAAACTTCTGAAAACGATAGATATTAAAAGCGTGTTGAAAAGCCAAATGTATCTATGAAAATTATCGTCAATGAATTTATCGGTTCTCTCTAATGCCTTATCGCGTCATAGCATGCACACAACATAGTTCCTTTACGAAAGTTTTTTTAATTTTATTAATCCTCTCTTTAATATATTAAGGATTTTTGTCTTTCACGTTATGTTACATAGTGAAACAGATGTAAAACTTAATCTCTATCGTAAAGTAAACATTCATGAATCCTTTTCACCACAATCAAACTATCTTTAACAAAAAAAAACTAGAATAATTTTCCCCATTTAAAATCTTGCAAATCACCATCTCTCATTTGTTTTGATAAATGAGAGATGGTGTTTATTTGGCTACCGGTGCCGAATACACACGTAAGCTTCATTACCTCTTTGATACGAAATAGGCAGATGATCTTTGTTTTCACTTTCCATTAATACGAGGTTCTTGCATGTTTTATCAATCACCAAATCGGTCAATAAGTTACGGGGGGAAATTGCATATATACACAAAATATACGCATCCACTTACGTCCACGCACATCATCAGTTAATTATCATTTTACAATTTCGTTTATATTACTTCGAGACAGTTGATGGAGAAAAACCACTATCTTTTAAGCAAAACAAATTGAAGTGAGAAAAGAGACAAAAACCAACTGTGTATAAAGCCGAAACAGATGATGGGTCCATAAAAGGCCGAACCTCCACTTCTATTTTCTGTTTATAAATATGATTAATTCCCATAATAACAAAAAAAAATAAAAACATCTCTCAAAGTGGTAGGCCCTTTTCCTTCATAATTTCTCAGTTTTTTTTCCCATTTGACACCCTTCACTTCAACAACACTTCACATTGTTATGTGACCTTTATCTGTCACCACACTATTGTTAGAGTCGATACTGTTTAACATGTTGTTTCAAGTTTTATCACATTTTTTGTTTTGGATTAACATTTATCAAACAATATTTTTTTATTTTTTTATATAAAAAATCACGTCTCAAGACCAAACGCTGCATTATTCATTATAGTTATTAGACCATATATATATATATTATTCGAGTCAAACGTTCTAAATATATCAAAACTCAGAATCTTATATATATATATATATAATGTTTTAGCTATATCTCAAGTACATGCACGAGCACGACTATATATCTTACCACGTATACAGTAATACAAGTACACGAAACGAACTGCTACACAAGTACACAACAAGCGTCAAGCGAGGTTCATCACTCGTGTTCACCTGTGTATAGGAGTAAGATGTCATGGGCGACTTTTGACCAATATAATTCTACAAACTAAACGTTGAAACTTGAAATATATATATGCAAAAAGAAAAAGAAGAAACAAAGCATTTGATTAGCCTAGTTTGAAACGACGTCTCCTTAACGTTTGTGCGTTGTTTGTTAACGCGTCTGAATCTCTCTACGAACAATGCATTACGGATATATATATAGAAGGAATTTTAACATTATTTGATATCCGAAAACTACATACACACATATATATGTTATAATTATTTTTTGTTTCCATGTAAATAGAAAGAAAGACTGCATAACGATTTGAAGCTTATAAAAAAAACAAAAACATTGTAATTACAATTACGTATATTTTGTGTCACTAAAAACCCTAATTAACCGTTATCAGAAATTCAGAATATACAAATCTGAAATCTTCTTAAATATCTTCTTACATATTTAAGAGGAACATGAAAAAACATCGAGAGTATTCGATTTGATTCTCAAGTTAAATTTAAGAAAAAATTTGGACGTATGAAATAAATTGTGTTGTCGTCCACTTATAAAATAAAGTATGAAACATGGATGATGCATGAAGGCTAGACTTCCAATGTCTACAAATATTTTATAATGCTTGTGGTAGGGTCTTTTCATTATCATGTCTCACTTCTTTTTTTTTTCATCCCTCATCTTAACTTCTACTAATATACAGTAATTTTTACTATTTGGTTTATTGTTTCTTTCTATATAAAAAGCATAAGAATTTATCGAATTTTCAAAAAGGAAAAAAAAGAGAGAGAGTGTTTGTACTGGGGATTGCACAACACTAAGTAAATAAAGGTTTTTGGGGAAAAGTGAAGCTGGTTCTTTTATTAACGATAAAAACGTGAGGTCGTCACTAACAAGAGTCAAGATTGAGCTCGTCAGTTCACAAGAGAACTAACGAGCCAATAATGACGAGCTCGGAAGCTAGCAGGAATTAAACAGAAAACAATAACAGTGTTTAGACGCAAAGTATTGCTCTCGTGGTACTGTATGCCAGTCTCGATCCCTCTTCCTCAACGAGTACTGTTGCTTTATATAGCGGACTGTTGATCAAGGATTCTCTAGGGTTTTCGTTGTGAATTCCCGATATTGCCCTCCGCGGATTGTTAATGACTTGCTCCACATTTTGTCGGGCCGAAATCACAATTAAAGAGACTTGTTGGGCCGAGTGGCATATTGGGCGCAGCCCATGTCCAACAATAGTCCCCCCCTTAGTCCGGAGAGCGGCAGTTCTTCTGCGATCAGCGGGCGTGATTGAAATTCTGTTAATATGCCTGCTCGGCTCAGATCGTCTCGGGTTGCTTGTGAGATTGTTGATGATCGGCGATCGGCGAGACTCCACAGTTGGAGATCGGCACGGCGCTGATGATGTGGAATCAGACAGTGGTCACCGTGATGACTTGACTTTGAGCGGGTTCGATCGATCTTGCTGGGCGTCTTCGAGGATCGCGAGATGAGTTGAGCGGTGGTAATGAGTTCGGCGGTGAGATCGGCGAGATGAGGGAAGGTAATGAGCTCGGCGGTGAGCTCGGCGAGATGAGTGAAGGTAATGAGATCGGCGGTGAGCTCGGCGAGATGAGCGGAGGTAATGAGCTCGGCGGTGAGCTCGGCGAGATGAGTGAAGGTAATGAGATTGGCGGTGAGCTCGGCGAGATGAGCGGAGGTAATGAGCTCGGCGAGATGAGCGAAGGTAATGAGCTCGGCGGTGAGCTCGGCGAGAGTGAGATTTAGGTCAGCGAGATTGAGATTGAGGTCGCCACCGAGATTGAGGTCGGCAAGCGAGAGTGAGATTGAGGTCGCCACCGAGAGTGAGATTGAGGTCGGCGAGATTGAGATCGAGGTCGGCGAGTGAGTTTGAGGTCGCCACCAAGATTGAGGTCGGCGAGCGAGAGTGAGATTAAGGTCGCCACCGAGAGTGAGATTGAGGTCGGCGAGATTGACATTGAGGTCGGCGAGTGAGTTTGAGGTCGCTACCGAGAGTGAGTTTGAGGTAGCCACCGAAATTGAGATTGAGGTCGGCGAGTGAGTTTGAGGTCGCCACCGAGAGTTAGCTTGAGGTCGCCATATGAGATCGGCGGATGAGATCGGCAGATGAGATCGGCGGATAAGGTCGGCGAATTGAGTTTGGATCTCACGCGATCGAGAATGATTCCGAGATCGGTTCTACGTGAGGAAGGATGAGATCGGTGGATGAGAGTTTTGGTTACGCAATCGAGAGTAATCTCGAGGTCGGTCTTGCGAGCAAGGAAGGAGATCGGCAAGAAAATGTTGATTTTGCGAAAGAGAGATCAGCGAACGAAGATCGGTAATTGTGCGCTAGATGGAAATTGTCAGATCGACGAGATGAGATTGGTGTTCATGTTATGCGCTTGCGTCCCATGTCTTCGATGGAAGCGATAAGGAGAGATTTGATCGTCAACTTGAGGATGGCACTTGTGAGTGCGCGGGAGAAGGTTGTGAGATCGGCACCATGAATGAGAGTGGAGGTAGGCACCAAACTTAAAGAGTGGAAGTCAGACGCAAAGAATGAGAGTGGAGATCGGCGCCAAGCTTGAGAACGGAGGTCGGCACTAAGCTTAAGAGTGCATGTCAGCGCCAAGTTTGAGAGTGCAGGTCGGCACCGCGTAGAAGAGTGGAGGTCGCCACTAATAGTGAGAGTGGACGTCGCCACCATGAATGAGAGTGGCAAACGCAAGGGAGGTGAGTGCACCGGCGTTGGGCGTGAGGGTGGCGAGCACGAGAGTGTCAAACATGAGGACGGCGAGGTTGTCGAGCATCGAGCAAGAGAGTCGAGCAAACCAGCGTCGAGCGTGAGGAATGTGAAGGCGTCGAGCATAGAGAAT
This sequence comes from Camelina hispida, assembly GCA_023657505.1. Classification (NCBI taxonomy): domain Eukaryota; kingdom Viridiplantae; phylum Streptophyta; class Magnoliopsida; order Brassicales; family Brassicaceae; genus Camelina; species Camelina hispida. The sequence goes on along the minus strand of CP094634.1, from coordinate 578,675 downwards.
GTCAAACGTCATGCGTCAAGCGTCGAGCAAGAGAGCGTCGAACGCGATAGTAAGAGTGTCGAGAGCGTCAAACACAGAGCGTCGAGCAAGAGAGCGTCGAGGAAGAGAGCGTCAAGCAAGAGAGTGTCGAGCGCGAGAGCGTTGAGCGTGAGAGAGTTGAGTGTGAGAGCGTCAAGGAGCATTAAGCGTGAGAGCGTTGAGCAAGAGATCGTCGAGCGCGAGGGCGTCAAACATGAAGGCGTTGAGAGCGAAAGTAAAGTGGTAGGTCAGGCTTTTTTGTCCGACTTACCCTGTGGATGCTTAGGGTTGGCAAGAACATGCAAGCCGGAGCTTGGCTTATTAGTTCAGGCGCCCTCAAGCTAGTGCGAGACTTGCTCGGCTTTTTGCTTGGTTTCGAGATGTATTTTACGGGGCGAGACGTCTCGGCTTACCCTGTTACGTGTTTCGAATACCAAGTTTTAGGTTGGTAGTTGAGATGTGCTCGTCGTACCTTTTAGGTGCGGCCCTGGTGTCCGGCTTACCCTGTGGGTGCCCCGAGGTCGGCAAGAGTGTGCAAGTAAGAACTTGGCTTATTCAAACTTGACCGCCTGCTAGCTGAATGCGAGACTGGGCTCGGCTTTTTTTGTGCGGATTATTTCACCGCTGCATCCATGTGGAACGCGTTTTAAATCGTACACCTGGCCAGGGCGACAATGTAGAAGCTGGACACTCGTTAAGACGGACTCGTTCGAGAGAGCTTATTTGACTAAGTGTACTCTTGCGAGTGTAACTTTTTGTTGTCGTAAATATCTTATTTTGAAGAACAGATGAGCTCGGTATGTCGAGCGTTCTTTTTTTTTTTTTTTTTTTTTTTAGCTAATGATATTATGATGTTTAACTTACCGTTGATCTTCTAAACATGCAAGACGAGTAGGTGTTGAGGTTCGAGTCGGTCATCGATGTCGAGTTGCGAGCTGATCGAATTGCAAGGCCATCGTTTGTGTTGGGTTTGTGGACAGACCGTTGCGTGGATTCGACATTTATTTGTGAAGATTTGGGGAGCTCTTGCTTGAATTCGACTCCTAGATGGGTGATTTGTCGTTGGTTGGATGATCGGCTTGCAGGTAGCATAGACGAGCTCGAAAGGCTAACGTCGTGTAAGGTCAATTGTTTGCCAGGTCGCCAAGTATGAATGTTGGGAAGATCAGAGTTAGTGGGGTCATTTCTCGCGATATTGGAGATATCGAGAGGGTAGCGTAGTGGTTTGGGCGAGGTCGCCATTGAGAAGGAACAAGAGATGATGGGTTTGCGCGTAACTGATAGTGTCGCCGCTATTGAAAGAGACTTGTTGAGAGGTCGGCAGACTGGGTTTAGTTGCCGCGAGCTTGGCTAGACTTCCGCGAGGTCGCCTGTGATGGTGTTAGACGAGCTGGAGGGAGGCGTGACCGAGACTTCGCAGATCTGGGTCCTGTTAATTTACGTGAAGGCGGCAAAGGCGGGGGCGCGACGGAGGGTGTCGCCATCACAGATCGTCGGATCGGAGGCGATGCACATAAGGTCTGTAAATCATTAGTAGAGGTCGGCAAATCACCTATTCTTGATCGACACATGTCCGGTACTTGGTTGTCGGCAATGACGAAAATGCAGATCGGCTGGCGATTGAGGTCGACACCTCTAGGGTTGGAGGGCGGCGCGAGTTGGGATCTCATGCGATCAGGATTGAGATCGGTCTTTCGAGCAAGGAGGGGAATTGACTGGTGAGGGTCAGCGTTTGTGCGTCGAGTTGGCGAAATCGGCACTATGGGTGAGGGTCGGCCAATGGAGGTTGGCGGGATGTTGTACGGTGCCGTAGAGGTCGTCCTTGTGTGGGCGGCATATCTCCAATCCATGTCGGCACTTGTCTAACCGTTGGGGTGAACTCCGAGGTCGGCTCATAATTGGAGGTGGCGAGGTTGGCTATACAAGTATATTGGAGGTATATTGGGCGATATGAGCGAGGTCGGCGCGGCCTGCACGCCGATAGTCAGTCGGTAGGAGATTCCATTGACCTTTGATCGAGATGGCCTGATGGTGGTCGGCGGTAGTCCTGGTTCAGCCCGCGCGCCGAGACTTTGAGGTTGGCATCATAAAAAATCCGAGGTCAGCATAGGGCGAAGAGGGCGGAGTGAACTCTGCAGTGGGGGTCGGCGCGGCCTGCACGCGAATCTTGGAATGAGACCGATTGTGGTCGGCGAGGATGGCCATCATGAGGTCGGTGCCAATCTCGGCTTGGGCGTCGACCTCTCTCGAGGTTGGTCTCGAGGTTCGTTGGGTGGAGATGGCTCATAGGAGCGAGAGTGGAAGCATGAACGCTGGTTTTGGTCATCGCGAGATCGGCACCTCTCGTGAGATTGGTACGTTTCGTGAGATCGGTATCTCTTGCGAGTCCGGCCGTGGTGATGCTTTGTTAATCGGAGGGTGGAGCGACCGAGAGTCTGCCAATCTGGATCCGGCTAGCTTTGAGACCGATCGAGGGGATGTGGATCTGAGCGGTGATGTCGGGTTTGGTTGTCGCGAGCTTGGCGACACCTCTCATGAGGTCGGCACTTCTAACGGTAATGCTTTCGACAGTATCGATAGATATTAGGGAAGAGTGGAGATTTTGGTTTCACCATCGAGTGTTTGATCGATGATCGTGATTAAGACGACAGTCTTGTGTTTGGTGAAAAAGTGGTGGTTTCATGGATCTTTCTTTGGCTAACGAGAGGCCTACTACATCATCCATGGCTGTTACTAGAGGTAGAATGGGCACTCGAGCGCTCCCAAAGTCGATGGTGTGTCGGTGCTTGTTCCTCTATTGGAATGCAATCTTTTCCAGTGTGGTTCTGGAATGCAATCTTGGTTGCATCTTTGAAAACCCTACTTGGCCGCCGAACTAGCTTCTTCGCGAGATTGTCCATGTCCGGCGAGATTTCCTTGCCAATGATCGCGGTGTAATTGATGGTTTAGACCCGAGCGTGTTCCGTCGTCGCGTTCGCCGGATCGAGGATCCTGGATCAGAGCGGTGGATCCGATGGTTCTGAAGTTGGGAGCAGAGGGCGCATCCTGGTCTCGCTCGCTCGAGCTCGGCGGTGACGGAGAACTCTCCTGAGCTGAGGTCGACACCATTCGTTCGTGAGCCCGGCTCCAGTCTCATGGGTGTTTGCGAGATCGGCGAGGGTGTGAGCGACCTCGGGCGACATCTCGAAACAAGGCCGACTGGTTTGCAGGGGATCGAGGTCGGCAGCTGAATGGTAATAGTGAGGTTCGCGGTTGTCGACTTGATTTTGACAAGAGAGCTGATCGGCTCTGCTCGGGGACCATTAATGTTGCTGAGGTCGGCGAAATGGGGATGATCTCTCTCGATCGGCATGGAGAAATTGAGATCGGCAGGTTGAGAGAAGCTGTGATCAGTGAGACTGGCGATTGTGATTTTGGCGACTTTCATGAGCTCGGCGACCATCGTGAACTCGGTTCCTGCGAGCTCGGCATTCTTGGTGAGCTCGGCAATCCTCGTGGCCTTGGCATCTCTCGCGTGCGGGTAGTTAATTCAGGGTTGACAAGGACAGACAGATTTGTCACGGAGAGGTTGAATAGATCTATTGATCTTGATTCCGATGATAGTGATGCCGATCGATGATGGGAGGTCGGCCTGAGGAAAGGTCCGGAACGTCGGGCGGCGCGACGAGCTCGGCATTGATGCGCTCGGCAATAGCAAAGTCTAGAAGTGATGAGCTCGGCATCGATGAGTTCGGCAACAGTGATGAGCCTAGAAGTAATGAGCTCGGCACCGATGAGCTCGTCACTGGTTCGAGCTCAGTTGAATTTGATTATGGAAAGCTTTTTATGTTGTAGCGAGTGTGTCAAGTCGCTCGGTTGTTCGCCTGTCCCGGCTATTCGCATCAGATCGTCGAGGTTGTTTCGTGTCCAGCAAGCAAGGGAGCTGGGAGGGCGGCACCGTTAGTGAACTAGAGCCACGGTTTGGAGATGCTGGGCATGTGTGGCAACAAGAGGTTCGATGGCGTATCGGGCTGGTGTACAGGTTGTGCTCGGTAGGGAGCCTTCGGTTGTGCTCGGCAGGGAGCTCGGCGGGGACAGTTCGTGTTCTCTTTGAGGTCTTCGCTGGGGTTCGTCATGAGTCTTGAAACTTCGAGGAAGTGAGGACCGTCGGTCTTGATTCGTCAAAAGAAGCGCTCTACTTTCACCCCACGGTGGGCGCCAATTGTTTGTACTGGGGATTGCACAACACTAAGTAAATAAAGGTTTTTGGGGAAAAGTGAAGCTGGTTCTTTTATTAACGATAAAAACGTGAGGTCGTCACTAACAAGAGTCAAGATTGAGCTCGTCAGTTCACAAGAGAACTAACGAGCCAATAATGACGAGCTCGGAAGCTAGCAGGAATTAAACAGAAAACAATAACAGTGTTTAGACGCAAAGTATTGCTCTCGTGGTACTGTATGCCAGTCTCGATCCCTCTTCCTCAACGAGTACTGTTGCTTTATATAGCGGACTGTTGATCAAGGATTCTCTAGGGTTTTCGTTGTGAATTCCCGATATTGCCCTCCGCGGATTGTTAATGACTTGCTCCACATTTTGTCGGGCCGAAATCACAATTAAAGAGACTTGTTGGGCCGAGTGGCATATTGGGCGCAGCCCATGTCCAACAGAGAGGAAAATTTGGAGCCTCAAAATTGTAATTATAATGTTTTCATAGGTTTGACTTCTAAAAATCCAAATAAACGCGCAAATCATTACCATTAATTAAAATAACTTTTGTGCACGCAATTGATTCAGACACAAAGGACCGACCAATTCGAGAACAATGAATGGTTATGATTCATCCTTATAAAAAAGCTCTCATGACAGCAAACCCGATGATGTTGGTTAAGTTCATACCCAGTTTACTAAAACCAGACGAATACTTCTTCCGACGTCGATTAATTAAAAACGCTTTGGTTGCAAAGCCCAATAAGCCTATCATCACCTAATAAGATACAATATTTATGGGCCGAATTGTGTTGGCCCATAACGAGGATAAATGGAGGAGGAGGGTCCAAAATAAGTATTTTAATTAGAAAAAAAAAACATATATTCGACGTATTTTTAACGCTCACTTTAAGAAAGATTTTTTTGTGTCTTATAAGGAAAAAGAAAAAAAATAAAATCCATCGTGAAACGTTCGAAGGACATTTTCTTAGGACGACCATATCGGCGTTAAGGAGAGAGAGCTTAGATCTCGTGCGGCGTTTGCTGTTTTTCCGGTAAGTTTGAATCCGCCGATTCGTATCTCTATCTCTCTCCGTTTACTGATTCTGCCTCTGTTCAAATTCCATTTCCCGCGATCCGGATCCTTGTGTAGTTTACGGCTCCTCAACTCCAGATCTGTTGCGTTTCTTCCGTTTTGTATTATGAGTGGATGTGTTTTCCTGTGATTCGCTAGTTTCTAATGCTGGATCTGTATTTCCTTAGATCAGGCTAGGCTGTTCTATCATAATCAGGTCTAATTAGTTGATGATTCTCCGGAATTGTAGATCTAAGATCTTGATTCGATCCTCAGAAATGAGAGAATAAGAATGAGATTCGATACGATTTGTGTATGTAGGTCCGCAATGGTGTTATTTTTTTCTGGATTTAGAATTGAGAATTTGAGAATTTTGAATCTGGTTATGTGTGAACAGGATTGGAAAAAATGGGTTTGTCCTTTGGGAAGTTGTTCAGCAGGCTCTTTGCGAAGAAAGAGATGCGTATTCTGATGGTTGGTCTCGATGCTGCTGGTAAGACGACCATCTTGTACAAGCTCAAACTTGGAGAGATCGTCACCACTATTCCTACCATTGGTGAGTAGTTAGTTATTTACTTTATATACCTGATTTGTTTGTTGTTGAATGTTTCACTTGTTTTGTATGAGTAGCTGACTTTTTCGACTCTTTTTTTTTTTTCTAGGGTTCAACGTTGAGACTGTTGAATACAAGAACATCAGCTTTACCGTGTGGGATGTCGGGGGTCAAGACAAGGTATCAATCATTCCTCTTTTTTTTTATTATGCAAGCATTGTTTGTAGTCGATCATCCAATTATGGTTTGCTTATTAGGTTCAGTGTTGGTATTATGTTTCTATACCCGCACTCTACATTTGATAAGCGAAATCAATTAAGCTGGAATTTCAGACATCCTTTGATTAATCCTCAAAGAGATGTCTTTTTCTTGCTTACATTCCTAGATCAGCACCTTTTTCTTTGTGGACTATGTTGTCTCATTTGAGTTCTGCTCGTAGAATTGATCGAACTCTTACTAATTTAATATCCTCCTTGTGCTCATCTAGATCCGTCCATTGTGGAGACATTACTTCCAGAACACACAGGGACTCATCTTTGTTGTGGACAGTAATGATCGTGACCGTGTTGTTGAAGCTAGGGATGAGCTTCACAGGATGCTGAATGAGGTATTCTCACTCAATACTTGCATCTATGTTCTTGTATAATGGCCAGAGATCATATGTTTTTTTTTTGACTTTGTAATGTTTTTTTCTGGTAGGATGAATTGAGGGATGCCGTTCTTCTTGTTTTTGCTAACAAGCAAGATCTTCCCAACGCGATGAACGCTGCTGAGATAACCGACAAGCTTGGGCTTCACTCCCTCCGCCAACGACACTGGTGAGCTAGAAACACATAAACTAGCTTTTCTCGATCCACAGTCTGTTATCACTCGTGACATGTGAGCTCATGTGATCATTGTAATAATGACAGGTACATTCAGAGCACATGTGCCACCTCAGGAGAAGGTCTCTATGAGGGACTTGACTGGCTCTCCAACAACATCGCAAACAAGGTATCAACTACCAGCTACTACTCTCTCTTTTTAACAACTCCAATTTTTGTTTATAATACGACTCTGACACTCCTTATATGTATGTATGATTCGCAGGCATAGAGGGGAGGTTAGCCAGATTCCTCTTTTTTGCTTATTTGGTTTATAAATCAAAGAAGGGGTCTGTTTCGCTAGTACTAAAAGATTTATTATAATATTCTTCTTCTTCGTCTCTTATCTCAAACTCGGATCATTCTCACACTTTTGTATTTTCCCTTTAATAACTCGTTACTTTTCGCCTCTTCTTCCCGAAGTGAGTATATCATTTTTATCTTATCTTTGCATCACTATGACTTTCGAAACAAAAAATTGAACTGTGATTTTCTGTAAACTGATCAGTTCATATCTTAGAAATGAAGTTGGGCTGTTTTTTGGAATATTTTATTCAAGCTTGAGATTCGAAGGTAGACGTAAAAATGATGATACACACGTTATAGACAAATAAGAAAAAGGAAATCAAATCACACGACAAAGTCCAAAGCATTTGAAACCAGAGACGGCATGTGTGGTTGTCGACCGGACACATCACCACTTGCTGCCTGGGAAGAAAAAAAGACTACCTAATTTAGTAATTTTCCAACAATTTTAACTACAGATGACATTCAAGCAGCGGACGGTGCGGTCACGTAGTTGACGCGTCCAGCCTCAGTAAGAGCGGTGATAAACGGCTTCAGATTCACCAGATCAGCCTCTGTGTCGACAACGGCTACAGGTTTCTTGTAGTTCAAGGAATCATCGTTGTAAATGTCCCACCATTTGTTCACTAACATTTTGATGTCTTCTCTGTCCATGTTCGCTTCCTTCCCTGTGTATCTCCACGGCTTCGAACCCTGTTAAGACAAACATACAAAATAATTCAGAACACAGAAGGAAATTTACTCTTTTGAAATAAAACAAAACCATGTACATATATAACTTACCGCTGCACAGTAGTGCACCACCTTGACTTTATCAAGCTCCACATTTTCCGGGTGACGCCATAACATGGCAAGGACGAGATTGTACACTAAAGGAATCGGCTTGTAAATTTTCTTGAAATACATGTTCAGAAAATCCTGCGCAATCAAATCCACAGCTTAGAAAAGATGAAAACAGAGCATAGCCAAAAACGGCTAGTCTACGTTACTCTTTTCACTATACCTGTTCAGCGAAAGGAGTTGGAGGAGTGATTTTAAGAGTTTCTAGTAGGTCCTCGTAAGTCTCGAGTTTAGGCTCGAACAAGAACATTCCTGCGTTGAAGTAAAGAGCCGGTGGTTCTCCAAGCTCCGCCTTTGGCCACTGGACTTTCTCAGGGCACTGTTGGCAATATCCGATCTTGTATTGCGGCGTGTGGCTCCATGTCTTCTCGCAGAAACAATCCATCACAGCGTAGAAGTAGCCATCAGGAAGATCGAACAAGTGGTCGATGTTCTCGTAAACTTGAATGTCTCCATCTAAATATATCATTTTACTATACTCCACAAACTGCACATAACACAAAACAGAGGATTAACCACATCATATACAGAGGGAGCTAAACAAGACAAAACGAAGTCGTATTAAAGGTACCTTCCAGATACGGAGTTTAGAGTAGTTGATGACGTAATAAGCCATGGCAAACTGAGTTTGGTTGTCGGGTGGGTAAACGGGTTCGATTTCACGGACAATGCAGCCTTGTTCCAACAGTATACGACGGTGCTCCTCGGGCACGTCAGGTAATATTGCAACAACGAGCGGATACGCCGATTTGACTTTTCTTAACCCCTTGGCTAAACCAACGACTCCTTTGACATAATCACCGTTACCAGCGAGAAACGTCACGTAAGCTCGATCGCTACCATGGATCGTCGGAGACGGTTTTGTTATCGTCACGGTGGATTTAGTAGCGGGGGTTTGAGTAAGCTCCGGAGCCATGTGAGAAACACGTGATCTGCTGAGAGCCTGACAGAGAGGGATGTGAGTTTAGAGTTTGTTTAGTTTGTGTGCTTTTGTGTTTACTGATGACTGATGAGGATTTCAGGTGATGGGCTGAACTGGATTAATATAGGCGCTTGGATCGGTTACGATCATGAGATCTGGAACGTACACGTGTAAATAGGAGATCAGACGGTGGTGATTGGCGTTTGGTGAAAGTTCTGGAACGGTTAATTTGGAAAAGGAAAACGCTAGAAGCAACTAGTATACTACGGCCTACCGTTTTGTATTATTGGCTGCTACGACGTGCATTGTTCGTACTCCTCTATTTTTATTTGAAAATTCTTTAGAAGTTTGTTTAACAACAACAAACTTTGTTTAAAAGTTTTCAAATCTATATCAAAACTAACTTATTCCAGCAAATTAGGGTATATGCCACTAAAATACGTCATTATGGACTCTCTCGTATCTTTCATGTAATGCTGAACACAAAAACAAAATCATATGAAAATGGTGAATATATTTAAAAAAAAAACTTAAACTTATGCATACCTTGAGTCCTGGTTTAAGATAAAGTTCACCATCGTGCGAAAAAGATAGTTTCGTAAAACTCTGACCAATTGTCGCAAGTTTCCGTAAGCAACAACATCAGTAATCCTAAATAGCAATTATGTCAATTACACATTTTTTGGTTGAAATATAAACATGATTTAACTGTATTTTTTTTTAAGTTGGAAATAATAATAAATTAAAATAGTAATATAATAATTATTAAATGAAAAAATAAAATTTTGATATTAAATTTTTTTTTTTAGTCAAAATAAGTCATAACTCATATATAACATATCATACGGTAGTTTATGTTACAAGATACTAGAGTTATACCATAAAATAAAAAGTTGTAAATGCATATTTTTATTGTATTAAAGAATTTTTGAATTATTTTCACAACAACTAAAAAAATAATATATTGATAATGTTTAATTTCTTATTACTTTTTAGGCTGCTGATATTTATCTAATATTCTTTATAGATATTATTATCTGACCCAACTAATTTTAACCTCTCTCTCTAATTTTTTTTTTTTTTTTGGTTGAAATTGAACCTAAAGGAAACTTGTTTATCCATGTGATTAATTGCCCATTATTTATTGTGTAATAATAGTACATCACAAAGAAATAGAAAAGACAAAAAAAAATACTATTAAAATGTAAAGAGGTAAATTAAGCACGTGGAAAATGGAGACTTGTTGTGAGAACGACCGTGTTTGTTTACTGTTGAGTCCTTTTTTTTTTAATCTGGGTGAAGAGGAGCCGTGAGAGACACGCGCCAGATAATTTGGGGCCATTCGTCTCTTAATGGGCCATAATAAAAAACCAATTCCGTGGTGCCTACTAGTGAACACTCTCTCGTGGGTTCCATCTAATCGCTTTCTCTTTCCCGTGGTCTCACGTTCTTGATTCTTCTCAGGTGTCGTCGGTAGATGAATTGTCCTTTTATTCATATAGTATGATTTATACATTCTTCTTTGTATTTATCTTTTTATTTTTGGTAGATTAAAAATTAATCCATACGAAAAGAGAGTACAAACATCTTCATGACAAAGAAGCAGATACAGTTTCTCAAACCAAGACATAAATCTGAAACAAACGAATATATTTTCTAAATCTACAAACAACTTATTTCATTACATTTTTTGTTGTCGTTGTTGTTGTTAAGTTTTAGTTTATCACTCTCTCGGATTGGGTTCATAGTTTACAAAAGTTGGCCTACAAAAGCCCAAAAAGACGAACATCATATGTATACATATTTTGGTTTGGTTACTGTTGTTGTTTTAGCTGCTCTTGAATTTTTTGGGTTGTATCTTTAGTAGTCTGTCGATGGTGGAATGAATTTGGTTATAGTGTATTGAAATTTGTATCACTTGACCAAAAGCCCCAAAAAAACGAACATCATATGTGTATAAAATACAATACTTTATCGGCATTTTTTTTTTTTGAACAAATTTACTCGGCATTTAGTGTAGTCTAGAGACTTAAACCCATACTTAGTGTTAATAAAACCGTATGATAACACACTGTTGAATCCTAATGTTGACGTTGACTCTAAAACGTGTGTTGTGTTGCAAAATTTGACAAAAAATAAAAGAACAGAAGAGAATAATAATGAAAGTGGATCTCTTACGATGTCTTCGAATTTCCTGCCAAAAGTGTCGGTTGTGTTGAGCTTTGACTTATGTTACCTTAATCATCGCCGGTCACCTTTGATTTGGGTTCCCTAATATTATTCATATGTTTCCATTATTGTATTTTTGCATACAGTTTAATTTACTCTCTTTTTCGAATTTTCTTCACACTGCTTTGAAATTGCTTCTTCTGAGAGATCACATTCCGACCACCAAAGTCAAACACATAGTGTCCGAGTTTAGGCAACATGCATATTGCATAACAAAATTACTTCCGAATTTAACATTTCACCTTTCTACGGTTAACGGTCTTTTTACTAACCGTTTCATAGTGTGATTTGCATTTGTAGTAGACTTCCTACAGGCTACAATCCCTTTTATATTTTTTTTTCTCGCTTTTCTTTTAAGTATTTCTTATTTATCTGTTATGGGAAAAAAATTATTTTTATATCACTGGTTCTAATATTGTATGATCAATATAATAACCTCAGCAAAATTTTGAGAAACGTTTTGCCAAAATTTTTTTACTAATTTAAAATACAATAACCGGCCATTTTGGAAAGAAAAAAAAAGTAGAATTATTTCACTTTCTTACAACTATAGCAATTGTTGGAGCATTGAAAAAAGGAGTAACCAAGTAAGTGTAATTAATCTACTAGATAAACAATTACCAAGCTATACTATCAAAGATTGAAAATGCATTTTTCTAATCATTACAAAAAAAAAAATGTATGCATGTGTTAAAATTTGGATGTTTGAAACTCAACACTGCTGGTTTCTTCTAAATAATTTGAAAAAATAATTTGAGTTCTCTTGAATTTCAAATTTGATTATGTGATATCGATATGTTTCTTTACAGGGGAATAACCTATCACAGGATTTATCGAAGACTAGTTGATACATTGGACCTCAACAAGGAAATGGACTACAGATATACGTCTTTGTAAGTGCGTTGACGAGGGAAAAAATGATAGATGCTAAAACATGGATGTTCTATGGTCTCATGCCACCACATGCTTTAAAGTTTAAAGTTCGAACTCTTATTAGAGGATTCTCCTCTGCGTCATCATCTATACGTCATCGTTCTTAAGCCATGCACAATGAAATATTTGTAACGATGAATGTACACTTAATAGATAAATAGAATCAGAAAAAGAAAGATCCAAAAAAAAGAAAAGAAAAGTGTTTTCATCTTTTAAATTAAAGGAGATGTAACACGACTCCATAACCTAAAAACGGATCCATCAATAAGAGATAAATAAAATATAATATTCCATTAGCCATCTTTCCTTTTAGAGTCTTCTTAGATTTTGGGATTGACCTTATAGAAATATTTAGCTGGAGGCTTATGTGGTATGTCGCATCAAATAGGAATTAGACATAACCAGATGACAAAAAAGAAAGAGGCTTTGCGTATGAATATGACATAATTTTTGAGCGTGTAAGTTAAAAAGATTGTGGGTTCTACTTTTGGTACTTCTTCTGATTTTGATAGATCGTAAACGACTTTTTATGTTGTTGATTTCTCATTTTTTTGTTGATTATTTACCTTTGTTCTCTTGTGCTTTCCTCTTTATTATTCGTTTAGTTTACTAAACCAACTTAAATTTGAACGGTGAAAACGATCATAATACAAAGACGACAGAACCATTTGAATTCTACTAACACGATTTGGCATCAAATATTTTCTTTTAACTCTCGTCAAACTGGATTTTAAAAAATATATATATATTTTTGTCTCATCCAACAGGACTTAAGTTTGATTTTTCCGCAATATTCTTTCAACTAATATATCAATATAATTGACACAAAAGACCGGTCTTTTTTTTCATGTCAAGAGAACAAGTTATTTTTTCTTAACATTAGCTTATATGGACTGTCGTCAAGATCACATATCCAATCGATGTAACAATTCACTGAATCGGGAGTTAGAAAAAAAAAAACATATGTTTTATTCACTAGCTAAAAGTCTAAGATACTGGTGGTACAACCCAAATCAGATCTAACCTATAATCGAATCAAGTCGACACGTCATCACTTGTGTGTATATTTGTCCTGAGTTGAAAGGTAGAAGCAGACAAGTGTCTCATAAAGACATCGAGATCTGATTCGGTTATCAGATACATACACTTAATCGGGAGTGTTGCTTTCCCCTAGAACTATGGAGGCTACTGTTTATGTGTCGTTGGGTAACAATAATCTTGTGTTTGCTTGCGTTACTTAAACTCTTTTTACTTTAATATATATAGTTTTGTTCGATAACAAATTTCGACCCTCCTTTTCAACAGAGTGGATCTCTCTCACACGTACGCATCAGATTGTATTTGTGCTATAATCCTTTTTTTGTTATTATGCTAAACTTAACCCACCGTACCAATCCTTATGTAATCCTATATATCTATATATGTTTGTTTTGTATATGTCTTTGGTTTTCCTTACTTTTAGTATGCAGATGGATCTTGCATGTCTTTAATTACAAATATAAGGATTTGGTTTCGCTAATCGATGATATTTTAGTTGCACATTTTAGTAAACGACCATAGACTGTATACTTAAGAAACAAATTGAAATCGCATCAGTAAAATGTGCAATATGTATAGAGAGTATATACGTATCAGAATATGTTAAGACAATAATTGAAATTTCAGAATATGTATAAATAATAGAAGAAGCATTTATATTGAAACCGCGAGTGTATTATTTTAATACTATACGGTCTCTCTTTACTTCCTCGTGAGTTCTCACTTCTCACACAAAATAAATGGAAATAAAAATGTAGTTTTTTGCGATTACTAATAGAAGTGTATTATTTAATTATTAATACCTCTAATATTGTTTCAATAATAATTCCAACGTACGATAAAATTTTTGTTAAAAAGAACACATAAAAGTCTCATATTTTTCAGTAGATATATACATAGAAGTCATAGTGATAGACAGAGGAAAGACGTCTCTTTGACTATATACTCTTCAATCGAAAACAAAATGTGCGAAAATTTCAAAAGCAAAGTCCCTAAACTCGCCTAACTCCATTTCTCATCTGACTTTGCTTTAAATGTCAATAGTCCTATGTTGTTTAGGTGCATTCAGATTTGGAAATTCAGATTTGATCTTATATATACTTAAAGATACACCCGTCGTAAACTAGTTTTCTTAGTAATATTTATGCTTACCGAGTAGCATCTCAATGTTGCTAATTTCAAGAAAACGACGGAAGACAAATCGTGATCGCACTAGGATAAGTGATTAATAAATAAAAATCCATTTCGCCCATAGTAATCAGTAATCAGAATCATTTTGAACAAAGGACTACAACAAAAATACAACAACTTACGTCTGCGATACTGTGTGGTGACTTTTTATAAAATATAAAACACTTACTAAAGAAAGATCTAAAGCGAAGAGTGCGTGTTACTATACATCTGAACAGGTCAAAGGTTCAAACCTAAGTATTTTAAATTACACAAACAATTGACCATATGGAGAGTTAATTAATATATTTTTAGAATAGTTGCAAAATTCCACTTTAGAAACAGAATAAAAAAATAATTGAACATCACACTTATGCCGTGTTCCAGTCACTCTTCAACCTTTTTCTACTTATTTTCAAAATATCCTTTAAAAAAAATATATATATTTATTCTCGTGCTCCTTTACTATATATATAAAGATTCGAACATTGCTTAATCACACTTCAAATCTAATCCACAAAACCATTCACACCTTCTCCTCTCTTTCTCTCTAACTATCTCTTTTTTCTTTTCATTAAAATAAATGGAAGACTACGAGCGAAACTCAAACTCTCCAACTCATGAAGAAGATTCTGATGTACGTAAAGGTCCATGGACCGAGGAAGAAGATGCAATCCTAGTCAACTTCGTGTCTATCCATGGTGATGCTCGTTGGAACCACATCGCTCGTTCCTCTGGTATGTATCATCAAAACATATACAGTACTTACTTACAGAAGCCTATATATATAAATAAACTTATACATATACTCATATACTCATATATATTTATGTACGCAGGGCTTAAGAGAACTGGTAAGAGTTGCAGATTAAGATGGCTTAACTACTTACGTCCAGATGTTAGAAGAGGCAACATCACTCTCGAAGAACAATTTATGATCCTCAAACTCCATTCTCTATGGGGCAATAGGTACGTATATATATATATATATAAACACTCACTTTATATTATATATGTCACTAGTTAAGTATCATCAATTCATCATGTTATTAATCCTTGGAATTTGAAATAAAAAAAAGGTGGTCGAAGATAGCACAGTATTTACCGGGAAGAACAGATAATGAAATAAAGAATTATTGGAGAACTCGAGTGCAAAAGCAAGCCAAACACCTAAGATGCGATGTTAATAGCAATCTTTTCAAAGAGACTATGCGAAACGTTTGGATGCCGAGATTAGTTGAAAGGATCAACGCCCAATCATCACCCGCCACGTGTGAGAAAGTGGAGTCAACGATGATCACCGACCCAGGTCAACCTATTGACGTACCGAGTCCGGTCGAACCGGGTTACGTTCAATTCGACCCGAATCATCATCATTATCATCATAATCAGTTCGTACCGGCTACGGAAATATCAGCAACGTCTTCGAATTCGCCGGCTGAGACGTTATCGGACGTACAAGGCGGGGCGGTGAACGGGTCGGGGTATGACCCGGTGGGTCAAACGGGTTTCGGGGAGTTCAACGATTGGGGATGTGTTAGTGGGGACAACTACATGTGGACCAATGACGAGAGTTTATGGTTCTTGCAGGACCAGTTCTGCCACGAAACGACTTCGTATTCGTATAATTAAGGAAATTATACGATCACACGATACGTTAACGAAGACTTCAATTGCGTCACGTTTGGGTGTTACAACTATATTCATTCGTGCGTGATGCCATTTTAGTAGATACGTCCTTTGGTATACGAATCTTGACTTAATTATTATATGCTTTTTCCCCCCGATTCTTAAAATTATAAGATCTGATCATCACGCGAGGATACTGTGATGATTTGTGTGATATACAGATGTGAATTATACAATATAAAGTTTTTTTTTTTTGGAAATCCAGAAGAAAATTTTATTAATCTTACTATAATGGAATAATAATAGAAAGAAAAAAGTAGTATATATAGACTATAACAGATTTCAGTTTTTTTGCTAATTTGTAAATATTTCATTGATAATGAAATCAGTTTAGGTTACAATCAAAGATTAGAAGCAAAAGAACTCACATTATTTAGATACTCGCGTTATAAATTCATATCGACAAGTAAAACCCTTCATCCATATATTTGATCCCACGCCAAGGTGCCTTCATAAACTCGTGATTATCGCCGGGATACGATACATCAACTTCCAAAATTCTCTTATTCCTCGTGTTCTCGTCTCTGTAAATTTTCTCACTCGACGACAAAGCCTCCACCGTGCTCTCCGGCTCGTCTTTTGGAGTAAGACGGCAACTCATCAGTGCTCTAAAGAACATCACTATGGACGCCATGCGTCTCCGACGTTGTATGATGCTTTAATTATGTAATAGTATTGAACATGAGCATATATATATATATATGTGTGTGTATGCGTTTGAGTGTTTTTGTCAGTGTGTGTATATAGTCTTAGCAACCATTGTTAAATGTTTGATACACACGACAGGGCAAGGAGGAAGACACATCGAGAGGAAATCTAATCTGGGTAAGTATTATTAATTTACCAAATCAACCTTTGAGGGAGTGCCAAATATGGCGTTTTCAGCAGAAAAGCAAGGGTGCTTATGGTGTTTTACGACTTTAAGTATTGAAGTGAAAGATGAAGAAACAAGTTCATCTTCAGCAAGAAACAATGAGATGAGATGAGAGGATTTAACAAAATATTCCGATCGGTCAATGATAGTTGGACAACCTTCTAGATTTCCTTTTGACAGCGATGTTTTTTTTAAGTATATGGAACAAAACAGATTTAGTACCTTTTTTAGTAAACTAATATATTTTGTTTTAGTATTTTTTATTTTTATAAATAAAATTATATTCGAAAACTATGGTTGTACTAGTTACTAGTATAATACGAGGTATTAATTTATGATATGTTATCTTCAAGAACAGCCTCTGTGGTATAATAAAACTAGTATAAAAATGTGGATCAACCATTTGCTAAATATGGAGTAATTACTATAGCAAGTAACTAGTTTTGATTGATTATGGTTGAAAATATACCACTACTTTTTCTCTAACACATTTATATTTTTTATGTGTAAATTTTTTTTGTTAATTCCCCTCTCATCAATTTATGCTTCCAGGTTTTCATATAAATTGATTTATCGTTTTCGTAATTCTACAAAGGCAAAAATTATTATATTTTTTTGTCTTCTAAAAGCATATCACTATTTTGCTGTTAAATCTCCAACGTAATAAATGAGTCATTCACTAAAAAGTAATTGGGCCAATGGCTTCGGCCCGTAATGATTATGGGCTAAACGATTAACGTTAGCTTCAAAAGGGTGGACTCGACACAACTGAACGATGCAGTTTAGTGACTCTTGTATGAATCATCAGAACTCGCTAAGTGACTCGGAAGGTTTAAGCATTCGTTCGCGCTCAAAAAATCCCCAATTCCCAATCTTCTTCGTTCTCGTTGAAATTAGTCAAGTGTTTCGAAACCCTAACTCCTGAAATCGAAGTAGATCCCAAATCCTGATCGAATCGAAGGTCTTTGCGCTCCTGGATCGAATGATAGATACTACGCATTGATTTCGGAACCCTAATTTACAATGGGTGGTACGGACGCAAAGGACATCCTCGGGTTGCCGAAGACTCCACTGTCTTTAACTCAGGAGAAGAAATCTCGACCCCAGAAAGAGTCCCATAGAAAGCCCGATGGCATTTCTCGCGAGGTGGGTGGGTTCGAACTAACCCGAAACAATCCTTTGTAATCGATTTGATTTTTTTTTGTTAGCTTTTGGAATCAATTTCAATCGTCCGTTGTTGATTTTGCAGGTTTATGCTCTTACCGGCGGCGTTGCTCCTCTTATGCCTTCAATTGATGTTAACCAGCTAAAACGCCGTCCTCCTGCTGATGAGAAGGTCCGGTGCTGCTTTTTGAAATAAATTTAAGGGCTTTACGATTTATCTCACTGATTTTGAGTTTTGAGTTTGTTGGCGTTCTTATTATCTCATAGGTAGCTTGGCAATGGCTTCCCTTTACCAGTTCTGCTAGGAAAGATGATTTGAAGCTTTACCATTGGGTAAGTTCTTTGTTCTGTGGAACGCCATTATTAGAAAGAGTTTAAGCATTTCGTTCTTTCTAATGCCATGCCTTTGGGTATTTTATATCTTCACAGGTTAGAGTTGTGAATAATGTTCCACCCACAGGTGACTATTCCTTTGCCAAATATAACAAGGTATTATAACATGGTTATCTGTTTAAGTCTCGTTGAGTTACTTTTACTTTCTTCTCTAAGTTTTCTGCTTCTTCTGACTACATTTTTTTTTGTTTTAACTCTCATTCAATTGTTTTTATCTTTGCGTGAATGTAGTCAGTTGATATTTTGAAATACACAGACGAGGAGTACGAGAATCATTTAACGGATCCTGTAAGTGTCTGCTCAAGGAAGATTTTCTGTTTTCATTCTATTATGTATGAAGTAAAGACATGTCCTGCATAGTTTCTGTGCTTGCTTGTTTTGGATTATGTCGACTTGGTTAATTGTGCTCCAACTTGCAGGTGTGGACCAAGGAAGAAACAGATCAGTTGTTTGAATTCTGTCAGAATTTTGATCTCCGCTTTGTTGTAATAGCTGATCGATTTCCGGTATCACGGACGGTGGAGGAATTGAAGGATCGTTACTATAGTGGTATGTTGGACTTTATCCGTTCACTTTTACCTTGTCCTTTCATTTGTTTTCATATTTGATCTCTCTGTTTCTATTTCGTGTTGCACCAGGGTTCATTAAAAAAAATACAAGGACTGAGAATTCTCTTATGTACTTTCTTTTGTAGTAAACCGAGCCCTGCTGCGTGCTAGAGCTCAGTCTCCAGCAGATGTTGCGAACCATCCTCTGATGAAGGTCAACTTCCACTTACATCTCTTCATAGCAAACTATGAACTCTTATGTCATATATTTTTATTGTGGCAATCTATCCTTATCGGGAGAGAACATTTCTCTAATTGCTGTTATCTAATGTGTTGGCATAAACAGGAGCCTTATGATATTACACGCGATAGAGAGCGCAAGCGGGCATTGTCCATGGTCCTGTCCCAGAGTAGACATCAGGAGAAGAAAGATGCTGAGGTTTTTCACTATTCAATTTTAAAATGTTATGTTCAGCCGAATAAATATAATTAGTTCTTTGTTATCTCTAATCCTTCTCCCACAAATGCAGATTCTTGCTGAGGCTAAAAGAATCACAGAGATGCGATTGGCAGCACGTGTAAGTGTTGTCTTAAAATAAATATATTCACTCGTACGAAGTAAAAAACAGTTGATGAAATATGCTTACCATGATTGAAGATACCCTAAAATATGAAATACTCAATCTTTATCATCTTGTTTCTTAAACTATCCGTCTTTCTGGCTGTCCAGCGTGCAGAAGAGCCTGCTGTATCTGCAAATGAGAACGCGGGTCTTGATAAAGCTGATGGGGTAGTTCCAGGGAGTAGTGTATCTCCATCATCCAATTCTCAACTTCCTGCTACTGCTGTGGCTCCGTCAACACTAACTATGGCAGATTATGCCTCTACCCTTGCTTCCCTGCGTATGGTGAGTGTCTCTCTCTTCGTCTCTTTCCCTTTTTCACTTTGTTATCCAGTTTATCTGATTCTTTCTGATGAATTTGTTACATTTTTAGCTTCATGTATACTTGAGAACCTATGGACTTGAACAAATGGTCCAAGCTGCAAGCTCAGCTGTTGGTCTTCGAACGATCAAGCGTGTTGAGCAGACTCTGCAAGATCTCGGGGTTTGTCGTTGCTTCTTGTTCTGTTTAACTATTTCAATTTGTCTGAAATCATTTGCTTACATTTCCTCATTGATTGGTGAATGAGACGTAATGTTATAAAGGCCACCCGTACTGAAGCAAGGTTTGGACTGTGTTTGCCACTAATTTGTGGGGATTTTGGTTAGGGTAGTAGCTATTAGGTTCTTATTGGTTCATTTGATTATAGGCTTATAGCTACTTTTAAAATTTGTTAAGTGGATTCTGAGTATATAGAGTTTTCTGTTTACAGGTTAATTTAAAGCCAAAGGTTCCTACGAAAACTGTATGTGATGAGCATCTTGAGTTACGAAAAGAAATATTAACACTTCTGAATCTTCAGAAGCAGGTAAACCATATGATACAAGTCTATCTCACATAGATTCACAAATATACAGCTATTTTGTTTTAATAACTTCCTGCCAAACATGGTCTGGTCATAATTTCAGCTGCAGTACAAGGAATCAGAAGGTTCATCACATCGTGAAGGGTCATTTGCTGCAATGCCAGACACTCCAAAAGTGAGCACCAAACTTTGTTTATTAATTCTTTTACAACAGTTTCATCTTCCAATTAATCTCTCTAAACCTCTATATATGATCAGGATCGTGTGTTCGCAGCAGACCCATTCAGCTTTGGAGGTACAATTCTTTATTTACTTGGTTTCAGCATTGTATCCACTACTTTAACAACTTGTAAGTTCATTTTTTTGTGTGGGTTTCAGCTGAGAGACCAATCAAGAAAGAACAAAAGCGCAAGGTGGTGCAGATCTGAGTCTGCTCTTCTTTTATCATATATTAATTCCTCTGAAAGACCCTTGCATATATGAAGTTAAATATCAACTAAAAGATGTTTGTGAATCCTACAGGGTCCTGGAAGACAAGCAGATACTCCTTCGCCAGCTCATAAGCGTCCGAGAAAGATGAAAGCCTCTGATCTCTAAAACCTCTATACTGACTTGCAGTTTTCATGTGTATGTATGTGTCCCTTTGTTTTCCCCGTGATTTCAGACACTGTGGACTGTTTTTTTTTTTTTTTTTTACGATCAGACACTGTGGACTGTTTTGAGTTGTTGATTTCAAGTCTCTTTTTTGAGTTTTGATCACGTTGAAGACACTACTAGTTCTGCAACTCATTTACACAGTGTACGATCATCATGTAGAAAACTGAAGCTAATGAATTATTATATCAAAACTTTTGTTACCTTATCAATAATCTGATCCTCCTAACAACGTTCTAGTGAGAGAGAACATAATGAGGATTTCAAAGCTGTAAAAAAGTCACTGTAAAGATATTTCTAATTTTTCATTTTTATAAAATTTATTTAAGCGCCAAAAAGAAAAATAAATAATTTTTTTAATTAGAAAGGTTCTTCTTGTATCTTCGACTCTTCGTCTTCATCGCTAGGGTTATTTGGGGCGGTTTTTAGAAAGGTTGGATTTTTCAGGATTCAAACTTGAGAGTAAGCAATGAGGGTTTCTATGGATCAAAGGCTAGTTATAACGAAAGGTCGTGAAGTCGAAGTCTGCTATGAAGAGAATGGCTTTAAAGCCGTTTGGTACAAAGCCATTATCGAGGCTACGGAATCGAAATCTCGTTTCATAAACCATAGAGTCCGCTTGCTCAAGGATGATTTCGCGACTCTTCTTACCCAACTCTCCCAAAATGTCTTGCTTCGACCTATTCCTCCACGCCATTTGCAAGCTCGCATCAGTATCAAGCAAGGCTGCGTCGTCGACGCTTACCACAAAGATGGGTGGTGGACTGGGCTTGTCATCGAAGAGCTGAAGGATGATAGCAACAAGAGTTGTTGTTTGGTGTTCTTCGATTCACCGCCTGATATCATTCTCTTCGAGAAAAAGGATTTGAGGCCTCATCTTAGATGGGAAGACGAGAAATACTGGGTCATACCAGCACCAAACTCACAGGTAATTGAATGTGGGATTCTCAAATTTTGTTGCTTTCCTGCAAATTATTGTATGATTTGGTTGTGAAAGCTTTAATGACTGACTTGACTTGACTTATTTTTTTAATAAAAATGTTAGCTTTTGGCTGAGGAGTCTATGTTCAGCCCTGGAACAATGGTGGAAGTGAGTTCCAAGACTGATGAGATGGATATTGTGGAAATTGTTTGGGTTCCTGCAATGATCGTCAAAGAGATTGATGATGAGACGAAGAAGTATATTGTCAAGTTTTGCAATAAGCCTTTGAGCTGGGAGGGTAGTAAGGAAACTTCCAACGAAACTGTTGATTCACAAAGTGTTAGGCCAAAACAGCCTCCGTTTCTTGTTGAAGAGTATAAGTTGTTAGACTGTGTTGAGGCGTTTCATGGTTCGAGTTGGCGTAAAGGGATTGTGAATCGAGTTGTCTCTCAGAAATCGTATATGGTGAGTTTCGAGGATACAAATAAGCAGTTGAGATTCAATCACTCGGATCTAAGACCTCCAATGGAGTGGGAAGATGGGGTTTGGAAGGTATTTAACGTTTTCCACCTGTTTCAGTTAATACTAGATTGTTGTCAGTGACTAATCTGTATGAACTGATACAAGACTCTTTCAAAACTGAAGACTGCTATTTATTGCTTTAGAATTTTTCAGCAAAATCTTGCTCTGCATATTTCGTGATGGTTTTCATTGGGAGTCTTTGTGTCTATCTTCCAGTTGTGATTTTTTTACACAATTTATTTTATGTTGCAGACAAGGGAATCACCATTAGCTCAAGGTTCAGAAAATAATATGGGTGATTCAGTGATGAATGGTAATACTTCTCCATCACTAGGTAACTCTCTTTATCTCCAATATCTAATTGATTCACTTGTCATTGTTCTAGATCATGAAAATTGAGCATGTCCTTGTTTTCCAGCTGATGAATCTGTTTCACCTGTAACCTCGTCCCCGGTTATAAGAACACCGTTGAAACATACAGAGGCTGAAACTCAAGGAAAGACCTTCCCTAAGAAGACACTTCAGCCAATGAGGGATCAGAATGGCTTGGGAAACGATGTCATTCTAAATTTCTTGGTAGTTTGTTAGATGGTGGCTTATTTATCTTAGTCCTCATCATTGTATCTATCTTTAAGATGAAGGTTCTCCTTTGGATTTTACAGGGACTACTCGAGAAAGAAACTTCTTCAGACTGCAAAAGAAACAACTCAGTGGCTTTGGAAACTAGAAATGTGCAAACAAAGAAACCGCTGTTATCTCAGGGATCGGGAAATGAGATGGCTGATGGTCTATTTAATGGTTATACTCTAGTCATAATCCCCAAGTAGATTCCCTTAATCCTTGTTTATTTTTGCTTCATGGCAACTGATCTGACATGTCTCTGTTTTCTAACCACCAGTGGAACGGGAAAATACTCAATCAAAGACATCCAGCGAAAAGACACTTGAGCCACTGAGGAATGGAAATGAATCAACTCGAGAGAAGGTATTGTTAAAACATAATTGTCATGATCTTTATTTTTTCTCTGAGAGTGCTATTCTTTGTGTTTTAACACTTTTATGCACAGATGCCGGATGAGCATAATAGTGAAGATAACAGTCGTAAGAGGAAAAGAAGAGAACTAGAGCATAGTTCAGACCTCAGCGAGAGTGGTATGTCTCAACTCTCATTGAACCTTCTGGAATTTATGATCAGCTTGTAATGCTTCAAAGGCCTCATCCATTATACGAGTCGTAAGTGTTACTATGTGAAAGCAATTTCAATCCTTTTCTGACTATTTTGGGCATGCGTTGATCTGTGCAGTGCTACCCTCTGATCGAACCCCCAATGTGGTGAAGAATTTTGTTGCTGATGAGAAGGAGAATAACAAAGCAAAGGATGCAACAGTGAGTTTGCCTTTTGTGAAGAAGTCACCGGTTTGGAAGGCATATGAATCAATGGAGGTCTTCAAAGGAGTACCACAGAGTCCTCATTTCAGCCCATTGTTTGAGACTAAAGAAGATTTCCGTGAAGGGTTTGCTTTAGGTATGATGGTGACATTTTCTGGGGTATTAGAGAAAGTAAAAGATCTGGAAACGGACGTTCCCATAAGCCAACTAAATAGCCTGAAAGACTCCTTTACCGAGCTAGAGAAGCATGGATTCACAGTTACAGCGCCTTTATCACGGATCAACAAGCTATTAGCTCTCAAAGATAGACAAGTAAATATCTCGAAGGAACTAGAAAGGTTCAACAAAGAGATGGTAGATGAAACTAGCGAAAAGCGCAAGGCTGAACAAGAGTGTGGTGTGATAGAACGCAAGATACTTGAGGTGAAACACAAGATTCTGGAAATGCAGATGCAAGAAGCAGAACTGAGAAAACAGAAGGATGCAACCTACGATAAGATATGTCAGATCGAGTCACGCGCAAGAGATCTTGGTGTAGAGCTTGAAGATGTGGAGTTTGAGTTTGAGACACTTCTGTCCGCTCCATGGTAAGTTAGATAATAAGCAAAAGCGTAGTGACGTAGGTGGAGAGGGATGAGAAGCTGATGTGGCAAAGATTAAATCATAATTAGTAATGACTGATCTTAAAAACGTCATTAAAAAGCTAACTGAATCGTATTTTGTTTTAACCGTAAGATAAAAAAGTAGTGAGCGCAGATAACAATGACAAGTCAACAATCACAATGCGATACGATGGGCTCGTTAATTTAGGCCCAATAGAAATATTTCTTTTTATTTTGTAATTTTTTTTAAATCGCGCCAAAAAAAAAAAAAAACAATTAAAATTAGTCTCAACATGATTAATGACGTCGTCTCTCTGCTTTCATTGTGAAAAAAGGGCTAAATAAAATTCACAAAGTGGGAGTGAGAGGAGAGAAAGAAGAGGTTTTTTAGGGTTTTGGTCTGCGGAAGAAGATGAACAAAGGTATGAGAGAGAGAGAGATGGAGGAGAAGATAACGAAAAATTCACAAGTAGAAGTGTGTTCTGAAGAAGAAGGTTTTGCAGATGCATGGTTCAGAGGTGTTCTCGAGGAAAACCCAACGAAATCAGGACGCAAGAAGCTCCGTGTTCGTTACATGACTCTGTTGGACGAAGACGGTTTCTCTCCTTTGTTCGAGAACATTGAACCGAGGTTCATCAGACCCGTTCCGCCGGAGGATGAGTACAAAGGTGTGGTTTTTGAAGAAGGGTTGATGGTTGATGCTGACCATAAAGACGGATGGTGGACCGGTGTGGTTATCAAGAAATTGGAGAATGACAAGTTTTGGGTTTACTATGGTACTCCACCTGACATTATTGAGTTTCAGAGAAACCAATTGAGACCCCATCTCCGCTGGACCGGTTGGAAATGGGTCCGACCAGAGATTCAGGTATGAGAATGATGTAATCCAAGTTTTGATTTCTTTCTTAATTTGTTTGTTTTCTTGCTAAAGATTGAAACTTTTCTCTGTTTTGATTTGTTGCATGTTATGGTCTTTTGTCAAATCCGGTTCTTTGTTTTTTGTGTTAGTGTTGCATGCTTTGCTTTGGTTGAAATGGTTAAAAAGGTTTCAGCTTTGGTTGAAATGGTTAAAAAGGTTTTAGCTTTGGTTGAAATGGTTGAAAAGGTTTTAGCTTTTGGCTTTGAATCTTAGACTAGTTTGTTGTTCTTGAAGGAATTGGATAAGTCCATGTTTAGCTGCGGGACAATGGTGGAAGTGAGTACTGTCATAGAGAAAGAGGAAGTTGCCTGGTTCCCTGCTATGATAGTTAAAGAGATCGAAGTGGATGATAAGGTGAAGAAGTTCATCGTCAAGGACTGTAATAAATACTTGAGCTTTAATGGTGATGCGGCTAGAACAAATACTACTGTTGATTCCTGCCGTGTTAGACCCACACCGCCTCCTTTTCCAGTTGACAACTACATGTTGTTGGATCGTGTTGAGGTCTTTCGTGGTTCCGTATGGCGTCAAGGGTTGGTTAGAGAAATTCTCGATCAGAATTGTTACAAGGTTATTTTAGCGAATAAAAAGGAGGAAAGCGTGTTTGAACACTCTGATCTTAGGCCTTGTAAGGTTTGGGAAGATGGGGCTTGGCAGGATGGACCAAAGGTATCATCTTCAATCATTTCCATCATTATTCTTTCAGTTTTTGATTAATCGCTAGTGTGAATTAAAGCTGTTTATGTTCAGTCCACTTTTCAGCAAAATTCTGTGAGAGAAACTCCTTCCAGTGTCATGAAAGCAAAGCCAATGCGCTCTTGTTCTAGTGCTAAGTCAGTGACTCCGAAAAGGACCACAAAGCATATAAAAAGATCACTCAATCTTGAGGATAATGATGAGACACTCACAGAAGCTGAAACTGAAGCTGTGAGTTTAGGCATTTTAGTAATTTCGTTTGCTTTTGTCATGTACCTTGATTTACAAATTTTGTTACCTGCTATTAGGCCACTCAAGAACTGAGAACGAAGAGGGCTAATGATGTTACTAATGATAATACTCCTCGGGCCATAACCCGGCAAGCGAAACCAATAGGTAATTGTGATCTTGTTTAGCTCTTTAAGTTTATTTTCTGCATCACGAAACTGATCTATAAAGTCAATGTTTTCAGCCTCTGTTAAACCTGTGGCCCCGTCCCGGGTCAGAACTGCAACGCCGTTGAAACAAACAGAGGCTGATACTCGAGGAAAGACATCTCCCAAGAAGACACCTGAGCCAATGAGTAAAAAGAATGGCTTGACAAATGCAACTCAACAGAAGGTAAATTAAGTTCTTCGTTTAAAAAATATCATTCTCTCTTTCGCTAGATGTTTGCGTTCATGATTGTTATTCATCAAAATGATGGTTTAGTTTACTCTCTTTATATAGATGCTTGAGGAGAAGAGTATCGAAGATAAGGGTATAAAAAGGAAAAGAGAAGAAAAACAGAACGCAGACCTTGAGGAAACTGGTATGTCTAAGCCAGCATCTATCTAGCAATATTAATTAGTTGTGAGATATCTTTGTTTCGTGCCAAATTTTTATCATCTAATTGGTGATAATTTGTAGATGAGAGTTGCAATGGTCCAATAGCTGAGATCAATGATACAAGTACTACCTGCACCGATGCTGATGTCGATGATCAGCCTCTCGCTGCTTGGATAAGTTCACCTACTGGTTCGATAAAATTCTCAACATACTTAAAGCTTAGATGCATATCTTTGAAAACTGTCAGGTAGTATATGCTAAAGCAATTCGTTTTTTTTTTTGGTTTTGCGTTGATCTATCCAGAGCTACCCTTTGATCATAGCTCGGTTGTGGTGAATAATGCTGCTGCTGCCACCGATGTTGAGGAAACACAAGGAAATAATACACTAATGAGTTTGCCTTTTGCAAAGAAGTCACCGTTTTGGAAGGCGCATGAAACAGTACCACAGATTCCACATTTTGGCCCATTGTCTGAGGCTAAAGAAGATATCCGGGAAATGGCAGCAGTTGGTATGATGGTGACTTTCTACGGGTTATTAGATGAAGTAAATAATCTGCAGCCCGATGTTTCCTCGAGCACATTAAGGAGCCTCGGTTGTTCTTTTGAAGAGCTAGAGAAGTATGGTTTTGACGTTGCAGCCCCTCAGTCACGGATCAACAAAATGGTTTCTCTCCAAGATGGGATAGCAATGAAAGAGGAGGAAAGAAAATGTCTCGAGAAGACGATTGAAGCTGGAGAGATGGAAGGGCACAAGTATGAAGAAGAACTGTTTGAGTTAGAATGCAAAATTGTTGAGCTGAAGAGACAACAAATGGTTACGAAAGAGAAGAAGGAAGCTGCGAACAAATGGACAGTCGAGAAGAAATTATGTGCAGAAACGATTGAGCAAGAGATTGAAGATTTGAAGCTTGAGTTGGAGACAACTGCTTCTGCTCCATGTTAATAACTAAGGTAAAGAAGCCAAAAACTAGGAATGACATCTAAGCTCTTTATTTTGGTAAATGAAAAACTTAGAGAGAGTAGAAAAAAAAAAAAAAGACTAATCTTATTATCAGAAGCTCCTTATGGTTATTGTTTATGAGAGATGTTTAGTTTAACTAATCCTTTTATGATGAACTATCTTTTGTGAATCTTATGATGGTGAGAATCAATCTATCAATCTATATATTTTGAGAGTCTCCTAACAATCAAGACCGGTCTAAACTCATTTGTTTACCGTACACTCATCATGTAGCAGTAAACTAAGCTCTAATGTTTCAACGACTCAGTTCTTACCGAATGTTTTTCTTTTTTGGAGTTGTGTTTGGGTAATTATGGTTAGTGGTTGAATTAAAAGGTATAAAATTTAGTTGTGCAATTACTACTGAAGCCTGAAGGTAGAGAGGTTCTTGGTGATGAATTGACATTAATATGGAAAGACCAGAGCGTTGGGTGTGTAATTAGTAATTTGCCAATTACGGAAGGTGAATGGGATTTAATTCCGTAAGGACCAAAGACTCTCTCCCTTGAGTTGAATCTTGAATGATATCTCTCGCAACTGTGTGTATGTGAGATGCATGGTGGTTTCCTTGTCCATGTATTCAATTCATTTATTTTTTTTCCCACAAAATAATCTGCAAAAGGTTTGTTTTCAATATTTTAAAATAAAATCGTATATGTGTTTTCTTTTTTCTATCAACCAAAAATTATTTATGTGGTATTAAAAGGTAGCCCCATATTGAAGGTTGGAGAGATTAAATGTTACATTTTACGTCAATAAGTTTGGTAGTGAATGTCCCCAAAATGTAGTGTATAACCTACTTTATTTGAAAATAAATGAGGGCTTCACCTAATATAATAGAACCGAATAATCTATTTCCATCTAAATTTGAAATAAAATAAAAAGGTGTGGATCCAGTAAAATATATATACTATAAGTTAACTAAATAATTTGCCACTCGTATATCCCATCTGAAAATGAATTTTAAAAATTCACTTGACTTTGTTTGTTTACTTCAGAAACTTTCGATTTTCAAAGTAATGGCCGGACTTGGACTTTTTTTTCTTTCAAAGTTTTGTTTTTGCTGACTTTATCTAAAAAAAACTTGACAGTTAGAAGTTGGAACAAAAAAAAAAGAAATTGGACCAAAAAAATAAATAAGAAAGCTAAGTTGACAAAATATATATATATATATAAGTTGAAAATGAATCCGTACGTGATTTACAAAATAAATAAAAAAGTTGAAAACTAATCATTTGTATGTGACCGGTTACGTACTTGGAATAAGTATAATAAGGTCATTTCTATTTAAGGGTTGCTAATTAGTTTTTATCAGATTCTTGAACAGGATTATCAATGACTTGTCAAAGAGATTACTTTATTATATAGTACGTTGGATTGGTTCTTGTGTTATTATTATTATTGACATGTACAAAGTACAATAAAAGCGGATCATAAAAGTTGCTGATATTTTTCAGTATCTTATTTAAATAGTATGGTAGTAGTATTAAAGATGTAGACCCCGGAACTGAGAAATGTGGATCAGTTAATAAATATTATTATGTACGGATGAACCAACATATAAAGCGGAAAAGTATTGCATGTTACGTTGTAGATAATATAATCTCTCGACAATTTCAATCGTGAACGACTTCTTACGAGATAATATAAAAACATATACGAAATAAAATAATAATCTCTCAAAAATTTCAAACATTTTCTTAATTGTCACAGTCTTTGAATTCTACAAATAGAGAAAACGGGAGAATATGAAATTAATTTATTAAAATGCGAAAATTCAAATAAAAGATTATTATTTTTCTCTTGTCAAGGTGCTTAAGACCGACTCAGCAACGGTTTCGACACTGTTAATCGCGATCATGATCTGTCTTAAGTAGTGATGATTAAAACTTGCGTGAATATTTACACTTTTTTTTTTTTTTTGTATTTGTTACATCGTGAAATAGAACACAAAATCGAGTGGATTGCTACTTAGTACTCACCAGCCACCAGTAGTCATGTGACGGTAACTACAATAGTATATACAACAAACCAACTTTACGATATGGACCACAAAAACGTTTTGGTTACGGGTAAATTGTCAAAGAAAGCTTTCGTCACAAATCTATCAAAATCCATTTACTCACTGAATACATTGATTTTGCAAATTGATTCTCACAGTAGGAAACCAGTTAATTTTACAAGCAAAGAGAGAGAAACTACAGTTTACTTCGTTTTTAGGCTTATATATATATATATATTGATTTATTTCGAGATATGACTATAAGCTTTATAAAATGAGACATTAGAGTGTTTTTTTTGAATATCAATTAATGGAAAAATAGTAGTTGAAGATTATTAATAGAGACACTATATATATAGGCCATATGAAACAAGAAATAATTAATGAAATATTTAATTGTTTCACCTTTTTTTGTTTTCTTCTCTTCTTTATTATTTACACATTGAAATTGAAGACTAAAAACAAGAATAAAAGTATTAAAATGAAAAACACAGAGGTGGCCTGTATCAACCAACTCATATATTATTATATAAACCAACAAACCATTTCTCAGCTCCCCCCCCCAACTTATCTTCTTTCTCTTTCTCTCTGATCATTTCTAAAAGATTCATAAACTACGAACAACAAAACAAAGCTTCTTAAACACTGGGAAACTTTTTTTTATCCAATTCAAACCAGTGATCTGAAGATCATCTGTAAACTACGTACTACTCTGTCAACTAAAATAAGGTTGGTTGCTTAATCTTAGTTTTTGTTTATGTAGTTATTATTACGTTATTATCTTCATTTTGTTTCCTTTTTAAGGATTTGAAATCAGGATTATACTGTGATGTTTTTGTTATATCGCGAGGTCTTTGACTACTCACTGATTTTAGCTGATTAATCTATGAACCAAAATGTTATTTAATTATAATAACAAAAGAAAATGATTTCCTTTATAGTTTTGAAGAAGATTTTGTTTTTGTTTTTGTTTTTGTTTTTTTTTTTAATTTAATGTTAAATTATATTCAAAAGAAAATAAACATTGTTACATTACAAATGCAAATTGTTTGTGACCTGTTTTAAGAAAACATAATCAAAGAGATTTTGTTTATTTAGAAAGGAGAGTAATGGAAGAGTTGAACTAAGAAAATGAAATATTCCTCTCTCGGTATAATTTTTACATTGGTTAGAGAGCGTTACAACTACAACACACAGTTAGTTACATCACTTTCATATTTATTGTTCCTTCAGAAGTTTTTCACACCTCTTGCTCCACTATTATATGTATAATAGAGAAGATGATGAAAAAAATAAGGATAAAGAGAGTGAAGCCAGGCTTATACTGCTCTCTCACGTTTAGGGCGTGACTCTAAAACTAGTGATTTCGTTTACGGTATTATTAAACATATGTTTATTAGGAATTAAGGGGTGAAAATAATGGACCCTCGACGTGTACTTCGTTGAATTCTCGGAAAATAAACAAAATAAGTAAGCCTTCATATAATTCAATTCACTCAAAGATATGGAAACCAAGTCAGTGTCAAAACTAGCAAATGGTGTGTACTGAGTAGTCGGTATGTTATCTTAGGCTGTTGCTTATCATAAATGCAGAAACTTGTGGTTTGCGCGATCGGTATGGTTAGGTAGACCGGTTTGGTAAACAATTAATGCGACTAAAATTGTGAAACTATAATATAAAGTTCTCATTTAATTTCTGTGTATAATAATAAAGTACGGAGTACGTAAGCAGACTAATAATTCATGAAACTTTAATATCTGTTCTTTTTGACTTTTTCGTTTAACACTGCAGTATAGTTTTCACGTCACCCAAAATTTTGAGAAATTGCAAAAATATGATAAATTCTGCTCTCTTAATGAACAAAATATGATAATTTCTCTTAGTCTTTTTCACAATTTTTTAATTTTTTTTTGAAGAACATTCATCTATTCGGCAGTGTTGAATATTCATATATTAAATAAGTTGGTACTTCATTAAAAAAAAAAAACTAAGTTGGTTGAAATATTTTTATCTCATGGTTCTTCTCTCCTTAGCTTTTTTAATTTGTTCTTTATGGTAAAAAAAATTACTTTTCACGTCAGAGATAAAATAATAGAGAAATAGAGGATGAGGTCTTTTGCGGCTAAGGTGGAAGAGGGAGTTAAAGGAATAGACGGAAAGCCGTCGGTAGGTCCGGTGTACCGGAATCTTCTGTCGGAAAAAGGTTTTCCTCCTATGGATTCTGAGATCACCACTGCTTGGGACATTTTCAGGTATATATAAAATATATTTATAATATAATTTTCTTGTAATTTGTAATAATTAAGCTCTCTTTTGGGACAATTTTAGTAAATCAGTGGAGAAATTCCAGGAGAACAATATGCTTGGATGGCGTCGAATTGTTGATGAGAAGGTGAATTCTTTTGAAGTTTTCTTATTGTTGTTACTTAGGAAACTAAGAAATTAATAATTTATGGATTATATAACACGTAAGGATCGGTTTAGGTTGGACCGTATACGTGGAAAACGTACAAGGAAGTATACGAAGAAGTTCTCCAAATCGGCTCTGCACTACGAGCCGTCGGCGCTGAACCTGTAAGTATTGTTTTCCTCAACATCAACTCATATACTATTTTTTTGGAGATTTGTTAAATTTATATCGTAATAAAATGTTATATGTGTAGGGGTGTCGAGTAGGGATCTACGGAATTAATTGTCCTCAGTGGATCATCGCAATGGAGGTCCATCTCATTTTTTTTTTTATGAAATACTTTTCTGATTTATTTTGCTAACACACGTTATATATATATTTGTGTGAACATATCTAGGCTTGTGCAGCTCATACTCTAATCTGTGTACCTCTATATGATACATTGGGTAAGTTATTTCTATTCTTTTTTTTTTTTTATCTCCTTGACTCAAAACTCAAGAACGTAACTCAAAATTGTTTATATCCGATGTTTTTAGGTTCAGGAGCAGTCGATTACATTGTAGAGCATGCGGAAATCGACTTTGTGTTTGTCCAAGACACCAAAATAAAAGGAGTAAGTATTTTTATACTTAACTGTTATAAAAAAAAATTACTGATAAAGTTATACATTTGCTATATATTCATTAATGTTCATAATATGCTGTTGAAATATAGCTTTTGGAGCCAGATTGCAAATGTGCTAAACGGCTAAAAGCTATAGTTTCCTTCACTACTGTGAGCGACGAGCTTAGCCACAAGGCTTCAGAAATTGGAGTCAAAACATACTCTTGGCTCGATTTTCTCCATATGGTTCGTCGTCTCACTTTTTATTTATTGGATAATAATTTTGGTTTTACAGATTATTTAATATGTTCGGACCATTCTTTTGAGGTCTTTAGTGACAGGCAACCAACTTGACGACATTATGTATGTGTATATGTCGAATTAAATGAATTTAGGTGTCCATCCATACACAGAGCAACATTGATCTTATGATGAAGATGTTAATTTTGTTGACTATTTGACCGTTGAATGTTTGACCAGGGACGTGAGAAACCGGAAGAAACTAACCCGCCTAAGCCGTTTAACATATGCACCATAATGTACACGAGTGGCACTAGCGGTGACCCTAAAGGTGTGGTTTTGACTCACCAAGCGGTCGCCACTTTCGTTGTTGGGATGGATCTCTACATGGACCAATTCGATGATAAGGTAACCCATGGCGCCATAATTATTAGTAACAGAAAAGAACATCTTAGTAATTGAGTTAACATTATGCTTAATCCTCTGTTTACTTTGGGCGGAGTAGATGACACATGACGATGTGTATCTCTCCTTCTTGCCGTTGGCTCATATTCTTGACCGTATGAATGAGGAATTCTTCTTTAGCAAAGGCGCTTCCGTTGGCTATTACCATGGAGTACGTTCTCTTAGGATTCTTTATAATCATCTAATTATGGAAAGCAAATGGATAACTAAAAGAGAATTGTGATATATATATTTTGTTTTTTTCTGTGTGTAGGATTTGAATGCGTTACGTGACGACATTCAGGAATTGAAACCGACTTATCTAGCTGGAGTTCCAAGAGTGTTTGAGAGAATCCACGAGGGGATTCAAAAGGCTCTTCAAGAACTTAACCCAAGAAGGAGACTCATCTTCAATGCTCTCTACAAACAGTAAGCATAATTTTTCATCGTTATCGCTCTGTTTGCTTCTAATAGCTTAACCTTGCAAAACAAAATGATTATGTAGCAAGCTTGCGTGGATGAATCGTGGATACTCTCATAGTAAAGCTTCACCCATGGCTGATTTCATTGCTTTCAGAAAGGTTAGTAGTAACAGTTGATATAATGGGTTTTTTTTTTCTTTCTATTTTGGGAGCTTTTGTATTTGTTTATGGTCATTAACCGACTTTTCGCGATTTTGTTTTCCGGTTAAAGATTAGAGACAAATTGGGAGGTCGCATCCGGTTGCTAGTATCTGGAGGAGCACCTTTAAGCCCTGAAATTGAAGAGTTCTTGAGAGTTACCTGTTGTTGCTTTGTCGTCCAAGGCTACGGTATAATATTTTATACATTATAGGGTGTATTCTCGCTGTTCCTTGTTTGCCAAGGAAAGTCAATGTTGCTGTGATTGTTTGGACTAGGCCTAACGGAGACGCTTGGAGGTACGGCTTTGGGTTTCCCGGATGAGATGTGTATGCTAGGGACAGTCGGTATTCCGGCGGTTTACAACGAGATACGGCTTGAGGAGGTGGCTGAAATGGGCTATGACCCACTCGGGGAAAACCCTTCAGGGGAGATCTGTATAAGAGGACAATGTCTGTTCTCTGGGTATTACAAGAACCCTGAACTCACTGATGAAGTCATGAAAGATGGATGGTTCCACACCGGTAATTACTGAATTTTACCCGAAACAAAGATTTTTGTATTCTGGTTTCTTAATTGTTTTGGATGTTTTTACAGGAGACATAGGTCAGATTTTTCCAAATGGAGTACTCAAGATCATCGACCGTAAAAAGAATCTGATCAAACTCTCCCAAGGAGAGTATGTTGCTCTCGAGAATTTGGAAAACATCTACGGGCAAAACTCTGTTGTCCAAGATGTAAGCTTTTCAACTCTGAATCATGATGTCTTGTCAAACAAGCAAATAAATCGTTTTTAGGGTTTCACCTCAACTTGTTGTCTGATTATCCCCTTTTATGTTTGTTCTCTCAGATATGGGTTTATGGAGACAGCTTTAAATCTATGCTTGTCGCGGTGATTGTTCCTAACCCAGAAACCGTGAACCGGTGGGCTAAAGATCTCGGTCATACTAAACCATTCGAAGAACTCTGCTCTCTCCCAGAGCTAAAAGAACACATAGTTTCAGAACTGAAGTCAACAGCAGAAAAGAACAAGGTATATATGTTTGAATTCGTTTGATCTTGTCTGGATCAAAATTCTTCAATTTTTATTTTAAAATTAACACTAGAAGTATTTTCGTGAATGTGAAAAAAAATTAGCTAAGAAAGTTTGAGTACATCAAAGCTGTGGCGGTGGAGACAAAACCTTTCGACGTAGAGAGAGACTTAGTGACTGCGACGCTCAAGAATCGGAGGAACAATCTTCTCAAATATTATCAGGTTTCAATTATCTTTTTTTTTCTTGTTATTACAAGTTCGTCAATAGATTGGTTAATGTTGAATTTATATATTTGCAGCCGCTAACGTTCCATTATACGCAGGTACAAATTGACGAGATGTACCGCAAATTGGCGTCAAAGAAAATCTGAAAGTGTTGAGAACTTGAGATGATGTGTGTGCTATTATTGGTAACTATGTTGTGTTATCTGTATCAATAATTGATAGAGAAGCCTTTTGTGTAGCTTTCTGTAATATTTTATTTTTATGTTGTGTCATGTGCGACCATTTTCATCATAATTATTATTAAATTTTTATTTTAAATCTACCTCTCTAATTAAAGTCTCTCTAGTTGCTTAAATCACATCTCACCTCTACCACGATTCACGTAACTACATGTTCTACGGATTTGGATGATATAAAAGCTTTAGAAGAACCTCACTAAAGTTATATGAAAATTTTGGTTGGTTCCAGTAGTACTCATTCCCATAGCGTGTATATAACTCTATAAAATCGCTCTTTTCAAAATACTTAATTTTCTACCATTCGCTATTCGAACCCAAGTTTTCATCTCGGATTACTCCATCTAGCTACCTGCAGAGAGCTGTCACTGATTAACTAAAGAAACTACAACATGTATATCTTCGTTTCAACGATTCCGTTTAGTATAATCTTATTATACGATTACGTCGTTTCCACTATTCTTAAGAGTTTTACGGAATGTTAAATATATATATATCTTCAGTCATCCCATCCTCTTCAAATAAAAATAAAATAAAAGAGAGACAAAAATGAAGTCTTATGTGGCAAAGGTGGAAGAAGGAGTTAAAGGGGAAGATGGAAAGCCATCGGTAGGTCCAGTGTACCGGAATATATTGTCAGAGAAAGGTTTTCCCCCTCGTGATTCTGAAATCACGACCACTTGGGACATTTTCAGGTTTAATTAAATTACAATTTCCTAGCCTATGGTATCCCTCAATTTTTGCATAATTCTTTTTGGGTATTGTTAGTAAATCAGTAGAGAAATTCCCTGGTAACAACATGCTTGGATGGCGTCAAATTGTCGATGAGAAGGTGATTAAAAACAAAAATCATATAGCGTTTAATAAAAAAATTGAAAGGAAAAGAAAAACAATTTTGCAGAATTTGTTTTCTTCTCAAAAACATGATTTTTTCTATTGGATATATGTTGTTTTATATATGTACTTGTACGGATCGGTGTAGGTTGGACCGTATATATGGAAAACGTACAAGGAAGTATACGAAGAAGTTCTCCTGATCGGCTCTGCGCTACGAGCCGCCGGAGCTGGACTTGTAATTTTCTTACTACATAATAGGATAATACATATACATTTTCTCAAAATATCTTATTATATTTAATTTATGTTTTATACGGAACTATAATGGTCTATGTACTAAATACGTAGGGGTGTCGAGTGGGGATTTATGGAGCTAATTGTCCTCAATGGATCATAGCAATGGAGGTCCATCTTACTTTTAATTAATTTTCTGATTTAGTTTTCTATACAAATTACTTATCTAGACATATTTTTAAAATTTGTAGGCTTGTGCGGCTCACACTCTAATCTGCGTACCTCTATATGATACCCTGGGTACGTTAAATTTTATTTTCTTGTGACCATGCATACATTGGCAACTCAAATTAACACCCAAGAACGTAACTCAAAGATTTTTTCCCTTCCGTTGTTCTTTTTAGGTCCAGGAGCAGTCGATTATATCGTCGATCATGCGGAGATCGATTTTGTGTTTGTCCAGAATACAAAAATTGAAGGAGTTAAGATCTTTGAGATTAATTTCATCAACTTATCTGTACATTTGAAAGATGTTTAGCAATGTGATTTTTATTTTTTCTGTTCTTAAAATTTTAGCTTCTTGAGCCAGAATGCAAAACTGCAAAACGTCTAAAAGCTATCGTTTCTTTCACTAATGTGAGCGAAGAGCAGAGCATCAAGGCTTCAGAAATTGAAGTCAAAGCATACTCGTGGCTCGGTTTTCTCCATTTGGTTCGTCTCTTCTATATAATTTTATTTTTACGTTATTACAGTTCTATAGTATAAAATCGGACTATTCTTTGAGGTGTTAAATGATACGCACATGTTAAACCAACGTGACGATAATATTATACATTACGTTAGACGCATAGGATTAATACACATAATTTGGTACCAACGTTAACAGTGTTAAAATATATACTTTTTTGACTAATTCACCGTTGACTTTTTGACCAGGGACAAGAGAAGCCGGAAGAGATCAACCCGCCTAAACCGTCTAACGTGTGCACCATAATGTACACTAGCGGAACAAGCGGTGAACCTAAAGGTGTGGTTTTGACCCACGAAGCGGCCGCGACTTGCGTTATTGGGATGGATCTCTGCTTGGACCAGTTCGAAGACAAGGTGACTCTCAATCAATTTAAGAAACACTAAAAACTACGATAAGATTTATAAATAAACAAAAAAAGATTTATACATAATAACCATTTCAATGAACATACAAAATTTCTTATAATCACTCTAACGATACATTAGCTAATACATATATTCACTTATTGACACTAAACGATGCCGATTAATCATGTATTTCCTTTCGACTAATTCTTTTTTTCCCCCGCTTGTTTTCACTTTTGTATATGATTAGATGACACATGACGATGTTTATCTCTCGTTCTTGCCGTTGGCTCATATTCTTGACCGTGCAAATGAGGAATACTTCTTCCGTAAAGGCGCTTCCGTTGGCTATTACCATGGAGTATAAAACCTCTTAAGATTCACAACCATCCTCAAATTATGGAAATAAAATGGGTATAATGAACTAAAATTTGATTATATTGATGTTGTTTTTTTTGTTTGTCCGTGTTAGGATTTGAATGCATTACGCGATGATATTCAAGAATTGAAACCGTCTTTTCTGGCCGGAGTTCCGAGAGTCTTCGAGAGGATCCATGAGGGTATTCAAAAGGCTCTTCAGGAGCTTAACCCAAGAAGGAGACTCATCTTCTATGCTCTCTATAAATAGTAAGCTTTACCGTTATCTGGTAGATTAAAAGTTTCTACACGTGAAACTTAGAACTTGTGTAAAAAACTTCATTAAAACTAATTCCTTTGGGGGTAAAACCAATTAAAATTTAATGGATATGGACGTATATCAAATTTTATTTTATTTTATATATATTAGTTTTTGCATGCATACATATAACAATTCTGTAACAAAAAAATGTACTACTTCTCTAATTTTAAAATATAAAATTTCTAATGCCGTAAAGTGAATTTAATAAGAGCTAGCGTTACGTGACTTACCTCTAGCAAACAAATTCCATTATTTTATGATTTCTCTCTGTTTTGTGTGTTCTCTGTATAATGATACAGCAAACTTGCGTGGATGAATCGTGGATATTCTCACAGTAAAGCTTCACGCATGGCTGACTTCGTAGCTTTCAAAAAGGTTTACAACAGTTGAAGTAAGGCTTCATTTATGGGATTCTTTGCTCATTACATATGGCTAACATATCACAATTTTTTTTTTGTCGTGCTTGGATTTAAGATTAAAAACCAATTAGGAGGTCGAATTCGGTTGCTAGTATCTGGAGGAGCACCATTGAGTCCTGAGATCGAAGAGTTCTTGAGAGTTACTTCTTGTTGTTTCGTCGTCCAAGGCTATGGTAAATATATATATATATATATAATTTCCCATTCTAAGGGTTTTATACTCTGTTACTTGACTCTTAAGGAAAGTCAATGTTGCGTGCTTTGTTTGCTTTAGGTCTAACAGAGACACTTGGAGGAACTTCTTTGTGTTACCCTGACGACATGAGTATGCTTGGGACGGTCGGAATTCCAGCAGTTTACAATGAGATACGACTTGAGGAGGTGCCGGAGATGGGCTATGACCCCCTAGGGGAA
This sequence comes from Camelina hispida, assembly GCA_023657505.1. NCBI lineage: Eukaryota > Viridiplantae > Streptophyta > Magnoliopsida > Brassicales > Brassicaceae > Camelina > Camelina hispida. The sequence goes on along the minus strand of CP094634.1, from coordinate 539,382 downwards.
AATCCTTCAGGGGAGATCTGTATAAGAGGAAAATGTCTGTTCTCTGGGTATTACAAGAACCCTGAACTCACTGAAGAAGTCATGAAAGACGGATGGTTCCATACAGGTGATTGATTCAAACAAAGTTGAGATTTCCATTGTTATGATTTTGGTTTTTGAATTGTTAAATCTTGGTGTTTATAACAGGGGATATAGGAGAGATTCTTCCAAACGGTGTACTAAAGGTCATTGATCGTAAGAAGAATCTGATCAAACTTTCTCAAGGAGAATATGTAGCTCTCGAGCATTTGGAAAGCATCTACGGACAAAACCCCATAGTCCAAGATGTAAGGGTTTCAACTCTTTCTTGTCCAGAAAGCAATCGCTTTATAGTTTTCACTTCAATTATCTTTAAACCCGTCGTGTGATTATTATTCTTATTTGTCATCTCAGATATGGGTTTACGGAGACAGCTTCAAATCTATGCTCGTCGCTGTGATTATTCCCAATCCAGAAATCCTAAACCGGTGGGCAAAAGATCTCGGTTTGACTAAACCATTCGAAGAACTCTGTTCTCTCTCGGAGATACAAGAACACATAATTTCAGAACTGAAGTCCACAGCAGAGAAGAACAAGGTTTGTATGATTGTTCATCAAAAATTATTCTATAAATTTTCTACTAAAGAATAACAACAAATAAATAATAATTTTGTTTTTTTCAACGTGAAAAAAAAATTAGCTAAGCAGGTTTGAGTACATAAAGGCGGTGACGGTTGATACAAAGCCTTTTGATATAGAAAGAGACTTAGTGACTGCGACGCTAAAGAACAAGAGAAACAATCTTCTCAAGTATTACCAGGTTTCAATCATCTAAATAATAATTATATATTTTTTTTAATTTGTATAGATTAGTAATGCTGAATCCAAAATTTTGCAATTATTCAATCTGTTAACGTTCCATTATATATACTAATACAGGTATCAGTCGACGAAATGTACAGAAAATTGGAACCAAAAAGAAGCTGAAAGTGTTGTGATATATGTATGCTATTATATTGAATTTTATAATAAAATAATTTTATATAACGATAATTGAATATTGATACAAGTGAAGCTTGTGCACTCTGTAATATTATATGACCATTTTTATATCGTAATTAGTTATTAGTTCTTTTTATGTAGATGTAACTGATCTTATTAAGTCCCTACATATTATATATTTTCTATGATAAATTTACTAATCTGAGTAATAAAAATAAAAATATTGATGTTTTTAGCATAATAAAAATATTGAAACGAAGGCCTTAGACCTTTTGGGCCTTCATATGCCTTTTCAGACCTTAAGATGTATCAAAATTATATGGGCTTTCAAAATGAAGGCCCATCGAGATATTAAGGTTTCTGCTTTCTGGAACCTTCCTCTCTAGTCTCGACAAAAAGGAAAGAAAACAAAAAAAAAAAATAGAGCGAGAGAGCAGAGTAAGAAGAAAGAGTGCGACTGTGTGAGAGCGAAAGAGGAGGAGGAACTGATCTCGACTCTGCTGAAGATTTCTCCGCTGCTAAAACGGTTAGGGTTTATAGTTTGCATGATTCTTTTGATTCTTCTCCGATTCTAGTCGTAATTTCTCCGATTCTTCTGGTTCATCTTAGGTTTTCGAATTCGAATGATGATGATGATGATGATAAATTAGGATCTGTTTCTTCTGATGTGATGGTTCTCTCAAGTGTTATCTTTAGGTATCGTAAATTTTCAACAACGTTCTGTGGATGTTATGATGCTTCTGCTTAAATTAGGTTAGGTGTTCCTTTATTTGCTCAGTTGTTCTTCGTATCTCCGATTCTTTTGTTCGTTTGTTCATCTTAGGTTTTGGAATCATCATCTGGTCGAGGTGATAGTATTGAAGATCTGTTTCTTATAGCTTAGATATCAATGTTCTGTAGATGCTGCTGCTTTGGTGTTCCGTGTTCTTCTTCTCTTTTGAAATTTCACTCTGATTGCTTGCTCTTCTTGTTGAACCAGCGTAGCCATTATTATTGACATTGATTTCTTCTTTGCCTAATCATTACTTATATCAGTATTCTCTATTAGCGTTGTTTCAGGTAGGAAAATCATGGATCCTAATAATCATCCCGTCATGATCACTGGCAGACACAAAGATCAATGTGTAAGGTGGGACTGTATACGAGTCCCTTTTAGACCATTGGAGTATTGTCACGAGTCCTGCCAAGAGATGGCTGCTTCAGATTCGCAATCCACCCTCCCATTCTTGTTGTCGTATGTCTATTCTTCTACTACTGAATTTGCTCTCATTGCTGGCAAGATTTTCAACTTGATCAAGGCTGCAAAGGAGCCTGGAGTTCCTCAACTCTCTAAAGATGCGTTTCAGATCCCTCCTTGGCTGTCAAGTATAGTTTCTATCACTTTTGAGTTTTCCATATTGTATACTCATGTTATGATTATGTATATAGATAAAAAGTACTGCTTTTGAGTCTCTCTCGTTGTTGCAGGTAAGTTCGATGTTGAGTTTTCTGCACGGGAAACCTTTCGCCAGTGGCTGTTCATGGGATCGTCTGAGATTCCTACAACTTTGGATTTCAACTGGGTAGAAGAACGTAGCAAGGTGGTTGGTCAAGTGAGGCTTCGTGTTCTTAAGCCTGTCCCCAGGGAAGAGGAAGACAACATTTGGGAACTTCACCAGTATTCAAGCTTGGATCAGATGGGAGAAGCAGTCTATGTGATGCGTTGCAACAAATTTGGCGAATTATTATCAGGTCGGTACTTGTTTATCCAATTGTAGTTTGCTCATTCAGATGTCATGTTTTGTTGTCTCTTTTGTTGTATAACTCACAAGATTATGCAATTTTGGAAACTTAACAGCTGGGGAGGATGAGGAAAATGAGGAAACTGATAGTGATTGATTCAAGCGGCCGGTTGTACTCTGGAAATGGAAGGTGAAGCTGGAGAGTGATTATTAGAGTATGTGACACCATGCGTTTACCTTATGGAATCCAAATACTGTTAGGCTATGTTTCTTAGGTGGTTAGACTGTTTTTGTATTGGATTTATGTATGGATTTATTAATTAGCCAATAGACTATCGGGTCTTTGCATCAACCAACTTTGTGTTGAAATATCTCTAGTCACTTGAGAAAGCAATAATCACAGCAAAAGGCAGATAACTACAAAGTCTGCGTTCGTCTAGCTATAGTCTTGATTGCTGGCTTGGATTAGGTTGCCTTAAGACTTTGTGAAAAGTATGAAGGATTATCTTTGATACCAAATGAGAAACTGGTTGTTGCCTGTGGATTGATGACCTTAACATCTTAACTTTTTTTATCATCTAAACTTCACCAATCTTTAAGATGATAATCATTGAAAATAATCAAAGGTATTATAAATATAAATAAGTGCAAGATTCTTTCATTAAACATAGAAAAAGCAAGTATCCAACGTAGCTTATACAATACATATGACAAAGCAAAGTGATCTCGTGACTGACATTCTTCTTCTTCTTCTCAAAGTGATTTGATCCTCTCTAGTCGAAGCAAATAGAGTGATTCTCTTCATTTACGGTTCTTGCTCTCGTCCTTTTCTCTCTGTCTCTTCTTATAAAGCTTCTCCAAGACTCCTTTCGCCTCACAATTGGGGAAGTTGGAAAGATCATAGTAATGTGGTGCAACACCTACTAACCTGTATACAAGCAGAGTTGGTCGATTCTTACATGTTTGGATGTCAATAAACATGAGATAACATGATCAGGAGGATGGAAACTAACCATTCACCGCAGATATCTGAATCATAATCTGTAACAGAATGTTCTTTGACGGTCAAATAATGGCCAGTTCGTTCTAGGTGAGCCACCTGCATGAAATAACCAGCAAGCATGGCCTTTCTTATGTTGACATAGTAGTCGCGGCTGCTGAAATCCGTGCTGCACTTTTTAAGACTAAACCTTGACATTATCCTCGCTAGCTGTAGACTTCATTGCTCTGTTGTTGACAAAGCACCCAGGTTTGGTGAGGTCCATTTCTTTTCCTTAGGCAACTTATAAGAAAATTGCGGAAGATAGAGAGAAATGAAAAACTCACTGTTTTGCTTATAGGCATGGTACAAGTTTAGCAGCGTGAGGTGATCTCCATCAATGTGTCCAAACCTAGCTTTAGCTTCTGCTGCTTTTTGAGCCTCTCTAGGCCGCACAAAGCAGTTTGGTGCTAGAGAAAGAATTGGATTTTATAACATAATAGGCCCATGGAAGAGGTCAGCAGATGCATAGAGGAGAGAGACGATACCATTTGCTTGAGAGTATACTGAAAAACTGCAACTAGATGCATCAACTTTTACTTAGATATCCCCAACCATGGACATGGCGAACCCGAACTAGTGAAATGCTTATGCCAACCTAACTCTAAGGTTATATAGTCCAATGGCAAACACACACACACAACAAATGAGTTTCAGAGACACATGGGATGCTTATGCAGTAGATGTTCATGTATATGACATGCCTATAGATGCGTTCTCATACACCGAGACTTATTGCCGTAAATGGAAGTGAAGCATAGTACGCTCAAGAAAACAGACATCTACAATTAAAGACAAGCAAAACTAATACAAGCAGAAAACGTACCTGATAACATTGCAGAAACCGAGAGAATCTCATTTGAACAGTTGACTGCAGGACTGACTATGAGGAACTTTGACATTTGTGGATCCAAGGGAAATTCGCTCACTATTTCACCCGTCTTCGTCAAGTTACCTTCATCATCCAATGCTCCGATAAGTGTCTCAGGTGCAGGGGAATCCATGAAATCAAGATGCACCAAGTCATCAATACCCAGCTTTTTCAATGTCAGGACTGTGTTTGTTTGAAAGGTTTGATCTCAAAAGCTCAGGGTATGTCTGTGGCTGCAGGTCCTTATAGCAGCCTCAAGATAAATCCCTCTCAGGTTCCGATGTATAGAAGATCTCGTACAAAAGACTCACTTAAGCATAGTACGAGGGCCAGTACAGTCCTCAAAACGAATGCTGTAACCAACTTCTTCTCCAATGGTGACATCCATTTTCATCAGCAATAGGACGAGACACAGACATAGCAGCAACTCTACGAGGCTGGGTACAGCCAACAAACCATTTCTTACGCTTATCTGAGTTCTCAGCCTCTACAGCATCTAATACATCACTCTTACTCATTCGAGCTCGTCTTATGTTCTTCACCAAACCACTAACGCCTCTGGTATGTAATCTGATTCTTGATTAAACCCCTAGTTCATTACTAGCTTGTCTTTCCTTTTCTTATTTTTGTTTTGTGTGGTGATAATAGGTCCAACCATAGGCTGGTCTTACTTCGCTCATCAAGGTAACCGAACTGAAAATATATTTCCATTTTTGAGATATTTCCAAAAAAAAGTTTGCAATTGTTTTAATTTTTGAAAGAGAATAGATTTTAACCCGGGGTACACAGCAGACATATAATTTTTATTATAATTTATATTTATGTTGTATCTATTATTAAATATTAGAAGTTTTGTAAATAGAGAAATAACTAAATTTTCCGATTGTTGTGCGGATAAATGTTATATTATTTTTTTAACCCGCAATATATTTCATGACCATTTGTTTGTTATATTTAGTTTGTTTTGTTTAGTGTTTGAGATTCTATTTTGATTTTTAGTTATTATAACAAAAAATAAGAGATCTAAATACATAATAAGTAATTTATATGTTGTGATTAGGTCACATTTTCAATGATTTAATTATTTTACACAATTCTAGTTAAATTAACTTGATTTTATGTCAAATATTCTAATATTAGTAGTGTTGATAAATAATTAAATGAGGATTTAACCCGTGTTAACACAAATTTAATAATATTTTATTAATTCCAACATGTCCTTTTTATAACTCATCTACTATATAACCACATTATATAGTATTTTAAACTTTTTTATTTTTACATATTCGTAATAATTAAAATTTTTGTTAAGTTTATATATATTAATTATAATACTTAAATAAATGTCAATCGAAGTTTTTCTTACGTTAAGAATCAAAGCTCACAGGTTTTGGAAAACAAAATGGGAACCAAATTGTTATTTTCTTTGTTTGCGAAGGATTCAGATATAGAATATCTTCAAAACACAACTGAATATGTGAGTAAATATATGATAGTTTTTTTTCCATTAAGATTGCTGTTATTTATTTAGTTGGAATAAAATATAAAATATTTAGGAAACAAAATCTGTAGTAATGTTAGTTTTGGAAATTTTTTAAGGGTTAATATTATAAATAACTACTTAAATAAACAAAACTAAAAGGGCATAACACAAAATGTACTTCAAAAATGTTAATATAAATTAAATGAGTCTTAAGTTTTTTATATGTCTATAAATACGATGAGACCTAAATTTAGCTTAAAAAATTTTTTGTCTAACTTTTGAACCCTTTTCTTATTTGTCAATCTCTGGTGGTAAAGTAGGAGGTCCAACTATAGAATTTGATGATTCAAACTCTGGTGGTGAGATCGTAGTAAACCCAAGGCCAAACTTTGGTTTGTGATATAATTTTAATTTTAACCCTAGTGTTAGACATAAAAACTGCTCTATACCGTTAACTTTTTATTATTTTAGATTAGTCGTAATAATTTTATTAGTATAGATTTGTTGATGTGTTCTCTAATTGCATTATTTGTATACCACGATTATATTACAAGTATATAATAAAGTGTGTACATGAAACCTAAAAATAATATTACACTATAAATCATAAATTTTATCCATAAACATTACAACTAGATTTAGAAATCACCTCTAATGATTATGTTATTAAATACATTTGTTCAATAATGATTATGTTATTAAATACATTTATTCACAACAACGTTGTTCACATGAACTTTTTATGTTACAACAATTATGTCCACTAGTACATTTGGCCAAAAAAATACAAACGCATATTCAGTTGAAGTAACAGCAAGAAAGCATATTCAGTTAATCAGTTGAACTGATATAATTTTATTCCGGTTTAGTTGGAATAAAATATAGAACATTGTTCTACATATGCACAATGTTTGACATATGCGCAATGTTAAAGTAAGGTCAGATCACTAAGAAAACAAAAAGACAAAGACAAATTTGATTTCAGCAATGACACAAACCAGAGTTTGGCGCTATGAGATCATCGAGTTCCTCAGTCTGGATCTCCCCAAGTACATAAGAAGTCGTCGACAAACCAGAGTGGAAGCACCTCCTATTTACCAGGGTTCACAAGTTAGACAAAAAAAAATTAAGCGGTTTAGGTCTCATCATCAGAGACAGAACTAAAGGTTACAGAAGAAGTCGTCGACAAACCGCTTGTCGTCGACAGAACTAAAGCTATTATAGTCGTAATAATTTTATTAGTATAGATTTATTGCTGTGTTCTCTAATTGCATTATTTGTGTACCACGATTATATTACAAGTATATATGCAAATAAAGTGTGTACATGAAATCTAAAAATAATACTACACTACAAATCATAAATTTTATTCATAAACATTAAAATTCCTAATGATTATGTAATTAAATACATTTATTCACAACAACGTTATTCACATGAACTTTTTATGTTACAACAATTATGTCCACTAGTACTTTTGGCCAAAAAAATACAAAGGCATATAAATCAAACATTGCTTGTGCATATGTGGAACAATTTCAATCGAAAATCTCATCCGGTAATACTATGTGTTATTTTTTAAAAAAATGAACTTGTCGATTCAAAAGGACTAATCGACTGAAGATTTAAGAAAAAGAAAAAAAAAAATCGAAATCTCAAAATATTAAATCAAAACAACTAGTACAAATTAACCGAAGAGTTTAATAATAAAATCTTCGTCGTAACGGAATCATCTCTCATATTTTGAGAAATACCAAATCGCTTTTGTAATACGGAAAATAAAAGATTTTAAACCTAAGATTAGAGTCAAAGATAACAAATAAATTAGAGTAATTCGTCAAAGGTTCTTTGTGATTCATATGGTTTAAAAATTTAACCAGTCAATAAATCGGTTCAATTTAATCGGTATTCGGGTATGACATAAATTTGAAATGTTTTTCTGATACTTATCTTCGGTTATGACATAAATTTATTCGGTATTCGGTTCAATGTGCTCTTCTATTAAAGTAATTCGTCAAGGCCCGTTTATGTTTTTTTTATTAAGTTAAGTTGCAGTTTAATTACGGAGCTCGGCCCATCTCATGCATGTTAATCTTTTTTTTTTTTTTTTATGTATATATTTTTGTTTTCGAGTAATTAACACATAGTACTATAGTATTTTTCAAACCTGTATCAACTAATCATGTCATGTCCATAAATCAAATCAAATAAAATCAAATTTTAACATAGACGACTAAACCGGATCGAAAAGCAAGAAGACTCAAACCAACTCCTGAATCGCAGACCCAAGAGCTCGGTTGGGGACAAGATTGGTGTGGGAAAGCTTGAGATTTGTCATTGGTGATGTATTGTGACCTGCGTTAAACCAGCTCGCAATAGCTTCTGCTTCGTATGTATATCCATCAGCTGTTAATTGTGGATCTTTCATAACCTCCTGCGAATGTATTAAACCACATAAACATTAAACATATATACATATATATTAGTTACTAGTATACGATATTGAGATTAGTAAGGAGGACTTGCCTGTGAGATAGGGCAAATAAACGATTCTATTATCTTTGTTGTTGTGAGCTCATCGACTAGCTTGAGAGCGTTGTCCCTCTCTTTTTCCATCACACTCGCATTTATTTTATAAGATTCAATTATTAGACCTTTGACTTTCTCGAGCTCTTCTTTTTCTTTAGTAAGAGCTTCCGTGAGGATCAGCTTGTTCTTGTACTTGTTCTCGAACTCCTTAGCCTTAATACACATATCCTCATGCTTTTTTGTGATCTCATGGACTAGTTTAAGAGCATTGTCCCTCTCTACTATACTCGCATTGCTATCTTGCAAAAAGTTAGTTATACGTTTGACTATCTCGCACACTTGTTTTTCTTTATTAATATAAATAAGAGATTTATTGAGAATCAGCTCGCTCTGGTACTTGCTCTCCAAGTCATCAGCCTTGATACACATATTCTCATGTTTGATTTTGAGATTTACGACTTGAAGCTTCAGTTTCTCTACTTCTTCCTTTTCTCTAGCAAGTGCTTCTTCTGTTCCCTTCCTAAGATTCACTTCGGTGTTGTATCTCATCTCCATTTCTGCAGCCTGTAAATCAAACCTAAGGTTTAGAGAGATATACTCATACCAAACAATAACATGCTATTCATAAAATAGAGGGCTTAATTAATTAGCAGATCTCTAAATAAGAGAGCAAAAAACAAAAAAAAAGGCAAGGCAAACCTGAATTCTGTTTTTGCGAGTTGTTTCAGAGTCAGTCCTTTTCTTGAAAAATCGAGTTATCATCTTAACGAAACTCTGAAAATATGATGAATCTCCCATGAAGAATCTTTCAAAAAGCAGAGATATCCAAAGATTCAAGAAGAAATTAATTTGTTAAATAACACTGATGAAATTTTTATTCTTGAATGTGCAAGGTTAATTATATATTAATTACTCGTTGATGTTTATATATATCCTACTAAGGAGAAAATAATTTGTTTAAAACCTATAAACTTGGAATTGTAAAATATTTGTTAGTTGGTTTGTAAATCTTATCGGATTTTTATTTGTATGTATAATTTATAGGGATCATATATGCGTAATTGCGTTAGTAAATGTAATAGTACGTATCATCTCTAAGGTTTTCTGATCTATACGGACTATTAAATAATAGTTGATTTGTAATTATCTTATATGATTTAAAAATCTTATAGGATTATGGAATTTAAAATTTTACAAATCTTAGATTATTGAAACTAATATTGCATCTCACGAGAGTCTTATCCTTCCTACTTAAAAATAATAATAATAAAAAAATCTCACTAAACATGTTGACAGGAGATTCAAAACTCTAAGTTAAAATAATCTTCATTTTTCAAGCTCAAATTATTTGATATATTTTCATGTCAATGCTATTTTCACGGCTTAAAAGTCTTTTAGATCCAACAGTTAATTGCGTATTGAAAATGGAATAAACACGGGGAGTTCTACAAACCATTGTGTCACTGATGAGCAAAATTGTTAGTAGTTTTCTTTGAATCAATAGGACTCCTAAGTTTGTCTTTTAGTCATTTACTTTTAAGCCATCGAGTGTTTTGGTACGTTTGCTTTCGGTTGCATTCGTGGCTTTGTTTGGGACAATGATTATGTACCTTCTTCGGTTTGGGATTATCACTCACCGTAAAGGTCAATACAAACATACTAAAGCCAATGGCGTTGCTATGCACTCACTAGACAAAAAGACAAAAAAGTGATATTACCTCATAAGATTGTTGTTTGCTTCCTTGTTCTGTTATGTAGAACATTTTATCACACACACACATGGCTGCAAAAGTAACAAAAAGAAAAGGAAAACAAAAAAAATATATTCGCTCTGTTTCACACCATTAAAAAGATAACCCAAATTCATGATTCTCTTTTTTTTTTTTTTGGGTGTCAAGCCTTTAAATTCTTGATTTAGGTAGTTTGTAACCAAAAGAAGAAGAAATTTGCATTAATTAAGGTTTACAATATGTTAAGTTTTACATTTTACATTATGATTTTCTTTTCGGTTACAGTTTGCTAATAAACCATTTTTTTAGCTTATTGTGTAATTTGTAAATGATGCATGGTTGATACAAAAGCGCATATGAAAGAAAAAAATAATGTCTTGATGATCGTTTATGTTCCTGCCATGAGAGAAGAAGGCAAAATCATAAAACAAAACAAATCCCGTCAAATACAAATATTTGTTACAAAAAATAATTGAAAAACGTCTTTAGGTAACACAATGGCTAATCTAATTTAAACACGTTTAAACTATCGAGTCTTCCACGTTCCACCACATCGTACCTAGTAAAATTAAAACTTGTGAAGAGAGGATTTTTCTCTTACATTTTCTTTATTTTTAGAAGAAAAAAAAAAAGTGAAAATAGCCAACGACTAAAACACAGTGCATACGTCTTATTCTTCACCGCAGTGTAATCATGAAACAGCACGAATAGCAAAAGGGATAAATAAAAAACAAATGTTTAAATAAGAAATCGTGAAGGCTGGATCAAAACATAGAGGATAGTAGGTAGGAGTTGTTGGGTTTATGCTTCTAATTTCGCATTAATTTCCTCTTAAGTTGTCTCACTTAATTAATCTTGTTGCTTATAAAAACTAGTTGAAATTTCCAGAATCCAAGACAAAAATTAAGCGAGGCAAAAGAAATCCCAAAAAAAAAGAACATTAACTGAACTCTGTCTTTGAGTAGAGATAGAGTAACCTGAAGCCCTAGAACTCATTTGAACCATATATCAAATTAGTTTTCGATTTTTTTAAAAGTTAACCACTAACTATAAACTATATAAGCTAGCTATGAGCATAGAGCTCATGCAATGCCCATAGCAGAGGTTTTAAAAAGACGATCATTGTTATATAGACTATGATCGGTTATTTACAAAACGACAAAATTATTATGCGATTTAGAGCTTTTGCCAATCATACTATTTGCAAACCCATGTTTACTACTCCACCAATTTTCAAAGAAAACTATTTGTGTAATGATTCCATGGTGAAAAATCTTATAAGTACTTTACTATTTTAGTAAATCCACAAGAAAACATCCCCTTCACGAGAAGGAAAGATCCGTTTCTTTTAGACAATTATACATTCTAAGAAAACCTAGATGTGAATTACAATACTAAAAGACTTATATATATACTACTACTCTTCCTTGAGCATATGAGATGGAACAACATCTTGAAGAAGTCCATTATCTTTATTAACCAAACCTCGGCTCCTTTTCACACGATCGTCATCATCACGAAACTCATCATTAGCGTGGGTATTAAGGTACTCGCCGACTCCTCCAAAACAAGACAAGAGTTCTTGTTGCTGTTGTTGTTGGTGGTAATGGACAAGCTGTTGGAACTGAGGGTAGATTAACGTGGAGCTCTCTATAGGAAAGCCAAAGCAACCACCATTACCGATATTGGAAGCAGCTCCAGATGATCCGTAGAAACCACCTCCAGTGGAAATAGGACGAGACGTGAGTGGACTAATGTGTGTGTGCTGACCTTCGTAAGTCGTAACTACAGTGCTTGGATCTCTGAATGATCGCTCAACTCTCTTCTTCACGTTACATGAAGCCGTTGTGCATCGGTAGTAACTCCTGTAAAAAAAAACAAAACACCATTACACAAAAATTAGCCTCATAAAACTTTGGGTTAACACTTTTTAAACTTTCTTTTCTTTGGGAATTGTAAAAAAAGAAACTTTAGTAAGTAAAAGGCTAACACACACACACACACACACACGAAAATTATGAAACAATGAGGACACTAGATCCAAAAAATGAACACAATGCATGTTTTCTTTGATATGAAGAAGAAAGGAACCTGGGGAAAGGACTGTTTTTGACAGCTTTTTGACCATATTTGCGCCAGCGGTAGCCATCTTCGAGATGATCAACCTCACTCTTTGTCATGAATGCGACTCTTGCCTCTCTCTCTCTCTTCTTATTATTATTCTTCTTTGCTTTCAACCTGTTCACACACACACACAAAACAAGAACATTAAAAAAAGCTTATGCTCATAAGTCATAACATTGATCCCTTTTGAAGAGAAAGAGAGAGAACCAAAAAAAGAAAAGAAAAGAGAAACTCACTGTTTCTTAGTATGATGATGACTGTTCTCTTCTTCTACTACTTCGTTGTCATCTCGTTTTGGTTTCTCTTCATTAACAGCCTCGCTCGAAGCAGAAGAAATGGAGGAAGAGTTAGGAGTCGCCGGTGGATTGTTCGAGAACTGATCCGAGCAAAAAGATTCGACCTTTGAAACAGGAGAAGACAGCTTCGTCGAAAGCTGCGTTTGCGTCTGCGTCTGTGGCGTTTCGATAAGGAGAGAATGAGGGGAAACAGTAGTAGTAGCGAAATCGTGATGATGATGATGATGATAAGGTTGAGGTTGAGAACCTAATAACTCCATAAACCCTAAGGAGTTGTTCCTCTCAGCCGCCGCTAAATCTCCGAAATCCCAAACGCCTTGCGACGACGGGTAGTAAAAAGTCGTTGAGAAGTCTGTAAACTCCATTCTTCTTCGATCTCACTCGGTTTTCCCAAACACGGTTACAAAAACAGAGAGCGAAACAGAGATCGAACCCAGAAAAAAAACAAAGAAGCAAATGAGGAATCAAAATAGAAAAGAAAAGATCGATCCTTTGTAAAGGAATAGTTTTTTATTAGGGTTACAAGAAGAAAGACATATAGAAAGAGATAATGAAGTTTTTGGGGGTGAGAGGAGTAAAGAGATAAATAATGACTGAAGAAGGGATTTTGATATTTTTGTCACAACTCTGTGTTAAATAATGAATGAGGTGAGAGAGAGAGAGAGAGGCTTCATTGTATTTTTTTTGGAGATTTCCTTATTGACCGGCGATAGCAGGTTACTATAATATACAAGTACGGTTTAGATGTGTGACAGTAACCGGTTTACAAAATTGGAGTCATTTGGTCAACGCGGAAGTCAGAGAAGACAGTCGACGTTTTCATACGTCTGGTTTTGACTGGTTTCAATAGATAAACCGGGTTTTATTTAATTCTAATTCGAGCTAGTGTGAATGTAGAGCCAACTCTGGAGGGTGTTGTTGTTGGGTCGTGTGCATGGGGAATCCTCCTTTTTTTTATTAATGTGAACAGACACACACACAAAAAAATAACTTGTCTTTTTTTAAAAAAAAAAACACTTGTTCCTTATATTATTGTTTTTAGTTGTTTTCGTATGTGGTTGTATTATCTTTTATGTTATGTAGTCATAATAGATAGACTCAACAAGACATGAGACATGTGTGGGCGGTGAGACCGTTGTCCGTGATCTAAATACAATTTTGTAATCGAAATTTGTATTATTATTTTATTTCGGTGTTATGAAATAGCACAAAGGATCAATAGTAAATTTTGGTAAAGAGAAAAGGAAAAATGTGATTGACACTCACGCTACTACTTTTGATCTCGGAAAAAGAGAAGCACGTATGAATCGAAAATTTATCGATGTTTTCTTAATTTTAAAAAGAATAATTTTAAAGTGGTGGATGATTAATTAAGATATTACTATATAGAGAGTATCATATAAATTTAGAAAAGGCCGAATTTAATGGACCGTGTTCACATCTACTTTATTTGTTTCTGTCTTTTGGAATGTGGAATTATGCAAAACAAAAATATCTGATAAAAGAGCCTGCAGCTGAGGTGAAAACATTCTTTCTTTTTGTTTTTCAGTTTAAATGAGAACTCTGGTTATGTTATAAAGTTATAATATATGGATTTGGAATGCGTGTTCTTTGAAATAATTTGGTAACATCAGTCATATACAGACAGTATTTTAGAAGGAGATGAAGATAAACCTTAGTTTAAAATTTTAAATCAATGTAATGGTTTATCACACAATTCTTTCCTTCCTTATAATTATGTTCAGATTAGTAGCACCAATTATTGATATGTAGGGGGAATATAGAATTTTACTACTAATAAGTACGATTAGTAGTTTAATAATTTATTTTATAAATCCGTGGACCCAAAGCAAATCCGAATAGATCAAAGTTAAGGGACCAGATTTATATAACTCCTGCATGCTTCATGGATCCTTTTCTTTATAAACAGCGGTGATCCCGATGGATGACTAAAGGAAACATATAAAAAAGCTAAAGGTAACAAAGTCAAGATTTGAATTTCTCTTTTTGTTCCTTCTTTTTTTTTTTCTTTTTTTTTTCTTACCGATTTTTGTTATATACTAGAAATTGTTTTATACTTTTTGAATTTATTTACCTCGCCTTCGCAAAACTATAATTGTTTTGTGTTTTGTAGTAGGGAAAGAAGAAGAAGAAGCATGCACGTGTGGTGTTGTACCATGCCCATGGGGGAGATAGATATAGATAGAAGAAGAAGAGTAGCAGTGAGTGGTGACCCACTCCCGTATAATTTGCTTGCAAACTTAGCTCTCCTTATGCATGCTTCCATGATTTTGTTTTCCCCCTCCTTTTTTTAGTAAACCCATTTTTACCACACAAAAAAAAAAAAAAAAACTTCCACCTTGTGTAATTTCATGATTTCCCGGTTTGGGATATTATCATATCACTCACCAGCTGCGTCATGTCTCCAGATGGATGTAACATATTTTTATTATTATTTGTTACTCTTCTATTAACTCAACAATTTGTTAATGGAAGAGAATTTGAAATAAATAAATAAAAGGGTCACAATCAAAGGGGTCGGCCGAACGAAGACGCGCGGCTCGGTGTTGGCGTCGGGTTGCGGGACATCAAATGCCAATGGTGGCGTATGTTTACTCCTTCCTACGTTTTCCTCCAAATATATTACACGTGTCTTATTTGTTTTTTGTCGGCTTGTGGGTTCCATCAACCAACACTGTCCACCTGGCACCTTCTCGAATCCAATGGCTCACCTGGCACCTTCGAAACATCTTGATGGTTCGTTTGTGCACTTAAAAATAAATTATGTAAATGGAAATTATTATTCAAAATAAATGCATATATAGGTGATAGGAAAGGTAGATTCGTATCACCGAACGATAAAGAGAAAAAAAAACAAATATTAAATTTTTGACTGCCCTAGGGTTGCTTCTTTGATACGTTTAGGATCTCAAAAACCGTAGTGGATGATAATAAAAATATACTAGTACTAATTAGAAACTAGTATAATGATTTTTTTTCTCTTCGTTTGTTAAAGCGAGAAATTTAATAGACTCAAGTCACTCAATCAATGTTTTAGAATAATAATTTCACTCCGGTCACGAGTCACAAGGTTCCGAGTCACCAGTCTTCCACTATACCATTACCACGTACTGGTACCGATGGTACTCAAAAATCATTATTTTAGAATATTGTATTGGACTACATATCATATAGTCAAATCTTTGAAATTTGAATTATAAAAGCCCATCAAGAAATATTTATTTAATAAAACAAGGAGAATGATATAAGTCATTCGTACGTCTTACACATTAGAAGAATGTGACTAAAAAAAGTGATTTAAAGATTTAT
Source organism: Camelina hispida (assembly GCA_023657505.1). Lineage (NCBI taxonomy): Eukaryota > Viridiplantae > Streptophyta > Magnoliopsida > Brassicales > Brassicaceae > Camelina > Camelina hispida. The sequence goes on along the minus strand of CP094634.1, from coordinate 523,239 downwards.
AGTTTTAACTAATTGCATGTGGTTAAGTGGTTTCGTCTTATTGGTTTAGTTAGGTGGTTAATTAGGACCATTTCAAAAGATTGAAAGCGTATATATATATGAATATGACTATATCCGATCCAAATGTGTTCCCCTAACAAGAGAAAACCTTCTAGAGGAGTTGACAAGGCATGAATCAAGGTGCTAATTAATAATTCACGTACGTTGCTTCTTCCTTTCTTGGATACTTATGTCTCGTGAATTCACAAGTAGCAATCAAATCCCCTAATTAAATGCCTTTTTGTGATTATAATCCAAAAAGAAATCACTCAAACGCAACTCGTATCGCATGTGTTGACCCACTTAAGATTTTTTTTTTTTCTTTTTTCCTTGCCCAATACTTAAAATGACTTTGTGGATGAGTTAAAAACAAAAATAGTTAAATAATAACCGTTGCGTTGGTATTTGCACATGGGTAAGAGTCAAAGTAAACGCATTTTGGGATCTTATTTTATTTATTGATCGCCGCATCAAACATGATGCCGATTAATACTATAAATCCTGTCTGATGGTAGCTACTCATTAACTTATAGTCATTAATACTTTCATTTACTACAATTACTATAAAACTTTTTCTTCTATCTCATACATTATTTAATACGAAGTAGAGTAAACTACTAGTTACTAACTTCACCATCCTTTAGGATCAATTTGACTTTTGAAGGGATTAGACTAGTTAATGTGTGTAGCACTTATCCTCCAACCTCGCTAGATAATTCGGAGGCAAGAAAGAAACATATCACTAATACTATAAATTTTGGATAATGTTATTAAAGCGAAATTACAATAGATTTTTTTTTTAAAAAAACATTTATTTATACATTTTCATTTATTTATAATACGATGATAAGACTCTTCCATAAGTTTGAGGATTTACTCTGAGTTATCAAAAAAAAAAAAAAACAGTTGCATTTTGTGTATACTAAAAAATTATATCTAGTGAATGTCATATAGTTAATCTTGTAATATGGCATGGTTGAATACTTGAATGTATCGTTTAGCACATGTCGTAAGCTTATTGTAACCCATTATATATAACTATCTAGTACTATTTACGAAACCATTTAATTATATAATTCGTCTGGACAGTAGTCTATCATCAAATGTTATACAAATTAAAACCTTACTGATATACTAACAACACGCTTAGCATTCGGATCTCGTAGAATGTGCCGAGTACATGCTTAGCTCGGGGCTTGACCTTGAAACGTATCACTTCACAAGATTAAATGTTGAGTTTTTTGTTCGTTATGATTTCAATCATTGTTTGTAATTTTGAACGTGTTAAATGGGTGGAATATTTATTCTTTTATGAATTTCGAAGATCAGTTTGTAGTTGTACTTCAGTTCGATTAGTAGGATAAAAATCTAGAGAAGATTAAGTTGGATGGTTTCCACTTCCACTCAAAATTTGTTAGTTGGATTCGTGGCCCATGCACTGTTTATAGCCCACGCTAAACATTGATTCTTTTGAGTCTTGACGAAGGTCGTTTTGCTTTCATTGGTAAAGAAACATTTATGAGCGTCCTACATACTTGCCCGCAGTGTACTACACTGCAGGTTAAAATATAGTTTCTCTTAACTAAATGAACTTAATTTTATAGATTCCTCTTTTGACAAAATAGTTTTGTAAATTTTGAATAATCAATTTACCTTTTACAAAACAAAATATATGTCTCTTCGATCTTTGTAAATGATATAGCGCACAAAAACGACTCGCACGGAACAATTATCTATGAATTGGCATGTTCAAATAATCAAATGTTTTTTCTTAATAATATAAGCATAAAATATACTGTATATCTTGATTTTCAATAACTTTGTTTTTGGCGGTGTCAGCAACATAAACCAAATTAACTTTTCGACAATCACACGAGATAATAAAAATGAAAACACGAACAAATAAGAACTAAAAACACGTAAAATCCAACAAGATTTACAAAAAAAATATATGAAGGATTTTAAACACAGTCGGTTTCGGTCAAAACCTGAACCATTGTCTGCATGACCCTCACTTTCATTTCCAAAGCCAAAATATAATCTGCCGTTTGTCTGAAAAGTCCATCCAAACCTTCTGATGTTTTGGTGTTCGGAACAAGTTCTTTCAACGTCTTGACTCGTCTATGAATGGCACGACATGGTCTTCTAGAAGCTTCTAGACTTTTCCTCGGTCGGATCATGATCTTCTTCACAAGTGCCCTTCGAGCCCTTTGTCTTCTCATCGAAACCCAAATCGATTCCTTTCTTTGTCCTTCTATTGTTACTCCCATATTGTCAATGAAAGAATGTTGTGTAGAATAGTGATAAACAACTCTGTAAAAGATTATATAATGTGATGCAGATACGAGACACCCTTTGTTTATATAGACATAAGATAGAGAGGTTAGTGATGCCTTTATATGTATAACTTAAAGATGGAGATAATTACAGCTTCTGAGAAGGTTCTCTTTATCTCCCAAAAGAATTGGATGAGAATTGCACAAGTGTCCACAAGGGTGTTTTTTGTTTTGTTTTTAATGGATAATTAGGGTTTAGCTTATATTAGAGGACATGTCATCAAAAATACAACTCGATGCACATGCACTCACATGATTCTCATCATCACTACCCAACCCTCCTAGCTACATGCTTAATAACACCAACTTTCTTCCCATTCACATCACCTTAAACACCCTGTCATCTTATTCCTCTTTCTTGCACTTTTATCAATTTATTTTTATTTTATTTTACTTTCGCAACTAATTAGTTCGAGTTTACCAAAGTCGGGCGGATTGAAACCTACAAAAGAAAAAAGAAAAAAGTCGGGGGAATCAACGTAGAATGTAAATTATGTAATCCTTATCTTTATGCCATAATCTTTCTAGATTAAATTTTAATTTATCTAACCAGCATGCAGTCAGTGTCTTAAGATTTAAGAAGCTAGCGATTAGAATAGATAAATAAGTTGATAAGATGAATTTTTTTGCATGATTTTTTTTTTTCCGCGTTTGCAAAAGTCAGAACAACTATCGAAATTAGATCATCATTTTATATTTCTCCCAATCAGTGTTAATATATGAGTATCGCTACAAAATGTATTTCGTTTGAATCGCTCAACATTGTCGACGGAGATGATAAAATATGACTATTTGGTTGTCAGAATGCTTTTGCTTTTTATTAAGTCCTTATTATTTCCAGCTGATATAAGCCGGCGCAACTAATTAATTGAGAATTAACAATAAACTAACGAGATAAAGCCATTCCCGAGTAGTTTTAGTTTTTTGGACAAAGTAGATAACGATGTTGGATAATGGGATAAGGTCTTAATTTTAAAAGACAGAGAACATGCAATGATCTTCTATGTTCCTTTGAATTTGTGGACTTTCATATTTAGGATTTCTTTTTATTTCCGTGAGTGGATTTTGTTGAAGCATCTTAAAGATTATGTTCTTTGCTCGTCATGTGTTTGTGTGTGTGAATTCTATTTTTTTTTTTTTTTCTAAAAATAAAGAAAAGAAAAAGAAAAGCAGATTCGTGGAGCGATGTAGATCAGACATCCTCGGAGACTATAATAGTAGATTCAATGCATCTCCATCGCCGTCAACACGAAACATTGTACTTAAAAATTCTCTTAATTGGACATATATATACGTCTCTCATAATTGATCGAATTAGCTTAACATTCGCATATAATTGATCAGTGTATATATTAAATTATATATATTGGTTTTTGAAGGTAACGTGAAAAGTACCTAACAAATTAAGGTAGGTTTATATAAATTTAAAACTTAGCCATGATGGAGAGTTTAGTGGTCGAAATAGATCGCTTGTTAGTAGCACGTTGTAATGTATATAAGCTTAACGTGCATGCACATGTTCTTATATCCTCCCTAGTCCCTATTCGTCTAGAAACCCAACACATAAATATATCCCCATTCTGATATTTTTTTATATAAAAAACCAGAAATTTGCGGAAAATATGATCGAATAATTATTTGTACGTATAATTTATAGGGATGATATATGCGCTTAGTAACTATAATAGTGTACGTAGTTTTCAGTAGAAAAATGGTATATGTGTAATCTAATAAATAAACTAAAACAATAGAAGAAAATATCATATCGGCTGAATCAAATTTGAATGTTTATACATACAGTATGTATGTTGTCCAAGAGTTTCACAAATTGCGATCCAGATCATGAACATATCCAAAAGTTTAGAAAACAAGTAACGGACCAAAGAGAAGCTCAAACTTTTGGGATAACAAAATATAGCAATGAGATTTACTGTTATGAGTTTAATGTATATAATAATATCAATCCGAATAAATGCGACCAACAGTTGTGTTTTTCTAATCGTATCTTTTGGATATTTTCTGAAAAGTCGTGTTGGATCATTAAAACGGTTATTTATGAAAAGTTACAACGGTTCACTATAAAGTTGTGTTGTTTGGAACATTCATATATTTTGAAATCTATATATATTTGTCTATTTGAATTATTTTCATTTTTTTTGCCATGACACAAAATCAACTAAAATTTCAATCTCAACGGTTTATACATTTTTCTAAATTATTTTATAGCATTCATTCTAGAAATTACTCTAATTCTTGATTTAACAAAAGATTTTTGGAATGATGAATCTTATTTACATCTTTTAGTTAATTTTAAATATAAAAGTTTAATGAAAATACCTTTAGTGTTTTTCCGAGATTTAGATGGATTACATAGTGAGTTTTTGGATTTGACTTTTCAATATATTTAAACCCAATCCGAATAAATGCCACCAAAAGTTGTGTTTTTTCAATCGTACATTTTGGATAATTTTTTTTAAAAATCTGTAAAAATTTAAATTGTATGTTTTACAAAAAGTTGTGATTGTTCATTGTAACGATTTTTTTTAAAGTTGCAACTGTTCATTGTTGAGTTGTGATTATTCGAATATTCATATCTTTTGAAATCTATCTGTTTGAACTGTTTTCATTTTTTTGTCATGACACAAAATAATATAAAATTTTAATAATAACAGTTGTTACAGCTTTTTAAATTATTCTCTAGCATTCATTCTTTTAAAAGTAAAGAAACTCTTCCAATTATTGATTTAACAAAAGATTTTTGGAATGATGAATCTAATTTACAAATTTTAGTTAATTTTAAATATAAAAATTTAATGACTATATATAATAGCAATCCGAATAAATACCACCAAATTTTTTTTTTTCAACCGTACCTTTTGGATATTAAAAAAAAAAATTGTAGAAAAATTAAATTTTGTGTTTTACAAAAAGTTGTGATTGTTCATTGTAACAGTTTTTTTGTAAAGTTGCAACTGTTGATTGTAAAATTCTGTTTATTAGAATATTCATATCTTTTAAAATTTATATATATTTGTCGTTTTGAACTGTTTTCATTTTTTTCCATGACACAAATAATATAATATTTCAATATCAACAGTTTTTACAGCTTTCTAAATTATTCTCTCTTATTCATTCTTTTGAAAGTAAAAATATTCTTCCAATTCTTGATTTAACAAAAGATTTTTGGAATGATGAATCTAATTTATAACTTTTAGTTAATTTTAAATATAAAAATTTCATGAAAGTACCTAAAGTTTTTTTTTCAAGAGTTAGATGGACTATATTGTGAGTTTTTGAATTTGGCATGTCAATATGGTAATAAAGATGTCTTCTATCTAAAAACAGTTTATATTGGTTATTAGGTGAAATCAAGTGCAGACAAAACATTTGCGATTTTTCGTAGCATCTTTTCATAATTTTTTTTTTATTCTAACGGTTGTATCTGTTCATTGTAAAGTTGTGTCTTTTCACTATATTGTATTTATATATTTTCATCACAACTTTTCGTTCTAATAGGTGTGTCTGTTTAAATAGTCAATGTCTTTTGAACTCTCTTTATATTTGTCTCTTCATTAGTAACTAATAAGTTCATTGAAACAATTTTTTTATTTTATATTGAATCTAAATAATTAAATAATAATATCTAATATTAAATGTTATTCAATAATCTAACTAAAATTTTAGAAATGATTATAGCAATTGAGAAATTTAATACAACTTAATATATAATTAACAGTTGTGTCTATATTTATCGTAACTTTTTTGTTAAAAAAATATTTTAATATTGAAAAATAAAAATAACAATTTGAATAAATACGTACAACAGTTGCAACTTTGCTTAGTATTTTTTTTGTAAGAAAATTGTTTTTTTTTAACTCAAACAGTTGTATCTAATCATTTTAGAGTTGTGTCTTTTCATTATATTTTATTTATATTTTTGCATCACAACTATTCGTTTTAATAGGTGTGTCGATTTAAATTGTCATGTCTTTTAAACTTTCTATATATGTTAACGTTATTCTATAATCTAACTAAAATTTTAGAAATAATTATAGCAATATAGAAATTTAATAAAACTGAATATAGAATTTACGGTTGCGTTACGTCTATTTATCATAACTTTTCGTTAAAAACTATCTTAATATTTAAAATTTATATTATTTTGTTTTTAATTATAATTAAAAGAAAATTATATTTACTTATTACAACCATTAGTTCAATATTCTCAGTTATGATCACTTTGTCATAATGATTTTTTTAATTGTAGCTATACCATAATTCTTCAAAAAAAAACCTTATATTTATAATATTTTAAACAATATTTTTTTGCAAAGTTGTGTCTATTTTACATAATATTTTTTGTTATATTTTTTTATTTTTATGGTTGTGTTTTTAGTAACAGTTTATGTTTAATGTTTATGTATTCAAACTATTTTATTACATTCAAATGATTTCATAATGTATAATTTTAAATTTTAAATTTTATTTATTTAATTTCTAAAATCCCGCGACATCTCGGGGGGGGGGGAGGTCTGAGTCCTATTATTATTAATTTTAACTTTACACACTGATTCTACAAGTTGGACTTGTAGAATCAGTGACTATAGAGTATTCTATAGATTCTATAGTTTATTAGATTCCAATTTATAAATATGGTGTTATTGGATTAAGAATTTTATTAAAAGTTTTGTTTTATTCAACTAAAACAAAAGTGTTTTATTTAACTAAAACAAAAGAATCTACGATTGTTAATGATTTCAATTTTTGTGTTATTGGTTTATAATATTTTATGCACTTTTCTTCACAAAATAAAATCATGGAAAATATGATTAAATATTGAAATTGTTTGAGAGACTTTTACAAAATTGAAAACAAATCAACAAAATTATGAAAAACTCTCTAACAAAGCTAAATCTTTCATTTATTATTCACTTTCTATGATTTTTATTTCTATGATTTTGGATGACTTAAAATCATCAAAATTCTTTTAAGTCATCCAAAATCAAATTAGTTCCTAGCAACATTTTATAAATATAGCATTATTTAAATGTTTAAAAAAAACCTTGAGAAGACAAAAAAAAAGTTTTTTCAATAAATTTGAAAAGTTAAAAATTTAGTAATTATACTAAATCTACAAAATGATGTTTAAACAAGTTGAATTTGTGGAATCTCTAACGATCAATGACTAAGTCAAATGACGGGATCCAAAATCCTTTTAGTTCTCACATTATTTTATAAATATAGCATTATATTACAAAAAAAAAAAAAACAAATCTTGAGAAAAATCAATTTTATAAATATAGCATTATTACAAAATCATGAGAAAAATCAATTTTAGTACCAGTCAAAAACAAATCAAATGTTTTGAAAAAAAAAAGTTAAATAATTTGAAAATAGTAATAATACTATATCTATATAATGATGTGAAAAAACTTTTTACTACTGAATCAATTTATTATCAATAATACTATATCTTTTTGATTATTTTAAATTAGTAAAAGAAAAGCAGAAAATAGAATTGGTTTTACCAAGTCGTTCTCAATCATCCCACGAAACCTAATATAATAGTCTTGTGCTGCACCCACCGGATAACTTGGCGAATCAAGAAAGAACAGAGGAAGTTGAGGAACCCTACAAAAAAAAACTAAAAGGTCAATTAGGAAACAAAGTGATAACAGAGAGAGAACATTGTAGGTCAGATCAATTTCTTAAGAATATATTTCATCTAAGATTTATTTGCGTTCAGAAAAACAAAGATTGGAGACCTCAAATCAAAGAGACTTCTATTTTTCAAAGCAACTTAGGCTTCACTTATAAAATCCAAGTTGCAAGGTAAAAAAAAAAAAAAAGGAATTGTGGCGAATAGTTTGAAGAAGCAACAAACCTGGCTAATGTCGTGACAATGGTGCGTATGATGTTGCTTGATGCACCCATGGTTTGCGTCACCACGTCCTATTCGGTACAGTACTGCGGGTGAGATTCTCCATGAGCCAGAGATCGTGAAACGCAAAAAAAAAAACAGAGAGACGGAATCCAAACGATGACGAAGAGAGTTACAGTTACGACGGCGATAGGGCGATGATGCGGGTGATCATCGATCGAGTTTGACGGTCTGTAAAAGATCGGAGAAGAGAGATTAGCAGAGCTTGCCTCAATAAGAACAGAGAGACTAGAAAGGAAAGGAAGAACAAGGGAGGTGGTGGTTGTTTTGCTTTCGGAAGATCATGGTTTCTTAAAGATGACTGTGCTAGCTTAGCTTCGAGTTTATATAGAAAAAAGGTTTCCAACAAAAAAAAAAGGAAGGGAAAGGTTAGGTTTTCAGAAAATAAAATAGGAATGTTTCCTTTTTTATCAAAACAAAAAACGAAATCAAAATTAAAAAGTTACCGTTACAGGTAACCCGTTACTGCCTAACAATTTATTTGATGGGACTTGCGTCGTTTGCAGTGTAACTAGCTAGAGATTCAAAAATTGATTACTGTAGATTAAACCCAAAAAACAAAAGTCAAAAGAGTAAACCGCAAATAAGAGACCGTATCTCTCTGCTTCTCCCAACGAGAGAGATTGGACAACTCAAAACTTTTACGTTGCTTTATTCCAGATGTGACCTGAATCACTTGTAGTTTCAGTTCCCTTGATTTAGGGTTTTTCTTTGTTTGTGTTACAGTACAAGCCTTGTATGTTAGGGCATGTTTATAGGGGATCATGTAGGGGTGTTCTTAGATGAGAAATAATGTAAAAATATTGTAAGATCAGATCTTAAGATCTTTTGTTAAGAAGTTAGTTATTGGGAGAACAGGTATAAGATCTTAAGATTTAATAATATAATATTTTTATAGAAATTTAAAAATATTGAATAAATACAAAGATTAGTGTTTAATATGTAATTTAAGTATGTTTAAAATTTTCTAATATAATGTTTATTAATATTCTTATTAAACATATTACAATTATTAAAATTTATAAAATAACATTTTAATTGAAAACTTAAAAAACTTTTATTAAAATTAAAAAAAAACATTATTACTTAATTATTCAAAGAAGACAAACATTTTATTTAAAGAAGACATACATTTTATTTAAAGAAGACAAACACGAATTTCACAAAAAAAAAAATGAAAATGAAAACGAAGTAAAAAAAATGATTTGGGAATAAAATTTTTGTCCAATCACAGCAAGCCACATACCCAAAGATCAGGCTCAAGAACTGATCCCAAATAAGATCAAAAGGCCTGATCTAAAGGCCACTGTTCATTTAATTTTATTTTTTTAAAGCTAAGATCAGGCCATCAGTTGCGCCAATAAACATGGCCTTACTAGTTTATAATAAAAGCACTGTATTTTATAGAATTTAATTAAAATGAGTCCCGTAATTATTATAAAATTACCTCTGGCTCCTCTGAGGTAAAAAAAAATAGTCAAGTAACTAGATTTATAAATTTGCCAAACCAATTATGGAAAATTGAAATTGAATAAAGTAAGATATTATAGTTTATTTTTTCATAAAAACATTTAAAACTTATAATTAAAAAGAAAAATATAAATTGATTTTGTTCAGATATTTTAGGAAAATATGTATTTCCACACTCAATTTTTTTGCTAAAAATGTCTTAGTTACAAATGGTATATGATGTAAATATTGTCCAACTACAAGCTTTCTTAGGACATCTTTAGTGGTGAGTACTAATCACCAAAGTTACTCTTATAAATTAATATAATATTGAGAAAGAGAGAAAAAAGAGAAAAATCGTTTCTTCAGTTACTTCTGCAAACATCGTTTCTTTGCAAAAATAAACATGTGTCAATTTTTTATCGGTTATTACTAATAAAATATAATAAATATATATATATATATATAATTAAATTAATATTTTTGTTTTTTTTAAAGTAAACGTTACCGGAGGGTTCGTTTGTGTAAGGCGCGTCTAGCCCTATCGAACGAATTATGCCGATTTTTTGAATTACTTGGATTGTGATCAAGAGCCTCCAATGTTCCATGGATATAGGAAGAATTACCTCGCCTAATAGACTGGAGGAGGTGTCCCGTACCCTTAGAATCGTCTAATAAAAAAAATGTGCTTACCTTCATGGGAGCTGACATTACTTCTTTTGATATCGATGCCTTAGTCAGGCTAACTATATGCGATGCGTCAAACATAAAATGAAATTCATCCTACCGAAACCAGACCAGTCGTGAGATGTTTGGTCAAGTCCTATAACGAGCGAAACCCTCGTCTTGTGTTGCTCAGACATGCGCCTAAGGAGAAAGGCGTTACTGGACTATTGATGGTCTTAGTTTCTTTGCTAATTCTGCTGTGAAAGTCGTAATATAGATAAAGGCAGAGAGGTAGAAAGAACAAGTTGGGCCTTACTAAGTAACAAAAATAAAGCCCATATACAAAGGTGAGCTTGAAAATGGCCTTTTAACGTTTAATCGTAATCAGATCCATAATAAACTGACACGTGGTGTGAAACGAGGATATACATCAAATTAGGTCTCTCTCTCTATAGGTGAGTGATAGATAGATAAGGAAAGCTCTCTCTCTCTCTCTCTCTCTCTCTATCTCTAAACTTTTTTTTGTTCCTTGCGTCGGCGAAAAAAAAGTCTCTAAGAGAAAGATGAAGATTGGTGTGCTACTGATACTAGAAGAGTCGTATTACATGTTTTGTGCGTGAACCTAATTCGAAAGGCTTTATCATGGACGAGATTATGTGTTTTGCTGTTGGATTAGATTCACGCACAAACTCGTAATCTGTCTTTTCGATTGATTTTTTTTTTTAATTTTTATTAACTAGATCTGTCTTCGATTTTCCAAATCTCTCTGCTGCGATATATGGTTTTGCTTTGATGGTTTATGATGATTTATACGCTTTCGATCTTGTTTTTAATTTGAGAATCGTAACCAAGATCTACCTTTCTACTTTCGGAAACTTTCCCTTTCCGTTGGACTCTTTCTCTCTCTCTTGTTTTGTATCTTCCAAATTTGTTTTTTACTGCGTTTGGTATGAATCGATTAGATAGCCATGGAATCACTCTTATCACCAAACACAGAAAGAAAAAGTTATGTCTCTTGATATTTTTTATGCCTGCCTTGTATTTGAATTAAAGTTTCAACCGCTCATTTAAATACTTTGGTTAAATGACCTATTATTGGAGAGTCTTGATTTATGTCGTGTTTATGTGTTATTTTCTTGAATCATATGACACTTTCACTTGTTTTATTGCTTTTTTTTTTTTGCTCCTATTTTTATTCTTATGAAACAGGTGAAGAGAGAGGACTAATCATCAGTTCTGCGATCTTCGTGTGTCTGTCGAGATTCAAGAAAGCAGAGCAAATCTTATATAGGATTATCCCCAAATCTTATACCTCTGGATGATCTGACCAAATCAAACGTAATTAATAAACTTATTAACTAGTCTGATTTAAGTATGTAAAGATGGATTTAATTTTACAATGACTAATCCTCTTTCTTAATTACTACTCACAGTATATATTTATAAGAAAATGTCTCCAAACTTAAAATTTTTATTAGATTATGATCGGCGGGCAAATTTTTACATAATTTTGTTAATATATTATTTTAATACTATTTTGTTAATATATTATTTTATTAATTTTAATGATTTACTATATAATCTGCGGTATAAACTGCAGAACAATTTTTGTTTAATTCAATTTTAATTAAATCAATTTGATTCGATATATTTTATATTGGTGTTGTTGAAATAGTAAAATGAGGATTTAATCAGTATTGAGTATTATATTATTAATATTTTATTTTTTAGTATTATCAATTAAATTATGTCATGTTATATAACTAGTTTGTGTTAATTTAAAAATTTAATATATTTAAATATTCATAATTTTAAAATTTTAATTAAATTTAGATATATCAGTTATAAATTAAAAAATTCTTAAAATTTTATAATTTACTATATACGGTAAAATTACTATATATGTATGTTAGACACACATTTTTTATATTAATTGAGTAGTGTATGTTCATTTTAAAAATTCAAATCATAATATATGTAAAAATATTTATTTTTTTAATTTTATATATTATATGATGACTCATTACATTGAAAATTTAAAATAAAAAAGAGATGATAGTAGAATATTATATATATGGATATTTTAAATAAAGAAAATAAAATAATCTAAATAATTTTTTAATCTAGAATAAATCTTCTGAATATCCATATTAATTGTAAAATATTATATATATGAATATTTAAAATAATTTAATTATGTTTGGTTATAAGCATTTAATGGTATTCAATGGTAAATACTTCAAAAACATATTTTAAGCAAAAAGTGCTCCAATTATACTAATATATATTGATTTTGGTCAACCATCACTATCTTTATTAATTTTTTTGGTAGCCTTCTGATCTGTGTCACAATTAGAAAATCAAGATATTTAGCTATTTACTTCTATATTTTTGACTATTTTTACATTGGAGTGCTTAACAAATAAGAGGATTAGCCAAGGAACCTAGTCGTCTCTTATTCAGTCAAGGAATGATAATATTACTAGCTATAGATGTAAATCTTATTGTAACAAAATTATAGCAAAAATATCTTAAATATCAAATGGTGCGTTAACATTATTGGTAAGAAATCACTGGGAGGTTATCTCCTGTTATTCACCAAAACATTATTGGTAAGAATAACAAAGTATCATTGATTCTTCATCTCTCTGACTCTGACTAACTAATTCAACGCAATATAATACGTTCAACGCAATATATATCTATGGATTTCTATATCATACCCAATTAAAAGTAAGATTGATAAAAAAAAAAAAAAATGAAGGGAATGGCATTGCACAGTCTATGTTACTCTTCTTACTACAAGGTGTGTCTTATGGCGATGTTGTTATCGGTGTACGGATCTACCGCATGGGCTGAATACTCCGTTCAAATAAACAGCACCATTTCCGTTAATCCTAACGGCGCCGGAAATTTCACAACGATCCAAAGTGCAATCGATTCCATCCCTCTTTATAACGAAAACTGGATCCATATCCTCATAGAAAACGGCACTTACAAGTACAGTTTTAATTTCATATTTTTCATATTATTGATCTTTTGTCGCATTTCCCTTACTAATGTATAGACACGGTTTAACAAAAATTTTAATGTGAATTTTACCAATCACAAAATTTTGTAGCGAGAAAGTGACGATACCATATAATAAAAGCTACGTATATTTACAAGGCGGAGGAATTGAAAAGACGATAATAGCTTACAACGATCATGAGTTCACCGATTCTAGCTCCACTTTCACGGCCTTTTCTGACAACATCATCATCTCAGGAATCACTTTCAAAGTACGTGTCTTAATTAATTATATTCATATTTATCTATATCATAAACACTGTATAGAATCTAGAATTTATTATTTATGAATATCCATAATCAATATAATTATTCTCTGTGTAGAATACTTATAACATCAGAGATATAGACACACCTATTAAACCAGCGGTAGCTGCGAGATTGCTTGGAGACAAGTACGTAGTGCTCGACTCTAGTTTTGATGGTTTCCAAGATACACTGTACGACTGTTTAGGTAGACATTACTACAAAAGATGTGTTATCACCGGTGGCATCGACTTCATTTTTGGCTATGCCCGATCCCTTTACGAGGTACCTATCTACATATAATAATCGTTTTAATTGTTAGTAAATTCGTTGTTGGTATAAAAAAATACACGCGTCACGTGCGTGGTGTCTAACAAAGTTAAATAATGGTTCAACGTAATAATTAAGGGGTGCACGTTGAATGTAACGGTGGGAACCTATGGACCAGACAGAGCGTTCGGTACGATAACAGCGCAAGGAAACCAGTCACCGACGGCTGAGGGAGGATTTGTGTTCAATGACTGCACCGTTACGGGAAACGGCAAGGCTTTACTGGGACGAGCATGGGAACCTTACGCTCGTGTCATCTTTTACCGTTCCGAGTTGAGCGACGTAATTTTGCCAATTGGTTGGGATGCTTGGAACGCAATAAACCAAGAGTACGTAAAAATCTCTCAAATCTTCTTTTTCTTTACTTATGCACGTTTTTTTTTACATTTTATGATATTCAAAATTTATGTATTACTATATTAACTAAAAAAACACAACAATGTAATATCATAGGGGGCATACAACATTTGTGGAGTATGGTTGTATTGGAGCCGGAGCAAACACGTCACAGAGAGTGCCATGGCTCAAGAAGGAGAGTGAAGAATACGTTCTTAACCTCACCAGTCGTTCCTTTATCGACCAAGATGGTTGGCTTGATAGGCTCCCTATGAAATTTTAGAACTGATTGTAATACGGATTAGCTAGTCCAGTATTCTGTGGTATATTAAAAACCATAGTCTAAACTGTGTAACTTTGTGTGTTCATCATCATCATCAATTCATCATCATCTATCAATTGATAGAAAAGTTAGCTGATTAGTTGATAAATATAGTCTACTTTTAAATGATAAATCGCAGCAATCCTTGAGATTCTTATAAAAATTTCATTCTTAAAATCACTAACTATATCAAGATGATATCATACAACAAATGTAGATATATAGTGTGTAACGACCTTGTTTGTGTCCGGATCAGCCGCAGCCGAAGAGTTAAGCTTACACACAATTAAAAATGATGTTCTTAACTAATAACGGTGGCGGAAATTTTACTACGGTCAATGCGAAACAGATTAAGTAGATTTCTTTAATATATTGGGCTATAAGGCCCATTAAGCCCAATAGTTTTGTAAAATAATTTTTAGGCCCCTTTTGTTCTTCTCTCACTGAAAGTTACAAGTTGAGAGACCAAACCAAGGAAAAACCTTTTCTCAGTTTTTCTTCAACTTCAGAATTATAAATTCCGACCAAATCTGTTTCCCTCTCTCTTGATCTCGTCTTTTGCATATTCCTCAGACTGCTACTCTAATTCGTGAATCTCACCAAACTGTTGGCTTGCTAGTCTCCGCCCTTAGTTTAAGAGTTTTATTTTCTTGCGCGCCAACTGTTCGTTAAATTGCCTGAACCAGTTTCTTCAAGCCAATAGAAAGCCCTAGTTTGTTTTCTTCTTTCAGGTTTTGCAAGTTAGGTTCTTTCAACAACCCTAAAAAGTTGTTTTGAGGGTTTATTCGAATCTACTCAAGAATGGCTAGTAGTAGTACTAACGGGAACAATAAGAGAAGAGATGGTGCTTTATCGTCGCTTGCTCCTCGCAAAATCAACGTTCAGAAGTTCTCAGAGGCTAGAGCAGCGGAGCTTGAGTCTCTTCACTCCATTGTATCTGATCGTTTGAATAAAGACTTTCGATCAAAGAGGAACAAGAGGAGAAGGACCAATTCTTACAATAACCAACCTGCAAAGAGACGTTATATAAAGAGGCAAAACTCAGAGTCATTGATTGGCCGATCAAGAGGAGGAGACTTAGACCACCATGAAACGACCATCACTAGACGTGTTAAGAGGAGAATGGAACTTAAAGGGAACCCTTCATCTGGTTTTTCTGCTTCTGGTGATGGAACAAAGAGGCTCAGAACACATGTTTGGCATGCTAAACGATTTACTATGACTAAGCTTTGGGGTTTTCATCTTCCTCTTGGTTTACATGGAAGGTTTGTTTCTGATTTTCTAGTGTTGTTGCTACTCTTTTAAGTACGAAAAGGTACCTTTTCGTAAAATTTTAAGCTTGTTTTTTTTTTCATGGTTTTAGAGGAAAGGGATCTAGGGATGTCTTGAAGCAGTCTAGGCAAGGTGTTATTGTCCATGATGCAAGCTATCACATTGCTGTGCAATTGGAGGGTCCAGAGGCAGGCATTTACCTTATTCTTGACAGTCTTCTTTAAACTTTTGTTATAACTTGGTTGTAGTTTAATATTTTCTATATTGTCTTTTGGCTTTGAATTTCTCAGGGCTCACTCTTGTCGATTTTAAACATGTTACTGGAGCCTTCTCCGTCATCTCATTCCAAGGAAGCTTTCGACTCTATTCTCACAGGCCGTAGTTATGAAAACGCCATGGTAGTGAATCTATGAATCTTACTTTTATTTTTAACTGGAAACTACAACTTAAGCAGGATGTAACCGTAACTTTTTTTGTTTTCTTCAGCTTTATAATGTTAAACCACCAGTTTCCCAAGCGATTGCCCCTGTAATTTATATGTGGAGACCTTCTGAGTTACCTAAGAGAAGTGACGAGGAGGAAGATGGTGACTGTATAGGAACTGATGGTGCAGTCACAATTGGTGATCATGTAGACTTTCGGAAACTTTGGGTGTGGATCCATGCTTCTTCCTTCAGTGAAGGATATGCTTCTCTTCAAGTAGCTTGTCAAAAACAGGTAGTTATTTTCTTGTATTTGAGGTTGTTTTCAGGTGTCTCCAGCTTATATTCGCCGTTAGTAGTTTGCATAATGCTTTACATATTCTTGTGGAAATATTTACGCCGGTTGTTCCTTCATTCAGATGAACGAGGCAGGTGTTTCAGTTGATTGTGTTTCACTCGAGGGTCAACTTGCAAAACTTGAGATTTTTGGTCCAAAAGCATCTCATCTTCTTCAAAAGACCCTACGTCCTGCTACAAGGTGAGCCATCTGAGTAAGTATAGAATGGTTTTCAAGAAGGAAAATGAACAAATGAATAACTTATATCAAGTTTTTTTTTTATTTGTCTTTGCAGTAGCTCAGAGGAGCCCTCTATTTTAAGAAAGTGTTCAATGGAAAATGCTGAAGTTAAAGTCGTTACTGATCTTTCCAAAGAAGAGACCATATCATCTTGCGCTATTTTAGCGCAGTTTGTCATGGATCCGCGGTTAATCCCTAATAGTCCATGTGATGATAGTACAGTGTCAGTTGAAACGGCCAAAACTGAGCCTACCAATTCACTTGAGATAACAACCAAAACTGATGCTGAAATTTTTACTGAAGTTTTCAAGTGCCTCTGGGATGCTAACAGTGATCTGACCCCTCCAGAAGAAGAAAATGTGTTGTGTTGGGAAAAGCATCAGAATCGTATGGATTCTCTTTGCCTCGATAACCCAGTTGCTGAGGTTCCAAAGGTATCTAGTAGGCCAAGAAGTTCGAGGTCTTGTCCTTTACTGCTTCTCAAACATAAAAACTCGGGAATGCACCAACCGGGTAATCTGCACTTTGGTTGAATCGTTTCTGTGACTTTCTTTAAAATCAAGGTCCTCAATGCTCCACACTTAATCATTATCGTTCTCTTTCAGATGGTCCCTAATACTTCCCCTTAGTTGGATCAAAGTCTTCTGGAATGCCTTCCTCTCAAAAGGAGCTCATGCAATAGGTCAGAGGGAGAAACGCTGGGTTTCTTGTGATGTATATTTTCACTCTCTTAAACTTTTATCCCCCTATTGTTAAGATTCTCTTGCTATGTAAACTTATTAAACCGTAAATTTTAAAAATGTTTGAAATTTGTCATTTTTATTTGCAGGTTGGTATGCCCTTTTTCCCATCAGATTTTCCTGACTGTAAAGCATATTCAACTTTTACACTGGGTGAGGCTGCAGACATGGAGTTAAAGGCACAACGACGCCCTCCTGCCATAAGACCTTTCAGAATTCCCATTCCACCTCCGTGGAATAGTATCCATGTCACGCGTTCTATTGGAGAGAGTTCCAATCAAAATCTTACAAGCAATGAGACGAACGGGACCGAGATTTCCAGTTCTGGTGGTAATCTATTTGATGGGATTGTGGCAAGAACATCAGATTCGCTGACTACTTTGCTCCAAACTTTCACAAGTGGCAACTTGTTTTTATTTCCTCACAATGCTTCAAAACCAAGCACAGACGCCATTAAGAAGACACTTCAAGAAGATGAAACAAAAGTAAGAGCTGAGATCCATCAGAAGAGTAATAAACTGTGCCTCGTCAGAGTTCTTCTACATGCTTTCAAGGAAGGGTCATTTGAAGAAGGCGCGGTTGTATGTGCACCATCTCTTGCTGACATATCATTGCTAAAATCCAGGTAACATCTTCAAGAAACCATGTTCAACAAGCTGTGATCAAATGAAACTATTTTCACTTTGGGATCACATTAAAAGTATATTGCATTATGTTTTGCAGCTGCAGTGAAGGAGAAGAAGGGCGTGTTACAATCCCTCAATCTTCTGTAAGTTCTTACTTCCAAGAACAACCTTCTGGAACCTGGGAACTAAATGTCCCTGAAGACACTCTTACAAAGCAATCTCATAGATGGCCAATCGGGTTTGTAACGACAGGATTTGTCCGTGGGAGGTAATAATACAAAAAACCCCTTTCAGAAATCATTGATTACAGTTCAGCAGAGGGTGAATCTGGTTTCTGAGCTCTTAAAAACTTGTCTTAATATTGCAGTAAAAAGCAGAAGGCGGAAGCTTTCTGTGATGCAGTGTTGTTAGGGAGACTGAGAGACGAGCAATGGAGAGACAAAGATGTAAAACGGAGGAAGAAGGAGATTTATGTTTTGGTTAGAAACCTAAGATCTTGTGCTTTTAGACTCGCACTTGCTACCATTGTTTTAGAGCAACAAGAGACTAGTAGTGATGTCTACTGCTTTTAAAAAACGCATTCACCAGCAAGCACTGTTGTTTTTGTGAATTTGGATGTAATTTGTCAATGGTTTCTCTAAAGTCAATTTAAAAGAAGCTACAGGACGTCGTCGTTTCAAAGTCAATAAAATCGCAAGTAGCTTCGAAAACGTCGTCGTTTCAATACTCACAGTTCTTTTTTATTTAACCGAACCACACATTATATTATAAGGTTCGGCGGTACGGAACTAAATAGAACTCTCTTTCTCTTATCTCTACCGGCGCCGGAGAAATTTACCGATCAACATAATCTAGACTACTGCGACTGAGTTTGATTAAACGACTCAATTAGGGTTTAAGATGGAGAGACGTGTCGCAAACGCCTATCCTGGTCCTGCACCACCAGTTCCGTACTACCATAACAACTACAACAACCCTCATCATCATCAGATTCATCCGCCGCCGTCGCAGCAGCAACACCATGTCGCCGCCGTTGGATTTCACCAATACCCTCAAAACGAAAACAGGGATCAGCCTTTCCGTCAGCCGCATTTTGATAATTATTCCGGCCAACAACAACAGAACATGATCGTTGATCAGAATAATAACGCTCCTCCGCCGTTTCCATCTAGTCCTTGCGGTGGTAACTTAAGGAAGAGACGGTCTCATTCAGCTACAGGTTATCTCCAATTTAATTTGTTTTTTTTTTCCTTTTCTGCTTCATATCGACAAAAAGGTGTAAACTTTGGTGATTCATCGTTAAACTCGCTTTTGGTACTTTCTTGGTTTGTTCGAGCTTCTGATTTTTTTTTAATACTTGTTTGTATACATGAAGATACTGCTGATGGTAGTATTGCCAAGTTATATGTTGCGCCGGTCTCGAAGACAGCAACTGAATATGATGTGAGTGTGGTTTGGCTTATTCTTAGTATGGTTTTATGAAATGTCTCCTTTGAGATTCTTCTGTGTGCAAGTAAATTGACTTGTGACAATCTGTGTGTTTACATCAGATCCGTCAGGTGTTTGAAAAATATGGTAATGTCACTGAGATCATTCTACCCAAAGATAAGATGACCGGTGATAGAGCAGGTGATTTCATTCTTTTGTTTGTTTTCGCAATTACTTGAAAAGCATATTTTTTCACTGCCTTTCATTGACATTCTTGCTTATGAGGTTTAGCAGTTTGCTGAATAACTTTTTTTTTTTTGTATGTATCTTTGCAGCTTACTGTTTTGTTAAGTACAAAAAGTCAGAAGAGGGTAATGCGGCTATTGCAGCTTTATCTGAGCAGTTTACCTTTCCTGGAGTGAGTTCTTAACTTCTGCAATGTTTTGTTTCAACGTTTCCTCGCTGATATGGGATTCGTTTCAAAAATTTATTTCGTTATTTTCAGGAAATGCTTCCAGTCAAGGTCCGATATGCTGACGCCGAACGGGAACGGATTGGTAAGAGTAGGTGTCCATACTTCTAGGAACAGAAATTTAGATAGAACGTAAAACTCTGAAGACGACAGGGTAGTGTATTATGGGAACCTTTGAAACAGAATATTTCTTACATTATTAATTAGTATTTGGTTATCATGCCTTCGACTGCTTCTCCTTCACCTCCTTTTCTTAGCTTATAAGATCAAGTTTCACGAGTTTCTGAGTACAAAGATGCTCTCTTATTTTTTCTCATTTGTGTATTTTCTTTTCATCTGGACTTTAGGTTTTGCCACGGTACAACTTCCAGATAATCCTAAACTATATGTTAGATGCCTCAACAGACAAACTACAAAAATGGAAGTCCATGAGGTATGCAGGACTCCTTTTCGGCTTTAACTTTCAGTTAATCTTAATTCCTTTGTCACTGACAATTGACAGAACCATGTGCAGATAGTGTTTTTTTTTTACCTCCATTTATAGTTGAATTTCTTACTTTGTTGTGAATAAATCTCAAAGTGTCCTCTTCTCAGGTCTTCTCTAGGTACGGAGTCATTGAAGATATATATATGGCACTTGACGACATGAAGATTTGTCGTGGTATGCCTGTTGCCCCTGCATATTTTGGTTCTTGACTCTAAATCACGTTTGTTTCAGAGATAGTCTGTTGCCCCTGCATAATTTGGTTCTGTACTCTAAATCACGCTTGTTTCAGAGATCCTAGTTTAAACTTCTCAGATTTTGTAGGAAACATGATGTGACAGCCTTAGATTGTTCTTTCTAACCAATGCCTAAGAGTGATATTTTGGATAGCATGAACCGGATTATATAACTAACTTCTTTGCTCTCTGTAGGGTATGCATTTGTTCAGTTTTCTTGTAGGGATATGGCACTAGCGGCAATCAAAGCTTTAAATGGACTCTTTACCATACGGGTAGTTCAGATAGTTTTTTTGTTGTATCTCAATCGCTTAATGTTTCTTTGGCGTCCACTGTTCCATGCTTTACTGTATTTTTTGTCTTCCTTCAGGGTTCTGATCAGCCTCTGACTGTTAGATTTGCAGATCCTAAAAAGCCAAGGTCTTACTGCTTACTATTCCTTTTCTACATTATTAGGATTTGCATGATTTACTTTTCAATTCCAAACTCATTCTCTTGGTTCTTACACTTTGATCTTACCCCATCACTTATACCTGGATTGTCTTGTGTCTTCAGGTCTACCTTTAATACTCCACCTGTAACGCAACACTACGACCCAAATTGGCACCCACAACCATATTCTCAATGGGAAAATAAGGAGCCTGCAGCCCCTAGAGTCGTTCAGCATCATGATTTTGCTTCACAGCCAAATCACTTTCCGCACCAAAATACTCAAGCAGTATCCGAGGTTCAAAAACCACAGCATCGAGATATTCCACCTCAAAATTTTGATAAGCATCAGAAATCTGAGACTGCCAGCGTTGAGGTATTCCTTTTTTAGGATCTGGTAATGGTAGATCTTGAACTCCGAAACTAAGAGTTTATTTATACGGTTTAGGTTTCATAAATCTTGTATATACATCTGCTTGATCTTATATGGGTAACTACTTTTTTGTAGACTAGAAGTGATGGTCAGAAGATTTCTAGTCAATCAAATGTATTACCTGAAGATCAAAATACAGTGAGCTCTGAGTGTGACTGGAGTGAACACACATGTCCAGATGGGAATAAATACTACTTCCATTGCGTCACTTGCGAAAGCACGGTATGTGTTTCCCTCTTTCAATATGTACTCCTCGGAAGCGAAATCTGCGATTACTGAATATATGGATGGACACACAGTGGGAGAAACCGGACGAATACTCCATGTTTGAGAGATGGTTTGAAGAGCAAACAAGGCAACAAGATACAAAACTTGTATCTCCCCCG
Source organism: Camelina hispida (assembly GCA_023657505.1). NCBI lineage: Eukaryota > Viridiplantae > Streptophyta > Magnoliopsida > Brassicales > Brassicaceae > Camelina > Camelina hispida. The sequence continues at coordinate 501,000 of CP094634.1, read as the reverse complement.
TTAAACAATGAGAGCCAAGAAGCAATGGAGCAAGTTCAGTCTGATGATGTGTTGCAACAGAATACTAAACTCCAACAAGCATCCTTATCCACAGCGGTAAGAAGAGATAAATTCTGTAATGTGTCGTATTTGACACGCTGCGACTTCCATTTTCTGAGATAGTATTTTATAAGAGTCAAGTCCAATATTTTTCGGTGCTGTGTGTTTGCAGGATGAGGAGAACAGTTTAGTATATTCAGTAACAACACTGGCTGTGGAAACTACATGTTCATAAAAGGTCTCAGGTAATGAACAGATGAATCTTTTTTAGTGATGCAGTAGAGGTTGATTTGGTTCTTAAAGCTTTGTGTGATGATGCAGTGTTGTTTAGGGAGACAAAGAGATGATGAGCGAGGGAGTAAAAAGGAGATATATATACATGGTTTAGTTAGAAACCAAAGATCTTGTGGTTTTAGAATGCAGACAGTAAAAAAAAAACTGGTTACTGAACTCAAATATTTCTTTAGAAACTTAAGAATTGGAAAGAAAAATAATCAAAAAAATTGATTCTGTTTGGTAAATAAAAATCTATTTTCACCTGATCCATTTACCCCATTGGTAGAATCCATTTCAATTCAATTGTATTATTTACATAAATCCAAAAATTGCCGGTGGAAAAAATAAATTTCCTTTGCTAGTCACATTCTATAATAGTATGAGTTATTGAGTGACTAGTTTTGTGATTGGTATAATAACAATTGAAACTCTATAAAGTGCCTCTCTGTGAGCGAGAGAGTTATGTCTTGAGTCATCAAAATCAACTACACACACTTACGTGGAATGATATGATTTGTCATGATTTTTAGAAGTTAATACTAAATAATCAAAAATGTTAATTTTACTAATTATTCTATTTTGGGACTTATTTCCTAAAAAAAAACATCTTCTTCTACAATCTTAAAGTCTCTCTTGAGTGTACTTGTTGGGGGTTTGGGTTGATCCTTCTTCGTCCGTCATCATCATCTAGTCGTCTCTAATTTCAAGTTTGCTTGCGGTAAGTTTCTAGTTAGGGATTTTGCGGAAACAGATTAGGGTTTTTGTCGAGGGAATAGGGTTTTTGTTTCAATTGGGCACAACACAACTATGGGTTTGTTAAGGATTGAGAGAATATGTGATTTGCCGGACGATTTGCTGTTGAGGATCTTACTCCTCCTCCCGCCAAAAGATGCAGTGGCCACTGGGATCTTGTCTAAACGATGGCGTTACCTCTGGAAGATGCTCCATATACTCACCTTCAAAGACGACGACCAAGGCAGCAGCGAGAGCTTTGTATGGTTTGTTGACAAGACACTGCAACACCATAATGCACCGAAACTAGTAAGCCTTGTTGTCGAACTGGGTTCACGATGTTCTCCTGTTGACGTTGATGTCACAAAGTGGGTTGACAAGGCAGTTAACCACGGTGTGAAAGAGTTAGTTTTCAAGCTCCTCTGGACAGTAGAAGGAGAGCCCACAAGCTTTTTACCTGAGAGCCTCTACACATGCGACTCTCTCGTTTCTTTAACTCTATCAAACGAGATTCTAGTTGACGTTTCTTTCCCGGCTAGCCTACCATCTCTCTCATATCTGAAACTTGTCAACGTTTTCTACAAAGACGAAGAATCTCTTGTTAGGCTTTTATCAAGTTCCCCTGTTCTCCAAGAGCTCCGGGTTGAACGAGGTTATAAGGATGATGGATTGACAAACTTTATCGTGAAAGTGCCTTCCTTGAAAAAATTTGTTTATGAGACCCCCATAAGATCGACCATGGATATGCCCCCGGAAGAGGGAGAAGAACATCACATTGGGTCGTTGGTGATAGATTCCCCTGGATTAAAAAATTTAAAACTAACCGACTATAGGGGGCGGTGGGGAGACTATTGTACTTTGATGGATAATTTTCATTGCCTTGATAACGTAGCCAGCACCGCAATTGCTAACCATGATAATGAAAAGTTTCTAAGATGTTTTACTTCTGCCAGACGTCTCAACTTGTATTTATCCGAATCAATGGTAATATCCCTCTCTTTCTATTCCTTGTTGCTTGCTTGCTTGCTTGGTCAACTCAACTAATCTTCTTTTGTTTGTTTGTAATGCAGGTTGCGTGTGGATGTTGTAACACCGTTAAGTTCCCTAGGCTCACAGATTTGGTCATTAATGCATTAACAGTATATTGGTTGGAACCACTTATGTTTTTGCTTCACAACTCTCCTAAACTGAAAACTCTTACGATCTACACCACGGTAAGTGGCCATGCCATCATCTTTTAACATATATGCACATCTAGTTTTGATGAATTTTTAATAAATTATATTAAAAAAGTAAAAAGTTGTAATGGTGTGTAATCAGGGGTGTCCCCAATGTACCTGGAACCAGCCGAGTACTGTTCCCCAATGCTTATCGTCTCATCTAGAGATTGTTCAGTGGGTAGCGTACCAAGGAAAAGAAGATGAGAAACAACTAATGAAGTACATCCTCGCTAACTCAAAATGTTTAAAGAGAGTGGAGATGTCCTTCATAGCAAGATGCGATATCAAAGAGTGGCAAAAGGAGTTAGAAGCTATGCCTAGGATTTCAGCATCATCTCGGTTTCTTTATTGTAACCCTGTACTCAATTGGAGTTCTTCTTAGCGGGCTACGGCTACTTCCTCTTTGATTTTCAGTTTTTAGATTATATTGGGTGAAATATCTATCTATATATATACTAAAAGGACTCTCTAGTGTTCAATGGTGTTTTCCCTTTGTTCATTACTGTGTCTCTCTTTGTCTAGAGTACGTAGCTGTTGTTTAGGGAGACTAAAAGATGAGCAACGGTCAACGGAGAAAGAAGGAGATATATGGAGTATATGTTTTTGGTTAGAAGATCTCGTGGTGTTACATTGCAGCAGACAGTAAAAAAAAAAAAAAAAAAAAAAAAAAAAAAAAAAACTGGTTTCTGAACTCAAATGTTGCTTTAGAATTTGAAAGAAAGAAAAAATAATCCAAAATTTGATTTGATTTGGTAAAATAGAAAAACTATTTTCACCTGATCCACTGGTAAAATGAGAATTTATTTCAATTCAATTTTGTTATTTACATACAAATCCAAAAATTCGGGAAAATTTAATTTAGTCAGTCATATGAGAACGAGTGAGTTTACTACTAGTAAAGTAGTAAATTTGTTGGTACAGTAATAATAGAAACTCTTAAGTGACTCTATGCGAGCGAGAGAGTTATGTCCGTCAGTCATCTTCTTCTTCTCTTCCCTTTAAAGGGCACAAAATAGATTAATTAGACCCAAAACAAATCATCACTCGACTTTGCGGAAACAAACAACACAGAGAGACTCACACTTGCAAGAATTGGAAGAAGAAGAACAAGGAGAGGTTATAATCTGAGTTTTGCTCGCTTTCTGTTTTCAGATTTTCGATTTTGTTTCCAGCGATTTCGAACTCTGGATTGATTGATTGATCCAGAGTTAATAAGATTCTTTTATTCCATTTTATTTCCGCCATCTCGCCACATACAAAGAGTATTCGACATCGGCGTATCGCCTAAGAGAGATGGAGCATAAGCGAAAGAACTACAAGCAATAAAAAAGGAGGTGGCGATCTAAATTCTACGGCAGGTCTCCGGTCCCGAGAAGCAGATGCGAAGCGCGACTTCCCCCCTGTGATCTCAACCTCCTCGGCGATTCACAGGCGCAGAGCTCAAGAGGTCAGACTCCAGCGGTTCCTCGACAGCAATACCATCCAGATGCGCTCGCCAACGTTGACACTCCCGCCTCAGCCCGTCTAGTCGGCCTGCTGGCATTTCAGCCCCCTACTCGTCATCTCCTCCAGGAACGCCAGCGGACCCTCCACGGTATGGCTCTCGAAAGTAACGATCTGTGGCCTCCAAGTGGAGGATGTACCGGCGTAATCTCTATGCGGCCCCTGAAGATCGAGATTTCCGCAACATGCAGATTCTCCGATTCGCCCAGCGGCTCATAGTCACTCTGGCAAGTCGGGTAACAGGGCCCTGACGACCTCCCCTTCGCATCGGTCACGGTCGGCGAGTAGTCGGGTCATGCGCCAGCCCGCCAAGTAGAGACCGCCGGCAATGAGCTCGTCGAGAACCGCGATGGTTCCTTCCAAGCGGCAAAGCTGACAGGCGAGATCACGTTTCGGACGAAACGCCTTGATATATGAACTCATCCGCTGACAACGAACTCGGTAGACACGTATCTCCCTTTGCAGAGGATCCTCCTCAGTCCCCACAGCGAGTTCGTGGATGGAGGTGGAATCGCCTCTTCTATGGGAAGGGCGATATTCGACGCTTCCGGGTCGAATCCGCTGACTCCGGCAGCAGTCAGCTCTCGAGCACGCCTTAACCATGCAGAACGTGTCGTGGTGGGCATACTTTGCAGTTGATCTTTCTGAAGTTTGGATGAGAGATGCTCAGCAAACCTTCTCTTCACCTATTTATAGGGGGACGGGGAGATAAATGCTGCGTCCCGACAATCTCGCACCAATCAGATCGTGGGAAGATACGCGCCGCGTCCCGAGACTCTTCCACCAATCAACTTGCAGGGTGAAACCGCGTCCGCATTCAATGCAGCGGTAACGCCTCGGGAATGAGCAAAAAAAAAAAAAAAAAAAAAAAAAAAAAAAGGAGACTACTACGTCTACCCAGTTCGGAACCGAACTATCGACATCTCGGCCAGGTGATCGATCTACTCTCCAGCGGGAGATAAATCGAACCCAGAGAATTCCGTTGGAATTGTTTCGATTCTAAGTCTTCAATGCGAGACGCATCGAGCCCAGAGAATTCTTTCAGAATTGTCTCGATAACTCCTTGACGAGAGATAAACCGAACTCAGAGAATTCTTTTGAATTATTTCGTACGTCTCAGATCGGGCGAATGTAAGCCGGACCCAGAGTTGTAAATTCCGCCTTTCCGTTTTCCGAAGTGGGACAAAGAGGGTAAGCCGAGGCATCGTACCTCGCCCCTCGATCACAAAGTGCACTTACGTTTGGGGTAAAATACCCTTACAAAGGATTATTCAATATAAGCCGAGAGACGTCTCGCCTCGTTTGAATTTTCAATTAAAATAAAAGGAAGCTTTATTGCAAGGTCAAATCGTCATCACAGGATAAATTCGACAAAGAATTAGGAAACAAAACATAACGGAAGGATCAGATCGCCAAAGCATGTCATTCATCAAAGAGTGAGTCCGGCAGCGACCTTCCTGGTGTCAGATGTCGACGCTTCGGCATGGGCCATAGGAGTTGAAGTCCCGTCTTCTCCCAGTCAGCAGGATGCGACTCCAACGCCCTGATTTTCTGTTCGGCTTCGTCCATACGGGCAACGGCTTTTCCTCTCTTCGCCTTTAAGGAGCTGACCTCGGCATCCAGCGCCGCCAACCGATCGTCGATTTCATTCTTCTTCATGCGGTGATAATACAGCTTGTGACATTGTTCGCGATGCACGGATTCGATCTACGCATAAGGCCATTGGTCAGTAAACAGTGGCTAAAATAACTTTGCACGGACAACGCTAGGGTTTGTTACCTGGCGAACGAAGGCATGAGCAGCAGCAGCTTCGATATTGTTGGCACGATTGCTTACATAGAACGTCTTCACCTTGGAAGGCATGAACTCGCCGCTCAAAGCAAAACTCGGTTCGTTGGGAGTCGAGTTCTCTGACCGGTAGCATTCATTGCAGTAGTCAATCAAACACGTCGGCATGTCCGCCACCCTGTCCAGACCGTTCTCGATCCAAAACCTCGGATGGGACTCAAGCAACCTAAGCTTGAACAGCAGTTCACTTCGAGACTGCTCGGTTGAAGCCAATCGCTCGCGGTACTCGGAATGGCGTTCTTCGATGCGGGTGAAAAAGGTTTCCAATTCCAGCCTCTTTTCCGGACTAACACGAAACATTAACATCCAGGGAGCTCGGATGTGTGGGTAGAACTGCATTCCCGTTCAATGGCTTCCGCGTTTGAAAACGTCGGGACATCGCTCTTAACCTCGACTAAGGATGCGGTGCTGCCAACGGAACTCGGCATCTTGGAAATATTGCGTCAAAGTTACGGTACAATCGTACATGGAGCAGTCACATTTATACTAATCCTAAACGAAATATTTCCAATTTTGATGTGGAAAATTACCATTTCCTTTGATGGATAAAAAGGCGATATTCCATGCAAAACAAAGGAAAATTTCCAAAACAGAAGTCGGTTGCTTATTAGGCAGCAATGTTGCGGGATCTTAAGTAACACGGTGCGAAAACAAAAACAACAACAGGAAAATTCTTAGGAGACATTTTCGGGAGGGCCGGTCTGGAAAAGCCCAACATTGGAGCCGTGCGGATGAGGAACGGAGTCTGGAACCGCATCTCCGGATTGAAGCATTCCAAAGCCGAGCTGATCGGGAGACATGTCGAGATCGCCTTCCTCGAATTCTACGAGATCCAACGATTCCACTTCGGTAAGGGCGACCTCCCGCTTCTTCTTGATCTCGGCAACGAGGTTGTCCGGGATGGATGCACCATTCTTCGAAGATGATCCATAATCTCCCAAATCCGTTCGCCTGGTTGAGGACATCCTCTTTCGGACGGGCCATCTCCTGATCACGCAGATAATCCTTCACTTTGTCGAGACGTTTCTGCGCCTTCCTTGTGGTGCCTTCTACTTTGGCTTGGCGATCTAGGCGAAGTCGCCTCGTTTCGGACTCGAATCTCGCCCAAGATCATCGAACTGTTTTGACAGCTCAGCCTTTTCTTTCTCCAGAGTTTTCCCCTGCGATTCCAGCTCAGCAACTCTGCTTTCCAAGTTTTCACGCTCGTGCTCCTTCTTCGCAAGAAGATCCTTTAGCTCTTTGATTTTCTCGCTCTTCGACCTATCCGCTTCTCGGAGGCTCTCCAGACACTCTTGCATCTTCTCGACCCGACCTCTGTCAAGGCCATCGATTTAACACGCCTATCGTACATCAAAGTAAGTGACGACAGGTATGCAGCGGTCTGCAGATCGGAACGAGACGAAGTAAGAATCAAGTTTTGCAAATTAATAATAAGGAGGGAGGCGAGATTCGAACCTGGAGGGCGGATTGAGCAGCTTGGGCGAATTGTTCTTTGAACTCGAGCTTCTCAACCGGCGGCATCATGACCGAGGATAACGTAAGTTGCCTGCACAACTCGGCGGAGGCGTCTCTGTTGCACACAAGAGGTGTCTCCCCGAAATAGTCATAACAAAATTGGTCAGTTCGACCAGCCGCACGTTTAACTCGGAAGCGGTCGTATGATTCGAGGCCAGCTTCTTCCGCGGAGCGTTTCTGACCTGTTCCCTGAGCGGAGGCTTTGCCTTTACCCTTCTCTTTGCTCTTGTCCTTCTTGGCCTTCTTCTTCTTCTTTGAACCGTCACTCGGTTCAGGGGCGATCTGCACTGAGACAATCGGCTCAGTCGGTGGAGGAAGGGATGAGTCATCGGGAACCACATTTTGGTCTCCTTCGTCGGGAGCCAGAAGCTCGTCCTCGCCTACAATGCCTTCAATGTCGATGAATTCATTCTCCGTTTGTTTTGGGTCGAGGTGGACGGCCGGTTCGTCATTTCGGTCCACGGACCGGAGCATCTCGGCGGCGACGATGGTGGTTGGTGGAACCTCGGAAGTTTGACCCAGTGAGCTTGCGAAACTGGCGAACTGCGTTCTTGCCTTACCCATCGCTACTTCCACACGGCGTCGTGAGATTTGAGCCCAACTGCGGTCCGCTACACTGAGGAGAGCGTTCTTAATAGGTTCGACTTCAGACGGTAGATTCCGAATTGAAGGAGGGCGAACTGTAAAACACATGACATATAAAATCAGGTTAGAACAGTATTGTCCGATTTAACAAAATAAAGAACAAGATGATACCCGGCGAATCGTTCCACACTCTTCGGCGACCACATTTTGGATTTTCAAAAGAGCGGTCGTCAACTCGGACAAAGAAGTAGCGAGCTCTCAACTTCTTGAAGTTGCTGACTTTTTCCCCTGGAAGAAAGTTGTGAGCTGGTTTCGCGTTAACCATCCACAAATTGCTCCCTTGGCTATTTTGAAGTTCGTCAACTGCTCAAGTATTCCACTTCGAGAAAAATCCCCGGCTGCGAGTGTGAGGGCGGCAACGAAGTTGCAGATACTTCCCGGGGTGAGTTGACATACCGGAATTTTTCGACGATGGGCGTACTGAGTGAGCAAGTTTGGAAGAGGGAAGAACAACCGGCATTGGGAAAGAATCCTTCATATAGGCAAATGTACCCGAGAGGCGGAGTCCACGGACGCTGGTGCTCTCGGGAATAATAACGTGAACACCGGAATTGGCCAGGCCGCATGAGTTCAACAAGTCGCCAACCGACTTGCTAGTACTGGTCGTCTTCTCGCCCCCAATGTCACCTCGGTGATCTCGAAGAGGTGAAAGGTCATTGACCATAACGTTGTCGAGAGCAGGTCGAACTGTCTCACCATCCAGGTCGTCAGGGGGGAGATCGGAAACTGAAGCGACGTTTCCGTGACCTTCGCGATCATCCTCGTCAATCAAAAAGGATCGGAATCTTGTTGGATCTGCGCCAAGAGCATTCGGCTTCTTCCGGTTTATTTGCCATCTCGCCCTGGGTCGATCTGACAGCGTTCGAAGATTTCCTGCTAGCGTTCTTACGGATCAACGGTTCGCTTGTGGTCGCCGATGAAGAAACCATGACCGAAGTGCAAAACGATGCAGATCGCCGAAGAGTGTAGGGAACTCGATGAACAACAAATAAATGAGGGGCGGAAAGGAGAGAGAACAGAGAGATTACCTTTTGACGAAAAAGCGAAAAATGAAATACTCGGTGGATTCGGAGTATTTATAGATGGAGTGGGCGGCAACCCTACAAGGGTCATAATTGCCTACCATAACCTACGCGACGTTTCGGCTTCCGAGTTGACAGATGTGACGTATCGACACGTGTCGCCAGATTAGAGGAGGGCGGCAGCGGCGACGAGTCGGGAGTATCTAGATTCGGATCTCTTCACGTCTAAATCGGATATTCTCTCTTCAAGTCCGGTCATTCGAATTAATGTACCGAGGGGGGACTAATTGTTGGTGCGGGAATTAGCACTCCCAACATACCGATCTAGACCCGCTAAAGAACCGGATATCTAAACCGGAATTCGGCCTAGGTTGGATTTCATCTCTGAAGGCCCAGTAATATTAAAAGCCCATGGACGAGGTGACGAGTTCGGCACTTCAACTCGCCCAGCGGCTGACCTAGCAAGAAAGGAAGGACTTTCCTAATTAGCTCGCCATCGAGTTAGGAAAGTCAATATATCCAATATATTCGAATATATTCAATAGATCTTCGAATACCTATAAATAGAGGTCGATCCTCTCATTGTAAGGGATCCAATCATTAATAAAAACCCTAATTCCTCTTTGTTCTCGGCAAAACCTAGCTTGTTCTTCAAGAGATCTCATTTCTTCTTTTTGCTTACTTTGATATAATTTCTTTAAGAGATTGTTATCGAATTTGTTTCTTCTAAACAAATTCATTGTGAGAAACCTCAGTTTCTACAATTGGCGCTAGAAGGAGGGGACCTAAGTTCCACGAAAACTTCTCTTCTAGATTTCATCAGAAAGCAAGAGCCAACACCATGTCTTCAATCCTCAACAACGGTGCCAACACGACCGCCCCACGACAAGACGGTCCAGCCAACCAGGAAACCAACCCTCAGGACGTCGCCGCAGATTCACCTGTCGCCATACCCACCACACGCGTTTACGCACGGACGGGTATTCGCCGCACTTCGTCCAACCCAGCAGACGAATCCGCGGCACATGCTGATGAAGTGGAAGAAGTCGAGATACCCCACCAAGGAGATCAGGAGGCCGACGAGGAGCCACCAGTCAATGGATCTGTCGATGGACAGAGGTCACCCGCGCAAGTCGCCCAACCAGCACAGTTCGTCACGATGGACGATCTCCGTCATGTCTTCGGAACGGTATCCAAGGATCTCTTCCAAGCCATCTCTCGCAACAAATCAACGGCTGGACGCAATGGCACACAGCGCGCCTCCACCACAGCAACGAACGAGGCACCATCACGGGAAGTTCGGAGGAACGATCCTCTAAATCGCCGCCTGTTCAACGACCCGCCTTCAACTTTCCGATTCCCGAACCAGCACGCACCATCCGCACTCGCATCGAGAGCGCAGCCTCGGCTGGGGCAATCTCCTGGGAGGCCCATCCACACCTTCCTGCCCCGAGCTGGAGATGCACCTCCGGATTAAAGCTATGGGATCTCTCCTCCACCGAGCTGTCAGCTCGGCACCCGAGATTGATAGAATGTTCGAGGCCACACAGCAATCTCCATTCACCGGCGTATCTTGGAAACGTACGTTCCAAATGTGAAGATAAGAGTTCCGACTTACGATGGAACGAAAGACCCAATGAAGCATCTGACCTCGTTCATGGCAACCATCTCCAAAGCTAGGTTCACCGAAGAACAGAAAGATGCCGGCCAATGCCAACTGTTCGTCGACAGCCTGGTAGAGAATGCACTGATCTGGTTTTCCCATATTCCCAGGCACAATCGACTGTTTCGAACAAGTCAACGGCGTTCCTGCGGAACTACGGTGTTCATCCAACGCGACGCTTCCAGCGCCGAGCTGTGGGAAATAGTCCAGGAACCCGACGAACCCCTTCGAAAGTATCTCACCCGGTTTAAAGAAAAATACGCCACGATAACGGTCGCTGAAGACGTCGCATCGCCGCCTTCAAGAAGGGACTCATTCCCGGCTCCCGCTTGCACGTTGATCTCAACATCAGGGAGGCAACCGACCTGGACGAGGCCCTTCATCGAGGATCTCGCGCCTCGCTACGTCGAAGAAGACGAGGAGAAACGGGCCAGTAAGCTCCTTCCTCTCGCCCGACCAAAGACAAAAATCGGGACCATCAGGAACCTCGGAAACATCATGACCCGAGGGACCCAAAGCGCGGAGTAGTCAACGCGATATCCGGGATGAAGGACAGAATACCGCTTCCTCCGATGCACAAGAAGATCTGGTGCGACTTCCATATGTTCGGCGGCCATTCAACGGCTGAATGCAAGCATCTGTCCAACTACTTATATGAGAAGTACCTATCCGGTGAAATCAAGGCTGTCTACCAACCGAAGGCTTCGGGGCCGCGGCGGTAGAGGTCGAGGAGGAAGGTTCGGGCGACCCAACTCCGGCCGAGGTCAGAAGGGCGCCAAACAATCCGACAACGCACCGGATACTTCGCAGCAACCACCCCCGCCGAGCAACAGGCACCAGCGCCGTGGAAATCCCCGACGCCGTCCAAACGTCAAAAGGGACAGCGATCAGGCGGCACCTCGGGGTCGTATTCTCATCATCGGTCAGACCGATGAATGCCCAGATTCCGTACGAGCCCTGAAAAGCGAGCGCAGATTTGCAATGTCCAGGCGATTTCCGAAGAAGAGGTAAGCTAAGCACCCCATCGCATTCACGGCAAGACGCCAAGGGGATCAACCACCCTCATAACGACCCCTAGTGGTGGAAGTCAGAATGGGCGGGTTCGACGTAGAACGCGTCTTAGTGGACACCGGTAGCACGGTTAACGTCCTGTTCTCGCAAACGTTGGAGAAAATGGGCGTCACACCAGAGCAGGTCAAACCAGGAGGCAGAACGCTGACCGGATACGACGGTGTCGCTAAAACATCGATGGGCGACGTGAAACTACAAGTCCAAGTCGGTGGCGTAGCACGCAAGACCAAGTTCGTGGTCATAGACGCCCCACCAATCTACAATGCTATCTTGGGTTCGCCCTGGATCTACTCTATGCAAGCAGTTCCTTCCACCTATCATCTCTCTGAAATTCCCAACGGCCGCAGGAATCTATACGCTGTATGGCGACCAAAAGATGGCCAGGACTTGCTCCGTCCTCGAGAAAAAGCAAAGACGGAAGGACGACGCCTAGCAATTACAGGCCGAGGATCACACCGTTGGTCCTCACAAACCGGAGCGAGATCGGCTGAAGGCCACAGGGTGCCAGATCATACAGGTCAACATCGACGGAGTAGACCCCTCTCGGACAGTCGGGATCGGGGCCGAGCTCGACGAGAAACTCAAGACCGAACTAGTAGCGTTCTGAGGTCGCGATCCTCAACGTTCGCCCTGGTCCAGGACATGGTGCATCGATCCTTCAGTTACATGCCATAAACTGAATATCGATCCCACCTTCAAACCAGTTCGGCAGAAACGACGGCGTCTCGGCAACGATCGAGCAAAAGCGGTGCAGGATGAAGTCGAGCGACTCTTGAAGGCCGATCAGATAATGGAGGTACAGTACCCGACTGGCTAGCCAATCCGGTGGTGGTCAAGAAAAAGAATGGCAAATGGCGAGTTTGTGTTGACTTCACCGATCTCAACAAGGCATGTCCCAAGGACTGCTTCCCGTTACCTCACATCGACCGACTCGTGGAGGCCACAGCAGGCAACCAGCTCCTCTCATTCATGGACGCATTCTCTGGATATAACCAGATCGCAATGAGCCCAGCCGACCGCGAAAAAACCGCGTTCATCACGGACAGAGGAACCTACTGCTACAAGGTAATGCCATTCGGCCTCAAAAACGCAGGAGCGACCTACCAGCGCCTGGTCAACACGATGTTCGCCGACCTGTTAGGAAAAACGATGGAAGTCTACATCGACGACATGCTGGTCAAATCCCTTATAGCAGACCAACACATCCAGCACCTCGCCGAATGTTTCGATATCCTGGACCGTTTCCGATGAAGTTGAATCCCACCAAATGCACTTTGGTTACTTCAGGCGAATTCTTGGGGTATATCGTCACAGGCGGAATAGAGGCGAATCCAAAACAGATCGAAGCAGTGCTGGGGCTCCCATCGCCAACCAATAAACGAGAGGTACAACGCTTGACAGGTCGGGTCGCCGCACTAAACCGTTTCATCGCCCGATCGACGGACAAGTGTCTCCCATTTTATCAGCTTCTTCGGGGCAATAAAGACTTTCATTGGGACGAGGCCTGTGAAGCCGCCGGACAGCTCAAAAGTACCTGACCAGTCAGCCAGTGCTCGTGAAACCCGAGGAGGGCGAAGCACTATATCTCTACATCTCAGTATCCAGCTCGGCGGTAAGTGGGGTGCTAGTTCGAGATGACCGCGGCGATCAGCGCCCAATATTCTACACAAGCAAGGCCCTCAATGACGCGGAGACGCGCTACCCAACCCTGGAAAAACTCGCCCTCGCCTTGATCGTCGCTGCACGGAAACTGCGACCTTACTTCCAATCGCACTCCATTGTCGTGTTAACCGACCAGCCGCTCCGAACGGTCCTTCATAGTCCTCTTCAGTCCGGGCGAATGGCGAAATGGGCGGTAGAACTCAGCGAGTACGATATCGAATATCGTTCTCGCCCGAGCCTAAAGTCGCAGGTGCTAGCAGACTTCATCACCGAACTGTCCCCTGACCTCGAAGAAACCATACCAAAGGAGGAACCCTGGACTTTATTCACTGACGGCTCCTCCTCCAACCAAGGATCCGGCGTCGGGATTATACTCCGATCTCCAACGGGCGAAGTCCTCGAGCAAGCAATAAAACTTGGCTTCAAGGCATCAAACAACGAGACTGAGTATGAAGCCGTTCTAGCCGGACTACGATTAGCTAAAGGCCTGGGGGTAACCAGCATCAAAGTGTTCTCCGACTCCCAGCTGGTCGTTAGCCAGTTTAGCGGGGAGTACGGTGCTAAGAACGGGCGCATGGAGGCATATCGCCAGTTACTCCGCACTCTCTCCGCACAGTTCGCCTCGTTCGAACTAATCAAAGTTCCGGAGCGAAAACGCATCAGCAGACGCTCCGCCGCCCTGGCAAATTGTCCCGACCCAAGTCTGCGACGGACGATCCCGATTGAGTGTATCGAAGCTCCCAGCATTGACCACTCCGAGCTCACGTACGCTATCAGCACCGTCGTGGATCCAGCGGAAGTCGATCCAGCGGAAGTCGATCCACCCGACCAGGACCCAATGGAAGTCGATCCACCCGTCCAAGGGCCCGTGGAAGCGGTACAGCCACCAGACGACTGGCATCGAAATAAAGAACTACATCGAGAACGGCAAGGTCCCAGAGGATCGCTGGCAAGCTCGCCGCTTGAAAGCTCGATGCGCACACTACGCTATGATGGGAGGAAGCCTCTTTCGACGCAGTTCGTCCGGAATCCTCCTCACCTGCGTCAGCCAAGAAGAAGCGAACGAATAATGATGGAGGTCCACGAGGGTGACGGCGGAAACCACTCCGGAGGGCGGGCACTCGCACTGAAAATCAAGAAGGATGGCCATTACTGGCCAACCATGGTCGCCGATTGTGAGGCATTCTCGGCGAAATGCGAGCCCTGCCAACGCCACGGGCAGATGAAACATGTACCACCCGAGCTGCTAAACACCGTTACTCGCGCCGTACCCTTCATGCGTTGGGCGATGGATCTCGTCGGCCCGTTACCCCGTCGAGGTCGAAGAAGTTCCTCTTGGTCCTAACCGATTATTTCACCAAATGGGTGGAAGCGGAGTCGTTCAACAAGATCCATCGCTGGACGTCACGAACTTCATTTGGAAAAACATCATCTGTCGCCACGGGCTCCCTTACGAGATCGTCACCGACAACGGGACACAGTTCACCTCGATGATCACCAGACGTTTCTTAGGCAAATGGGGATACGCCTGAGCACCTCGACCCCCGGTATCCTCGGGAAACGGCCAAGCCGAGGCAACCAACAAAACCATCATAGACGGGCTGAAGAAGCGTCTCGGACTCAAGAAAGGAGCGTGGGCCGACCAACTCGACGGCGTACTGTGGTCCTACCGAACCCCCTCGCAGGGCCACGGGGCAATCCCCATTTTCGTTGGCATACGGACGGCCTGGCTCCGGCCGAGAGCCGGAGTACCTACATTGCGCCGGGCTATGTTAGTTAACGATTCCGAACTCAACGACAGTATGATGCTAGATAACATCGACTTCGCGAGGAGCGCGACCAAGCTCTCGTCCGGATCCAGAACTACCAAAACGCTGCATCTAAATACTACAACAAAGCTGTCCGCCAGCGTAGGTTCAATGAGGGCGACCTGGTATTACGTGAAGTGTACGAGAATACGAAGGAGGTCAACGCCGGCAAACTTGGTGCCCGCTGGGAGGGGCCGTATCTCATTTCCAAGGTAATTCGCCCAGGAGTGTACGAGCTCCTGACCATGGAAGGCAAGCAGATCAAAAATTCTTGGAATGCGGCTCACCTCAAACGTTACTACTATTAGACCTTTTGCTTACAATCTGGTTTTGAAAGTATGTACACTACGAACTACGACTGGCTTGATCCCGATTTCGGGTACGTAGGCAGCCCTTGTTTTCTCTCACGAGATTTTGAGGGCACAGCTAGAGATAAAAAAAAAAAAAGGAAAAACAAGCTAATAAGATTCTTTTATTCCATTTTATTTCCGCCATCTCGCCACAAAAAGATTCGACATCGGCGTATCGCCAAGAGAGATGGAGCATAAGCGAAAGAACTACAAGCAATAAAAAGGAGGTGGCGATCTAAATTCTACGGCAGGTCTCCGGTCCCGAGAAGCAGATGCGAAGCGCGACTTCCCCCGTGATCTCAACCTCCTCGGCGATTCACAGGCGCAGAGCTCAAGAGGTCAGACTCCAGCGGTTCCTCGACAGCAATACCATCCAGATGCGCTCGCCAACGTTGACACTCCCGCCTCAGCCCGTCTAGTCGGCTGCTGGCATTTCAGCCCCTACTCGTCATCTCCTCCAGAACGCCAGCGGACCCTCCACGGTATGGCTCTCTCGAAAGTAACGATCTGTGGCCTCCAAGTGGAGGATGTACCGGCGTAATCTCTCTATGCGGCCCCTGAAGATCGAGATTTCCGCAACATGCAGATTCTCCGATTCGCCCGCCAGCGGCTCATAGTCACTCTCTGGCAAGTCGGGTAACAGGCCCTGACGACCTCCCCTTCGCATCGGTCACGGTCGGCGAGTAGTCGGGTCATGCGCCAGCCCGCCAAGTAGAGACCGCCGGCAATGAGCTCGTCGAGAACCGCGATGGTTCCTTCCAAGCGGCAAAGCTGACAGGCGAGATCACGTTTCGACGAAACGCCTTGATATATGAACTCATCCGCTGACAACGAACTCGGTAGACACGTATCTCCCTTTGCAGAGGATCCTCCTCAGTCCCCACAGCGAGTTCGTGGGATGGAGGTGGAATCGCCTTCTATGGGAAGGGCGATATTCGACGCTTCCGGGTCGAATCCGCCGACTGGCAGTAGCTCTCGAGCACGCCTTAACCATGCAGAACGTGTCGTGGTGGGCATACTTTGCAGTTGATCTTTCTGAAGTTTGGATGAGAGATGCTCAGCAAACCTTCTCTTCACCTATTTATGGGGACGGGGGAGATAAATGCTGCGTCCCGACAATCTCGCACCAATCAGATCGTGGGAAGATACGCGCCGCGTCCCGAGACTCTTCCACCAATCAACTTGCAGGGTGAAACCGCGTCCGCATTCAATGCAGCGGTAACGCTCGGAATGAGCAAAAAAAAAAAAAAAAAAAAAGGAGACTACTACGTCTACCCAGTTCGGAACCGAACTATCGACATCTCGGCCAGGTGATCGATCTACTCCAGCGGGAGATAAATCGAACCCGAGAATTCCGTTGGAATTGTTTCGATTCTAAGTCTTCATGCGAGACGCATCGAGCCCAGAGAATTCTTTCAGAATTGTCTCGATAACTCCTTGACGAGAGATAAACCGAACTCAGAGAATTCTTTTGAATTGTTTCGTACGTCTCAGATCGGGCGAATGTAAGCCGGACCCGAGTTGTAAATTCCGCCTTTCCGTTTTCCGAAGTGGGACAAAGAGGGTAAGCCGAGGCATCGTACCTCGATCACAAAGTGCACTTACGTTTGGGGTAAAATACCCTTACAAAGGATTATTCAATATAAGCCGAGAGACGTCTCGCCTCGTGAATTTTCAATTAAAATAAAAAGGAAGCTTTATTGCAAGGTCAAATCGTCATCACAGGATAAATTCGACAAAGAATTAGGAAACAAAACATAACGGAAGGATCAGATCGCCAAAGCATGTCATTCATCAAAGAGTGAGTCCGGCAGCGACCTTCCTGGTGTCGATGTCGACGCTTCGGCATGGGCCATAGGAGTTGAAGTCCGTCTTCTCCCAGTCAGCAGGATGCGACTCCAACGCCCTGATTTTCTGTTCGGCTTCGTCCATACGGGCAACGGCTTTTCTCTCTTCGCCTTTAAGGAGCTGACCTCGGCATCCAGCGCCGCCAACCGATCGTCGATTTCATTCTTCTTCATGCGGTGATAATACAGCTTGTGACATTGTTCGCGATGCACGGATTCGATCTACGCATAAGGCCATTGGTCAGTAAACAGTGGCTAAAATAACTTTGCACGGACAACGCTAGGGTTTGTTACCCGCGAACGAAGGCATGAGCAGCAGCAGCTTCGATATTGTTGGCACGATTGCTTACATAGAACGTCTTCACCTTGGAAGGCATGAACTCGCCGCTCAAAGCAAAACTCGGTTCGTTGGGAGTCGAGTTCTCTGACCGGTAGCATTCATTGCAGTAGTCAATCAAACACGTCGGCATGTCCGCCACCCTGTCCAGACCGTTCTCGATCCAAAACCTCGGATGGGACTCAAGCAACCTAAGCTTGAACAGCAGTTCACTTCGAGACTGCTCGGTTGAAGCCAATCGCTCGCGGTACTCGGAATGGCGTTCTTCGATGCGGGTGAAAAAGGTTTCCAATTCCAGCCTCTTTTCCGGACTAACACGAAACATTAACATCCAGGAGCTCGGATGTGTGGGTAGAACTGCATTCCCCGTTCAATGGCTTCCGCGTTTGAAAACGTCGGGACATCGCTCTTAACCTCGACTAAGGATGCGGTGCTGCCAACGGAACTCGGCATCTTGGAAATATTGCGTCAAAGTTACGGTACAATCGTACATGGAGCAGTCACATTTATACTAATCCTAAACGAAATATTTCCAATTTTGATGTGGAAAATTACCATTTCCTTTGATGGATAAAAGGCGATATTCCATGCAAAACAAAGGAAAATTTCCAAAACAGAAGTCGGTTGCTTATTAGGCAGCAATGTTGCGGGATCTTAAGTAACACGGTGCGAAAACAAAAACAACAACAGAAAATTCTTAGGAGACATTTTCGGGAGGCCGGTCTGGAAAAGCCCAACATTGGAGCCGTGCGGATGAGAACGGAGTCTGGAACCGCATCTCCGGATTGAAGCATTCCAAAGCCGAGCTGATCGGGAGACATGTCGAGATCGCCTTCTCGAATTCTACGAGATCCAACGATTCCACTTCGTAAGGGCGACCTCCCGCTTCTTCTTGATCTCGGCAACGAGGTTGTCCGGGATGGATGCACCATTCTTCGAAGATGATCCATAATCTCCCAAATCCGTTCGCCTGGTTGAGGACATCCTCTTTCGGACGGGCCATCTCCGATCACGCGATAATCCTTCACTTTGTCGAGACGTTTCTGCGCCTTCCTTGTGGTGCCTCTACTTTGGCTTGGCGATCTAGGCGAAGTCGCCTCGTTTCGGACTCGAATCTCGCCCCAAGATCATCGAACTGTTTTGACAGCTCAGCCTTTTCTTCTCCAGAGTTTTCCCTGCGATTCCAGCTCGCAACTCTGCTTTCCAAGTTTTCACGCTCGTGCTCCTTCTTCGCAAGAAGATCCTTTAGCTCTTTGATTTTCTCGCTCTTCGACCTATCCGCTTCTCGGAGGCTCCGCACACTCTTGCATCTTCTAATCGACCTCCGTCAAGGCCATCGATTTAACACGCCTATCGTACATCAAAGTAAGTGACGAGGTATGCAGCGGTCTGCAGATCGGAACGAGACGAAGTAAGAATCAAGTTTTGCAAATTAATAATAAGGAGGGAGGCGAGATTCGAACCTGGAGGGCGGATTGAGCAGCTTGGGCGAATTGTTCTTTGAACTCGAGCTTCTCAACCGGCGGCATCATGACCGAGGATAACGTAAGTTGCCTGCACAACTCGGCGGAGGCGTCTCTGTTGCACACAAGAGGTGTCTCCCGAAATAGTCATAACAAAATTGGTCAGTTCGACCAGCCGCACGTTTAACTCGGAAGCGGTCGTATGATTCGAGGCCAGCTTCTTCCGCGGAGCGTTTCGACTCCTGTTCCTGAGCGGAGGCTTTGCCTTTACCCCTCTTTGCTCTTGTCCTTCTTGGCCTTCTTCTTCTTCTTTGAACCGTCACTCGGTTCAGGGGCGATCTGCACTGAGACAATCGGCTCAGTCGGTGGAGGAAGGGATGAGTCATCGGGAACCACATTTTGGTCTCCTTCGTCGGGAGCCGAAGCTCGTCCTCGCCACAATGCCTTCAATGTCGATGAATTCATTCTCCGTTTGTTTTGGGTCGAGGTGGACGGCCGGTTCGTCATTTCGGTCCACGGACCGGAGCATCTCGGCGGCGACGATGGTGGTTGGTGGAACCTCGGAAGTTTGACCCAGTGAGCTTGCGAAACTGGCGAACTGCGTTCTTGCCTTACCCATCGCTACTTCCACACGGCGTCGTGAGATTTGAGCCCAACTGCGGTCCGCTACACTGAGGAGAGCGTTCTTAATAGGTTCGACTTCACGGTAGATTCGAATTGAAGGAGGGCGAACTGTAAAACACATGACATATAAAATCAGGTTAGAACAGTATTGTCCGATTTAACAAAATAAAGAACAAGATGATACCCGGCGAATCGTTCCACACTCTTCGGCGACCACATTTTGGATTTTCAAAAGAGCGGTCGTCAACTCGGACAAAGAAGTAGCGGAACTTCTGAAGTTGCTGACTTTTTTCCCCGGAAGAAAGTTGTGAGCTGGTTTCGCGTTAACCATCCACAAATTGCTCCCTTGGCTATTTTTGAAGTTCGTCAACTGCTCGGTATTCCACTTCGAGAAAAATCCCCGCCCGCCGAGAGTGAGGGCGGCAACGAAGTTGCAGATACTTCCCGGGGTGAGTTGACATACCGGAATTTTTCGACGATGGGCGTACTGAGTGAGCAAGTTTGGAAGAGGGAAGAAGGCATTGGGAAAAGAATCCTTCATATGCAAATGTACCCGAGCGGAGTCCACGGACGCTGGTGCTCTCCGGGAATAATAACGTGAACACCGGAATTGGCCAGGCCGCATGAGTTCAACAAGTCGCCAACCGACTTGCTAGTACTGGTCGTCTTCTTCGCCCCAATGTCACCTCGGTGATCTCGAAGAGGTGAAAGGTCATTGACCATAACGTTGTCGAGAGCAGGTCGAACTGTCTCACCATCCGGTCGTCAGGGGAGATCGGAAACTGAAGCGACGTTTCCGTGACCTTCGCGATCATCCTCGTCAATCAAAAAGGGATCGGAATCTTGTTGGATCTGCGCCAAGAGCATTCGGCTTCCGGTTTATTTGCCATCTCGCCCGGGTCGATCTGACAGCGTTCGAAGATTTCCTATTCTTACGGATCAACGGTTCGCTTGTGGTCGCCGATGAAGAAACCATGACCGAAGTGCAAAACGATG